>JARFJB010001017.1:1322500-1717500 GCA_036346205.1 Vesta saturnalis | reverse complement strand
CTTGATTCCAATAGGGCCCAAGCGGTATCCCAGCTATTGTCCTAGAAATGTCAAAGAAATGTTCCCCGAACTAGTACCAGTCTCATACAAGCTCTATTAGATCTCTATGCCTTCTAGGGAACTTCCTTCATTATTATATATTCAACCTATTCCCAAAAAAGCCGACGAGACCGATCCTTCTAACTACCAACCAATTACCATCACTTCCATTTTGTCTAAAGTCATAGAGAAAGGAATAAACCTGCAACTATTTTCTTTCCTTGAATTTAAAAAAATTCCTTGGTGATCACGAATATAGTTTTAGGCAGTCGTTTATCATGTGATCTTTTTTCATGTGCTTTCCAAGTTTGGCAAAATACCTTAGAGCAATCCAGTGAAACATTTATAGCCGCTTTCGAAAGCTTTAGACCAAGTTTGGCATAAGTGTTTACTTACCAAACTCACATCGTTTGGGATAACTGAAACAGTTCTCAACTGGGTTTCTAGTTTCCTTGATAAAAGATGAATACATATCGTAGTTGTTGGATTCTTTTCAAAATAAGCATTCACGCGGACGTGCCACAGAGGTCAGTTATGGCTCCTACACTTTTTCTGCTATAAATAAATGATCTTATTCCTTGAACAACTAGCCCGACCCATTTCTTTGCTGACTACAGTACTCTTCATTGTAGTTCATGTTAGTCTACTCATAATAGTAATCCACCTTCTATCTAAATTCAAGGTATTAATGCTGAAAAGGCCATTTCACTTAACAAAGCGATTCAACGTACCCTTGAAGAGAGAAGTAATAATCTAGTTAAATTTAATAGTAACAAAACTCAGCGTTCCCTTATATCCCCAACGATCAATTCCTGTTCTAAATATGAATGGCTCAGATCTTAAGTTTTCCGACACTATTACTATGTTGGGAATTATTATATCTTCAAATTTATCATAGGTTGACCATCTTTACTGAAGCAGCTGCTCTTAAAATAGGCTTTTTATACAGATTTAAGCAGTACTTTGCCTATCGATAACTTTTTCTACTATATAAGGCTCAAATTTGTCCTCGTCTAGAATACAATTCTCATCTGTGGGTTGGTGCTTCCCAATACGCTCTCGATACCGTTGACTGTATTCAAAGAAAGGCGATTATACTTATAAATCACCCGTCTTAACTTCTGGGCGTAAAAGAATCCTTTAAATTCTTTCTTTGTACTATCTGTATTACCATGGTTACTGTGCTTTTGAACCTTTGATACCATCTCGGACCACCTTTGCTAGAAATACTAGGTTCGCTCAAAACATCGTCAATATGCAATAAAAATCTCAACTTGTGCCAAACAGATGCAATCCACATTCTTCTACACGGCTTCTGCAACTAAATATCACCACTACTTAAATGAACCCAATGGGCTGCACAGAATTAATTATTACTAAAACACTGTCATTTACGTTACAGTTTTTAACCAGTACGCATAATGCGTTTGTTTAATGTTCAATTATTTAATAAGTAATTGAAATAAAACCCACTAAATAAAGGTTCCGATGTTATATGCGGTCTACGTATTACCATCTGTTCCAATATGCGGTCTACCTATTTAGTCTGTTGTAATATGAGGTCTACCCATCTTTTGCATTACAAGTTGCGACAATAATTGTTATTATTTATTTTTATTTCCAAAATTGTTAAAAATGAGTTATTTGCGGTTGACCTTCTTGACATCCGTACTTGAGCCGCTAACGATAATGAGTAATGAGTGCAATTAAGATACTATTATTCAGAAATGCCATTAGCAGTCATTATTGAGGATTTGTTGTCAGGTATTCACTTATGAGTTTTTGCGGTTCTATTGTTATTACTAATGATGGTTTCGTAAAATCGCGTATCAATCGGAAATGAAAGTTGCAATTACTAATGAGTTTTTCAAAACAATAAAAGCTGAGAGTGGAGCACTTGTTCACCATTAAGTAGTTTGAGATCTTTTTGAAACATGTTGACCAGAGATTTTTACCAAAACGTCGCAACTTGTAATGCAAAAGATGGGTAGACCGCATATTAGAACCGACTAAATAGGTAGAAGGCATATTGCAACAGATGGTAATAGGTAGACCACACATAACATCGGCACCAAATAAAATGCATAAGATGCGTTATTATTTAGATTAAATCATTATAATTAATCTCTCGTTTTCTTCGGGGAATCTAAACAAGCCACCATTACATTACATCACACCGTAAATGAGGCTCCCCTAGGGTTGCCAGATGTCCGGGAAATCCGGGATTTTCCAGGAATTTTGTGTGTTGTCCAATGTCCAGTAATCGTGCGTTACAATCCCGGAAATTGCTGTGCGCCCGCGCACGACACTCGACTTAAAATGGGTATGATGGGAGTGACAGAACAGCGGGCTGCGGCGTGAGGTGAGCGGTGAGGGAGGAGGTAGTGGGCGAGTAAAACAGTAGCCCGTTGAGTTTTGATTGCCGCGTAGATCGCATGTGGTTTATTTTGATTTCGAGCAAAGCGTTGAATTCGTAAAATATAAACCATTAACATGGACCAGCCATCCACAAGCAAGAAACAATTCACGGGGTTTAATGATAAGTGGATAGATGATCTTGATTTTAAACACTGGATTTCTAAGAAGAATGAATTCGCAGCAGTTTGCAAATCATGATATCGCAATTCAGTATGAAGACCGGCGTGCATTAACAGTAAGTAAATATTTTATTGATTACTTTACTTATTCTTTTTCAATAATTGTTGCAGGTTCATGCAAATAGTCATAAACATAAAAAGTTGGAGGCAGCCAGACAAACTTCAGGATCCATCGGCAACTTTTTCATTAAAAAGGACACTAAGGAAGGAACTGCGGTGAGAAATGCAGAAGTATCATTTGTTTTTCACAATGTCAAGCACGGTATGAGCTACAATAGTTTAGATTGCTTAGCAAAAAATATCAGCGAATTTATACCTGATCAGATATCTGCAAAAATAAAATGCGGACGTACTAAGGCTTCAGCAATCACACGCAGTGTTTTAGGACCATATTCACAAGAAAAATTAATAACTGAGATTAAAGCGTCTTATTATTTTTTAATAGGTGCAGATGCATCACACATTGGCAATAGCAAAACACTCCCGTATGCCATTCAGTTTTTTGATAGCAAGGAAGATACTTGCCAAAAACTGTTAGATTTTTACGATAACGCTGACGAAGCATCGGTTGGTATATTCAGGTGCCTTAAAATAATAACTGTTGATGCCGGTCTTAGCGTTAGCCAAATCAGTGCATACAATGCAGATAACGCTTCTGTAAACTACGGTATTCATCTATCAGAAATTAAAAGCGGAAAACGAACATATTTTCAAAGTCAACTGTTACTGTCGTGTAATAAATAACTGTGTGAAGTATACAGTGAAAGGTCTTGATGTTGACGTGGAAAATATCGTTATACAAAATTTCAATGAATGGTTCATCAGCATTGAAAACTAAAAGATTAAAAGAATGCTTTAAGTTTTCTCAAATAGAATTCAATGAACTACTAGGCATGTTCCAACAAGGATGTTTGTCACTTTTGCCAGCCATAGATCGACTATTACATAATTAGCCAGCTGTAAAATATTATTTTTTGGAAAAGGGTCCAGATAATAGCCACCGTACTCTTTGATCATTTATATCTGAAGGTTGTGATGAAAACGACATTACTAATTATGATGAAGCCTCTAAAAAAGGAGGCATTAATGAATGTAACTTTAAAACGTACTTTGCACAAAAGGATACGTATTACTACACGTACTCAAAATAAATGTAACTTCGTCTTAAAATGTACTGTAGCAGTAGAAATTCATTTCCCATTCATAAGATACACAATAATTTCCATTTGCCAATAACGTACAAATAAACGAACTGTAGACCATATAGGTAAGGTAACGTAATTTCCATAATCTAAACGTAAGGTAAGGTACTATACTTTTGATTTGTCAATAATGGAAAAACTACAAATGCAGACAAACTAACAGCAGGCATAGTAACAGCAAGCGGTAATGATATAAATGTATGCCCATTTTTAATTATTCAAAACAAAAATTGCATATAATCCTGGTCGTGCACGCCATTTTATGAATCCTTCCGTGACGTCATGTAGCACGCTTTTACAACGAACAAGATTCTTAAAATTTCCGTTTTTTCTTAAGCCCAACGGTTTCCTTAATGTAAAGGCGTACTCTTGCACTTTTCTTTGTTCCCTAATAAATATAATATACACAAAAATGTAATTAGAAGACTTACATACCTTATAAAAGGGAAGCAAAACAAAAAGATAACGTACTGAACTGGACGGCACAAGAAACGGAAATACGTAAGCGTGTTCAATTCACGTTGCGCATAAAACAACAAAAATTGATGTCTAAAATATACACAGGGACGTTCGTAATTATGTAGACTAAAGAGAAAATATTGAGATATAAAAAAATTTAGTTATTGAAAGAAAAAGGAAATGCTTAAAGATACTCATGTAATGTAAATATATTTATCAATAATAATACAAATTTCGAAACTTAATAAGATGACGATAGCCAAAAATTGAAAAAAAATTAAAATAACAATAGCCAAGAATTGGCACGTTACAATTTTCGGAAATCATGTCGTTGTTACAAAGAAATGAAGGAGAGAAACTTGTGAAGATGGCAAAGTCTAGTGATAAG
The DNA here is from genome assembly GCA_036346205.1 of Vesta saturnalis. Lineage (NCBI taxonomy): Eukaryota > Metazoa > Arthropoda > Insecta > Coleoptera > Lampyridae > Vesta > Vesta saturnalis. The sequence continues at coordinate 1,712,815 of JARFJB010001017.1, read as the reverse complement.
TATTTAAAAAAATGATATGGTTTGTTTACTTGACTAATAATGATTATTACCAAAGGTATTGTATTACCTAAGTTATGTTTTACCAAAGTTACAATGGTTTAATTTTTGAATTTGATTGTTTTTTGAAAATTGAATTTTTTACACTAACTAAACTAACCCCTTCAATTTCAACTAAGATAAAAGAGATATGACGGTTATGTTTGTTTATTTAGACATACATTTATTTTGTATTTATAGTTTACGTACACTGTTGGTTTTTGGAAAATGAATAAATACAATAATTTCCATAATTTGAATTTTTCTTTACTACCATGTTCCTACAACAATGATAAAAATAAATTAATTTAATCTTTTTTTTTCGTGACAAGAGAAATGTCCAGGAATTATTGAACTCAGATCTGGCAACCCTAGGCTCCTCCTATTGCAACAGGATCTTATAATTAACTCTCTCTCAGAACTCAAACGTGTATAATTATATGCTCAAAACCGAAAAGCCTCTACCGTTTGTTATATTGTGCTGAACCTTGATAAAACCTATAGATTATCTTCACGAGGAAAATTTGGTGCAAAATGGCGCCCTCTTTTAGGGACGAAGGAAGTACAAGACTAACTAGTTTGATTGGTCGCGTAAGAAAGTGGATTATTCAAATCCAGATTGAATAACAATTATTTTTTAATAGCAATAGTCACTTGTCATCCAATATCAAAAATGTTTATTTGACATATGCTCTAATGTATAATTTCATTAAATCATCATGAGACTAAATAAATGTTCTTTAAATTATAACAAAAATTAATTAAATCTTTTGCTGGGTTTGGAAAAACATGTTTGCTTGCTGTCGAATTCCAACAACTTCTAGCAACTATCTACATAATAAAACATAGAACTTCTACAAACGAACAAACCTTTAAATTCACACGATGCATTTTTGTAAGAAGAAGTCCACGTTAAAGATGGATACTAAAAAACGATAACCTAATCGCAAAACTAAATGTGACAGGAACAGTTGGCGATCGAACACAGTCGGATACAATCGAGCAGCGAGCACATAATCACCTGCAAAAAAGAAGAAACTAAACACGAATATTCAGAATAGCCTATTCAAGAAAAGTATCTATTTTTCTTTGTCTAGGGTGCAGAAGCTACACAAACCTATCGATCGTTGAAGGTACCTATCTATGGCGTTGGAAGAGTTACTTTAATTGTCAAAAACATTTCTCACCTTTAATACAGCGCATTTAGCCCAGCAACTCTGTGTATTAAATAGCGCCAGAACTTTGTGTGATGGAAACAGTATCCTTAACAAGGGGACATTTAAATGCACCATTTCCGGTTTTTACCATTTTCATATTACCATTATTTTATACAAATATATCGAAAGAACGGGGCATGATTTAAATTGGTTAAAAGTTCGAGTAATTGGTATTAATCTAAAGAAGAAAATGAATTTTGTATCAGTTGAATAATCAATACAAAGACACAAAGATTTATGACTGATTTGCATTGGGTCCAGTTTATAAAGTGGTCAAAGCCGCACCAAAATTTACGGGCTAATATTGTCCCAAAATACTAATCCTCGCCAAGTTTTAACCCAATCGGTCCATATTTTATAATATACTTAGAAAAATATAAAAAATGGTAAATGGATTATACATAAAAGGCCCGTCAAAGGGCTGGTGGAAGCATCCCCATATTTGGTGAGATGACCTATTGTTCAAAAATACTAATCCTATCCAAATTTTAACTCAATCAATCTAATCGGAAAATAAATGCAAGAAAAAACAAAAAATTAGTATTGGTTTGTATCTAAGCCCACTTGAGGAGTGGTCAAAGCACCTCTCGAAGTTGATGAGATGCTCAATTAATATATTTGTTTGGAAATATATGCAAAAAATGAATAAAACGTCCGGAAATATATAGTTTGTAAAATGAGTAGCTTGCGATTTCGGATTAACGCTTATACAGGGTGAATCCTAATTGGCGGATAATAGACATACCGCCTTACTATCAAAAACTGAGCAAAAAATTGTATAACCGTTTTGCTTGAAAACGTTTAATTCTAACAGAAAAATTAATATCGAAACTCAACAACAGTACAGAAAATAACGAAATTACGGAAAAAACAAGAATAAACACAAACAAATCATAATTAAACTAAACTGAAGATAAAGAAGACGAAGACAATTCAACACGGGACTTTGATTAACAAATTGTGACACTAATGTCAGTAAAAGTCAAATTACTTGAAAGAAGTACGTAAAAGCCTACGTTTCTTTTAAAATGTGAAAATTATATTGCAATTATGTTGCAACATTTTTGTAAAACTCAAGCATTGCAGAAACTTTAAACTTCTTATGGAAATTCTAGGTAAACCAAAGGTATGATGATTACAATTACAGACTGGTGATTTTTTTTTTTAAAGTGCAACAAAAAATTGTTATTTCATCAAAATATCGCACAATAAGCAATCCGGAATCCAACTTAAAGCAGGTTAACAGAAAATTGGTATAAGACTTTACTGTCCCATTCTCTATGCAGAATCATTTGGAATATCTATTATTCGCCATTTAGGATTCACCCTGTATTTATATTGCTCGTCAGACTGTATATCCTTCCCATTCGAACATATACCGTTTGTACGAATTACCTCAAACGGCAAGTGTTAGAACGAGAGAGGTATATAGTCTGGTGAATAGTGTAAATATAAGCGCTAATCCGTAACTGTAAGTTATTCATTTTATGAACTATATCAGATCCGCTTAAAGCGGTTAAAAATTTAAATTGGTGAGATGATTTCCTGTTATACCACACTAACTCTGGCCAAATTTTAATTCAATTGTTCTACAGTTCGATAATACGTTAAAAAACAATAAAAAAGGGTTGGGTTATAAACCAAATGTGCCAGATCTTGACCAAAATCAATTTCAGGTCAATAGGTGAATTTGTTCTTCAGTTACCGTGTATGGGATTTGAAACGAAATTTTTTGACTCCCCATTTATTCACATTTCTTCGCGTATAGGGCAGCACGAAATTTTTGTAGATAATCGTTCGTTTAGCCGTGTATACGATAACTCAAAGACGAGATAAGCTAAAAATTTTACAGTGTTCTGTAACGGGAGCTTTAGAAAAATTTTCAATAAGTTATCTATGTATTAATGTGAAAATATATAAAATACGCTTCATTTTCAAGTGCATTAATGTGGTGGAAGGAAATGATGCTGTTATAGTCATGAGTTTTTAAAACAGTCGCATATAGTGAGCGAGCCAAAACGGTCGCATTAAGAAAGCGAACAAAAGGAGTCGCATAAAATAGGCGATCCAAGTTTGCTAGTTGTCGGTCCGCTGCAATAAGTGACATTGTATAGTCACGCAGACCGATAAAGAGTGAAAACTACAAATAAGAATTGATTAACGGTGATAGAGAAGTAGTAGAAAATTACCTTCCTTATTAAAATAATAAAAAGTGCAAAAATTGGCAATTTGGGTGTAATAGAAAGATTGCGTAATAGTTTTAAGTGCTTGTTAAAAGTGTCCTAATAGAGAGTGATAAATGTACAATAAGACAATCGACCCAATTGATAGATCGGTATATAAAGCGTAATAACTCAAAAACATTAATAAAGAAAGTATGGCTTCCTGTAGCTCGCTTTAAGTTTATTGCGCACGTAAATATATCGAACAATTATTTACTAAAATTAAAAGCGTACTTAGCTACACAAAAGTATAAGGAAAGATAAGGACAACAATCGAGAAACGGTGCCAGAGTGCCGACAGGTACATCGGAAGAACCTATCTGAGGCCCCTTATCATCGGTCAATGAAACGCCAGCATTACATCATCAGTTTTGCAACGAAAATAAGTAAGAACCTTTTTTGTTTGTGTTAATAAATAAAACTTTTTTTGTGTGTTTGATTTCTCGAAACTTTACATTTGATTGTCACAATTAAACGAAAACAATCGTTTAATGCTGATAAGGATTTTATTTTTGTTATGTTAGTTTTAAGAAGGTTATCTTATATTATAGGTTTGATTTTTATATATGTTTGTAAACAACGCATTGATGCATTTTCGTTCAGATTTGGAATTTAATTAAATGAGTGTAAAGTTTGCTTTACTTTTATTTCTAAAGATTATTAATATCACAAGCTTACACGATTATTGAATATATGAATGCAGAAAGAGGTCAACTCAATAGAAATCCAGATAAATAAATAAATCAAAATGAGCATAATTTTGGGCAATGATAACAGAAATCGTTTCTTTATATTAACTTGAGCTAGCCGTTGCAACCAATTAAGAAAGGAGTTAGTAAACATAAAGCTTAAAATTCATTTACGCAAACCGAAATTAATTAGCAAGGAAAGTAAAAATTAACTAGTAAATGATATGTTTATAAATTGAACCCATTCAGTAATAAAAAATAATCATCTCAATCATTAAATTTTATTCAATGATGTTGATATTATAAAAAAGTTTAAAATAACTTAAATCTTACTCTTTGGAGCGGGTTAAATAAACAAAAGTAGTATCTAAGGGTGCTACGCCCGTTGCAGTTCGTAGTTTGGAGAGAAACCCCTATTGTTTTAAACATCGGACTACACCCAGCAGTAACCACCGTATAGAGGAGTAGGGGGTAATAATTGGTTGAGCTAGTAGGAAGCACAGTACATATGTAAATATTGTACTTCTGTCTAAAAATTATTTCTCCTGCATGAATGCAGCTTAATACAGCGCTGATGTGTTATAGTAATTAACGCATATTTCTACCACTCTCACTTCGCTGCTCGAATGTTAACACTGGGTTGCCCCTCCAAATGCGTTCATTAGTTTATCGTTCATTGAAGCAATAATTTGAATTAATAATGAATTACTAAAAACTGCAAAATCGAAATCGTACAATCATAAAAATGTGTGACGTTGCTATAGTCTCTATTCTAAACAAAATGAAATCTTAAAATTAAAATGGAAACGCAAAACGAGTTTCTTGTTATCCCGAATGAAATTAAAAAGATTGCCGCCTCCGCCATGGAGGAAATTGTCCCGTCGACATCTAAAGGAAGATACGAAAGAGAATACTACGAATTCAACGCTTGGAGAAACCAAAAAGGCGTTAACGGAGTAAATGAGGAAGTTATTCTGACATAAGTATGTCAAAGAGAAGGTAAAAGTTTCTATACCATTCTCCCTAATTAAATTATCTTATAGTAATTAATTTTTTAGTCTGGGAAGTCAGTTGATGATCAATCACTACAGTCAGTTTTTTTATAAATTAACAGTTTTTGGAGCTTCTTTCAGTAATTGTATTTTTAATTTTAATAATAATAATAATTAGAATTAAAAAAAATTCGTTGATGTAATGTCGTTAATTCAATGAACTGCCAAATATACTTAAGCACAACTATTTATTTTATATAAACTACAACTTGGATACTCATGCAAGAATTCTCTAATAGGGAGAATCTTTTTCTTGTTGTGGTTCAAGTTCCGTCACCGTGACGATACTATACTTGACATGTTTTGTTATTTGATATAAATGTGCATGCATGTTGAATGAGTGGATGCATGTTAAAGGTATTTTAACATTCGAGGATGCGATCATGTTAAATACTGTTTAACATTTCAATGAACGATAAAAATTTGAAAACGGTAGTATTATTTTTTGGGAAATGCAGTATTTCGTAGTTAACCTTGCATCTCAATTGTCTTATTAAATTCCCACAAGGCGCAATAAATGTTTGAAGAAACAGCTTGTCCTTTAACATTGATTTCATTGTGTTGAATTAATGTTATCAGTAAGTGTTGAGGTTATATTAAAGCAAGACGAGATTTTTTCGTTAAGCCGTATTCACACAGACGCGTATCATTAATTACCCACAGATGTGTAAGTGGCGTGGGTAAGAATTATGATGACACTAAGTATGAGTTACCAAAGGTCGCGCCGCGTCGACCCTTTGCCATTTTAGATTAGTACAATCAACTTAAGGAACCGTATAGGAAATAAAAGTTAGCACCATTAATTAGATGGTGATTTGGTTTACAACTAGGCAACTACTGAGAAATCACGGAAACGCAGACGGGAAAATATTGTTGTTACCGAATTTACACCGTTTAAAAAATGTTTTGCTTTAAATTTCATTTTTCTTGTTTTATAAAGGCTTTCCAATATAAACTTTTTTTTAGGGTGTTAAGAGAACCTGTTTAACCGTCACAAATGTTACGCTAACTGATTATTATGATCAGGTGAGCATAGTTTAGTTTTTTTTTTTAAAGACAAAAAGTAAATGTCACGACGCGATAATTAAGTGTAATCGTTTTGTCTACTTGTATCCTTGTATTTTTCTCAAAATAAACAGTTAAAAACAATAGGTTATGGACCCAGTACACTGTGAACAATTTTCTGGTAAGCGTTACTTACTTAGTAACATAAAGTATTTCCGTTTTGTCGCGTTAGCCAAAGTGCAAAAGGACTTAAACAAAATGGAGTCTGAACTTTCAAGAGTAATTAAACTAAAGGGACTTAAAAATTGGGCTGTTTGGAAATTTCAAGTAGAAGTGCTGATGTCGAACAAGGACATGATAACGGTCGTCGAAGGTATGTTCGCGAAACCAGGTTTAATCGCAACATGCGCGACGGCAGCACAGCAAACAGAAAACGATATAAAGGTTAATGAATGGAAAAAACTAGATGGTTCAGCCAGAAGAATAATTGTCACTACGGTAAGCGTAAGGAAAATGTACTTATCCACATAATGAATTGCAAAACAGCAAAGCAAATGTGGGATAAACTGCATGAAATTTACGAAAGTAAAAATGAAACCAGTAAACACATGTTACAAAATCAATGGTTTACTGTGGGCAAGGAAACCGTAGGTGACATGCTAACACACTTATCCAAATTAAAGGATGTTGCTCATTGATTGAATTTACTAGGTGACAACATTCCCGATGTATGATCATGACAAAAATATTAATGACACTACACATTTTGCTATTAATGTGCTAGAGCACATTAATGCAGTATTTCAACAGCGGTGGATTGGAAGAAGAAGTCTGTTTCCATGGCCTCCGCGATCGCCAGACTTAACTTGCCTCGATTTTTATTTATGGGGGCGCTTAAAGGACATCGTGTTTCGGACTCAACCTACTACTAGAGAAAATATGAAAAACCGGATTCGTAACGCAATACGTAACATACAGAGAGCCGAAATTGAAGCTGCAGTTTTGTCTAGTCATGAAAGGCTTCAGCAATGCATAGAGCGTGATGGTCAGCATTTCGAGCATTTACGGGGGCATTAAAAACCTTCCTCCTCTAAATCGGTCCTTTTTAGGGCCACAACTTACATAATAGAAACAATTCCAGAAAAATATAGTTAAAAAAAAATAAACATTTAAGGGATTTTCGTGTAAAGTTTTCTTTGGCCCATATTTTAGGTTAGGAACAAGATATGGAGATGCGGTTTTCACGAGCTTGTTTAGGCATTATTTAGGTATTTGTTCATGAAAAAAAGTCTTACCAATGCGTTTAATTTTTTTGCGAAAATTAACCGTTTCTGTCGGAATGTCGAACAAAGCCCTCTAGCGACGACATGTGAAACTAACAAAACTTCAATTATTTTAACACTTGCAGCCCAAGAAAAGCTCTTTCCAACGCGCCCAAGTTTGTTAAAATTGGATTAGCCGTTTCGAAGATACGGGGGGTGATTTAAGGAAAACTTTGAATACCCTCCACCACTTTATTTTTATAGATACGTCAAAAAGTGCCAAACAAAAAAGTTCAGACTATCCTCGACTTTAAAGACCAGTTATCTTTTTATTAGATTAATATAGCAGAATTCACAGAAACATCACTTTTTTAGATTCAAGATTGCAGTTACGCCCCCTAGCGGCCATTTCAGGAACTTGAAAATATTTTCCAGGTTTTTGTATTGGCCGTTTTAGTAATAATTTTTTTTTCCGCAAGCCTCTACGATGTATAGTTTCCCAGATACAGTACCTCGCATTATTAGTTGGCCACCCTGTACCAAACCGTTGGCTAAGACCAGGTATTAATGTTTAAGAAATAAGCTTGTAATTGATTTAACAATTCAATAGGTATGATTATTGAGTGTCGTTTAAAACTGGGAGTGTTAAGAGAACCTGTTTAACCGTCACAAATGTTACGCTAACTAATTATTATGATCAGGTGAGCATAGTTTTTTTTTTAAAGACAAAGTAAATGTCACGACGATTATTAAGCGTAGTCGTTTTGTCTACTTGTATCCTTGTATTTTTCTCAAAATAAACAGTTAAAAACAATAGAGGGTAATTGTGTTGATTAATTTATTGTCCATAAATACCCACAATAAACGAATACCAACTAATTCTAATGCTTTTGGGGATAAATGTGGACGAAAAAATAAATGGACCAGTTGAGTTTAATTTTGGTCAGGATTAGCATTTTAGGACAATCATTCCAATAATTTTTGAGGTCTGCGGCCACCTCGTAGAGTCTCTCATATTACCCAGCCCTTTATTTTGTGATTTTCAATTTATTCTTCAACAAGTGGATTAGATCTATTAAACCAATGGAGTTCAAATTTGGTCAGGATTAGTATTATGTAACAATAAATTATCTCATTAATATTAGAAATGCTCCTTTAGGGGTTCTAGTATAAACCAACACATCTTTTTTGTGTTTTTTTTTGCACATAATTCCGAATAAGTGTATTAGTTAAGTTGAATTTTTTCCAGGATTTCAAATTTGGGACAACAAAACATCTCATCAATATTGGGAGGTATTTCGACCACCTCTTAAGAAGGTTAAACAATCTTACAATAGACGTCCAACTAACATGTCATATGATGAGCATTGCTTGATCTTACAAAAAAACCTATAAAATAGGTACTTAGTTTTGTAATGTTAAAGTAGTATAGAGTTGCAATTTCTATAAAAATTAGATAAAATCTTTTATGGAACCCATTAACTTCTTTCTGTGTAACTCGCCGAATTTTGTGGGATTTTGTACGCTTTTCCCCCAAAAATTTCGATCTATATCAAATCACTTTCGCGAGTTATATGACTTAACTTAACCTTCGCGCTATTCCATTCCCTTGCGGGGTTGGCAAAACAATATTTGCCTCGTATTTATTTTTCATTCGCAATCCTTCTCCATGCTGTCCTATCTCCGCATACTTCCCTAGCTTCCGCAAGGTTCATACATTGTCTCTGACATGCCCTTTCGTTTTTAAAACTCCTTATCTTTCTTTCCTTTATCATACATTCTACTGCATTCAACCAGACCCGGCCTTTCCTCTAACCCCACCCACATATATTTGCTTCGTTAATCTTGCGCTGTTCATTCTCTCAATGTGATCAAACCAACGTAATGTACTACTTTTATATCTATCTATCATCGTCTTTTCCTCGCTACACTTCGTCATTATGCATTCATTCTTTATCTTGTCCCTTCTCGTTTTACCACATGCGCTTCTCAGGAATCTCATACCCACGGCATTTATTTTTCTTTCGTGCTTTTTTTGACATGCTCATGTCTCACTTCCATACAGTACTGATAGGACAAACACGCCATTATAGATTGCTCGTTGAGCAGCTAGGCTCATGATTTCGTTTCTCATTATCGTCCACATACCTCCAATCACTTTCCTTCCAGCACTGACCCTTCGTCCAATCTCGCCCTCCATTGTAACATCTGCAGTAAACATTCTACCCAGATATACCAGCTCGTCCACTTGCTCCACATTTCATCTTGTAAGGTAAATACTCTACTCTCCTTTCCACCTTCCCGAATGAACACCACAATCGTAGTTTTGTTCACATTTACCTTTAGGTCCATGCTCTCACAGACTGTATCAAACTTCCTCAGAGCGGTTTGTAGCTCATCCGCACTGTCATTTAATAAGACTGTGTCATCTGCATACACCAGAAGTCGTACATTTGTATCGGTACATGCTTGTCTAACACATTTATCCATGTATACATTAAACAACCACGGTGACATCACGCAGCCTTGTCGCACTCCTTGCTCAATATTAAAGTATTCACTCACACCTCCTCTCACCCTAACACATGCCCGACTGCCGTTGTAAACTGCTCTTATTCCATTTATTAGACCATTATTTACGCCATATTCATTTAATATTTCCCACAGCTTCTCCATATTCACTCTGTCGTATGCTTTCACCAGATCTACAAACGCACAGTACAGCTACCTTTTTACCTTTAAACACTTTTCGATCACCTGCTGGAAAGCAACCATCTCATCGACACATCCTCTCCCTGGCATGAAGCCACCCTGCACATCCCAAATCTTAGTGTGTGTAGTTCCTCATACCCTATCAATCAGAATTCTTCCAAATACTTTACCCGTTACGCTGAGCAAACTTATTCCTCTGTAGTTCTTGCAATCAGTCTTGTTCCCCTTACCCTTATACAGTGGTATAATGATCGCGCTCTTCCAATCCCTCGGCACTTTTCCACACATAAGGCATACATTGAATAATTCACCCCCATACTTTAGCATTTCACCAGTGATTTCATCAACGCCTGCACCCTTGCCGTTTTTCAACCTATCTACCGTTTTCTCTACCTCATTTATCCCAATATCCTCAGTTTCATTCACCATTCCTTCTACATTCTCCTTATTTAACCCTGCAGCCTTATTTTCCACACTACTGTACAGTTTCCGAAATATTCTTGCCAGCATTTCCTCACTTCACAATCGTCCCATACTATTTCGTTGCTCGTATTCATCACCCCTGCAGCGTTCTGTTTTGTGTCACGTTTTGTATTTTGACCTATTTCCAGAAGAGTTTTTTGTTTCCCTCAAAATCATTCTGCATTTTCTCTCCTTCCACAGCCATCACTTCCTCTTTACTTGTTCTCACTGCCTCCTTCGCTTCTTTGTTTCTTAATCTGTACACCTCATACAATCGCTTTTTCTCAATCTCATTTTTTGCAGCAATCATTGCCATGTACGCATCTTTTTTTACATACTGCCTTTTTTACCGACTCATTTCACCAAACACATTTTTCTGTCTACCTACAGTCGCCCTTCCACATATCCGCACGGCATAATTGACAACACAGTTTTTCAAGCTTATCCATGCACTTTCAACGTCAGTGTCTTTTATTTGTTCGTTCCACACTGTTTCATTCACATTAAACCCTTTACTCACAACATCTGCGTATTTCATTCTCGTACCATTATCCACTAGTTTGTCTACCCTAATTCTGGACGTTCGCACTACGTTTGCTGTCCTTCTCCAGGCCCACTTTTGTCCTAAATACATTCTCGATATAACCAAAAAGTGGTCCGATCCACACTCCGATACGAACATTACTTCGGTGTTTTTCACTAGGTTTCTAACCCGCTCATCATACACTATGAAGTCTATCACACTTTTAAATTCACCTCTTTGCCATGTATACATATACAAATTTTTATGTTTAAACCACGTATTGGATACAAACAGGCTTCTCTCCACACAGATGTTCACCAGGCGTTCACCATTCTCATTGACTCTTTGGTCTCCGAACTTTCCTAGAACGCGTTCAGTATGTTCTCTCTGTATACCTACCCATCCGTTCATATCCCCCACTATCATCACCCTTTGGCTTGGCTTACATCCGTTCAACACGTTCTCTACTTCATTCCAGAAGTTCTCACGCTCCTGGTCTGTTTCTCCATTTACCGGTGCGTAGCATGCAATAAGAAAAATTCTTCGAAACTCTACTTTCATTCTAACTCATATTACCTGGGGAGATACCATGTATACCTCTAACAGTCCACGTACCTACTCGCCACTCATTCTTTGCACAGCCGTCAGCAACGGGGACTGACTGTTTTGACCTTGACCGCCCCTTGTAGCCAGGTCGATCCGAGGCAATTGTATTGTTCTCTTGAGTAATACCTTAGCGAGCAGACCGGTTGGCCAAATCGTGCCCCGGACGATTCCCTACTAACGCTATCGTCCTACTACCGGACAGTTATTTGTCTACTGTCTTGACAAGTAAAATACAAAATGAAACTGCTTAGGGTATTCAGACTATTACATTCGTATTCTGGGATAGAGGCAACCATTTTAGATGATCTCGATTGTTCTATGATTATTTTTTTGCATTACCAAATGTTTCTATCTACGCTTATTAACACTTCTCAAAAAACTACGTAAATATAATAAAACAAATAGTAATCACGGGAGCAATTACGAACAATGAATAGTATATTAGATAACAAGGGATTGAAGTGACTCATTTAATCCCGCGAATAGAGTTTGTTGGTCTAGGGGGCTTTAGCCCGAGACCAACAACTATTCAAGGGATTAAGGAACTTCAATCCCGTGGTATCTACACTATTTTTTGCACTTCGTGGTGTAATAATAGAAATAATTATATTATTTTCTGAAAATTAAAATATTACATCTATGATAAATTTAAAATATTAGAAAAGTCACTTTGACAAAGAAGCTACACTATTCAAGGCTAATGAAATTTATGAATTATTTTTGAAATCCCAGATGTTTCAATGCCATAACAAGATTAAATTATTTTTTAATCCCTAGAGATTAAAAGTAACACTTCAGTCTCCGAAATGGGGGAACCAAATAGTACTTTTAATCCATGAAGTGCAAAAATAAAATTAAATAGCAAGTCCAACTAATAAAAATGTAGGTGTACACAACATTGATATTTAACTTAAAAGTAGTAAGTACGGTCCTGTCAACCTAAAACAGAATTCATTGTTCTCATTGGTCCACATAGCCACATTATGTACATAATTTATAACGCAGCAAAATGATAAGTCCTGTTTAAGAAACATAAACAATTAAAAGTATACATAATACTCTGAAGTTAAATAAAATGGTATATAATAAATAAAGGTAGTAAGTCAAATGCAGTGCTGAGTAAAATTATAATAACTTTGAAATTCTCAAATTAGAAAATTATTAAAGTAGGTTGACACTTTGAAGGATGCCACATTTACAAATAATAAAAATAACTATCTTTTACAGGATTTAATTCTAGTATTCAACTAAAAGAAAACAATACACAATGGCAGATGAAGGTGGATTTGATCCTTGTGAATGTGTTTGGGGTCATGAAATGGCCATGAGACGACTAATATCCTTGGTAACTTTTTTTATATAGGTAACCATAATTGTATCATTTCCTCAATTTGGGTTTTAGTTACGTCAATCACAATCCCACTGTACGGACACAGAATGTTTCCAAACAGGTACTAGTAAAGTGGCATTTATTGCAATTTAAAAAAATATTTGTTTTAGTTGATGGAACTCAGAATCAATCTGTAGATAGCTTTTTCATTACTACGTTAATTATTGCATTTGCTTTATTGATGTATTATTTGAGACCAACTTCACAAACAAATCACTTAGAAGGCCCATCAAAACCAGCAAATAATGATAATGTATGTAATTGAATAATAGAAAATAATTTATATGTACTTACTGTTAATTTTAGGATTCAAATGGATTTCCTCCAATCCCACCATCTGCGTCTTAACTTTAAAATTAAAATAATCTCATTTTTCTTACCAATTTCAAGTTTTTAATGGTTTAACTTATTTTACATGCTTATTAAAAATGTAACAGCAATTATTTCTTTCCAGGTCTCAAATTAGATTGTATTTACTAGCCAGTTATTGAGTTTTATTAGATTACGTATATTTGAGAATAATTTTTATTGAGATTTGTACATTCCTTGTATTACATAGATATATTTTCTATTATTGGGTGGAGTTAGGGTTAATTTTTACAATTACACTTGGTGTTATTATTTGTGATCTTAATTTTTTTGTTTTTAGTTTTGTGCATATATGTAAAAATAAATTTAATAAATATATTTTAATGTTAAATTAATTCTTAAAAAAATTTGGTTTTATTTTAATATGATAACCGAATTTGTATTAGTTATCTTGGCCTTGTGAAAAAGTATACATTGGAATCACAAAACGTAGCCTTTGGTACTAGATGTAAAGAACATACGAGACTGGGTCAGCCATAGAAATCTGTGGAGCTTGAGCATGCTTCAAATAATTTAAGTCGAGACGTTCAATTTGAGAATGTGGAAATATTGTCAAGACAAACCCATGTTTGTTTACAATGTGAAGCTATTAGATAAACATTCAATAGGCTAGAAGAAAATCTCCAATTAAATAGGTTTTGGTATCGTAACTAAAAAGAGACATAATTGTACACCTTGATTTTAGCTTTTGGTGTGTTTAGGTTTTTTTGCAGTTAAGTTTCCACAGTACTACAATAATCTAACATAAATAATTAAAATTAAAAATCATATTAAACGTACACATGTGTTTTCACTGTAGAATAGCAATTACAATTATTATTAACCAAAAACTATTTCTTTATTAGATCTGACTAGATCTTTAATTGGTATATCAAAAGTTTCTATGTGTGAATACTGTTAACTAATTAAAGTTTTTCACAATTTTATACTTACTACCTAACTTGACTAAATTTTGTTAAAATTTTCATTATTAGTCTTCGTCCGTTAGCGGGTTTTCTGATTTATCATCTACAAAGCGGTAATATTTAATTTATTAAAGATCTAGTTACTCTACTAAAATAAAAGATTCCATAGTTGGCTTTATACGCATATCATATTTCATAAATTTATTCTTACCAGTCACTGAAGACGATAACGCTAATTATCATAGAAACGTTTAAATTTATATAAAAGATAAATAAATATCTGATGTGGAACACCACACGACCTTTCAACCTACAAAATGAAACTTTAAAAAAATGAAATAATTTTAAGAACATTTTTTTAGGATAATTATGCAACCTCTTATAATAAGTTCATTACGAAAATAGGCAACATTATAAAAGCAATCTATGTCAAACAGATATACGTTTAAAACTTCATGTCAGACAGAGGTTAATAGACCTAATGCTAACGTAAAAATTAAGAGAAATGAAATAATTTTAGTTACAATTTTTACCTTCCAACCTACATATACATATGTGAGTATAGGTTATGCAATCAATTTTTTTTTTTTAACTATAACTTAATCGACTTATTAGCACAATTTACAACTTTTAGCCAAGTTTCGTCAAGATCTCCAGAACGAAGGTACCTACGTACTTAAAATTTTGTATCTAAGCTTGTTTTCATTTCCCTTGGAGCTAATTAGATTTTAGGATAACTCCAGCGGGGCTGGGCAGGTATTAAGGACAGTTTTTCATTTTTATCAAATATTTCTACAACAGGTGCATATTTCTAAGATAGAAAAATACCAGACATAGACCTTAAACATATAGATTAATTGTGTTCTATACAATTTTTTGATACGACGCGTAATTTGGCGGGAAAAAATCCTAAGGTAGAATTTAAGTGTTAGTTCAATTTTTTTCAATATCTGCATAACGATTAATTTTATAATTATTATATAATTTCTTTATAAAGTTCCTTAATATAACGCAAGGTAAAACTAAAAATTAATTAAATATGAACGGAAAGGGTTAAACTGTGTTATTGATATCTTACAGAAGCGAGCACCTTTGGAATTTTTTTTTCAAGTTAACATATTCCTACAGTGAGAGCATAAATAGATGTCCAGACGACATTATTTCCACTAGAGATATCAAAACTTTAGTCCATACCATGAAATTAGCAGCTTAATCTTACGTATTTGACATTTTTAGTTTAATGGGTTAGGGAGTTAAGAGAGCTATTTTTGGTGTTTTGCATTATTATTCGTTTATTTTCTTTATTATTATTGTTTAATTAGTCTTTCTTAAAATTCGTTGTTTACAAAAACATTTAAAACAAGTAAGTACTGCATAAACAAAAAGTAACCGTTTACCTAAATGTAAACTATTTAGATTAAGCAATGGCTTACTCACTGTAAGAAAACCCATTTATTTTGGAATCTTAGTTTCGAAATGGGCAGAAGAATGAAAATGGTGAATGGATTTATTCAGTTGATTTGTGTATAGAGGAAGTAGTTAATCATTTCCCTAACAATGAATTTGATTACGACAACTTAAGCAGACATATTCGCAGACTTATCGAACAGTTTCGAACTACAGACAGTGTTGACAAGGGTAAATCATCTGGACATTGATCTGTTTTAACTGAAAATGTTGTGGATGATGTAAGAGTCCGCATAGAACGTAGTCCTAAAAAATCTTTACGGCAATTATTATTTTTACTAGGACAAGCATTAATTATTTTGTACATTTGATGCTTAAGTTAAGGAACGTGTCGAAAAGCACTTAAACACAGGTTACATTATCATCCATACAAAGTAACTGTGATGCATGAATTACTTCCACCTGATTACGAGACGCGTGTGAACTACTGCCAGTGGTTTAATAACAATTTAAGGAATGACGGAATGCTAGATATCACATTTTTTTAGTGATGAAGCGTGGTTTTATCTAACGGGTTACATAAATTCACAAAATTATAGCGTTTGGTATGATGAGGCTCCTGATGAATTTGTACAAGCTCCATTGCATCCTATACAAATTGGTGTTTATGTAGCCGTGTCACGAAGACGTATAGTAGGTGCAATATTTTTTTATAAAACTGTTAGAGCTGAACGTTACAGATTACTTTTAAATACAATAATAAATCAACTTCACGGTGATGAAATACGAGGGACAGGCTACAATTATTGAGAATAGAAAGATTGATACAAGTTTTTAGAATTTTTATTTTAAATATGTTCAAACAATTGCCATTTACAATAATGCACTTAACCATTCTCTCCTTCCATAGTTTAAAAGCGTTCAACCAGCTGTCTTTAGGGATATTATCAAAAAAACACTTAACGGCGATGTCAATCTCTTCTTCTGACTGGAAACTTTTCCCTCTCAAATGTTTTTCGAGCTTAAAAAATAGCCAGAAGTCACACATCGCCAAATCCGATGAGTAAGGAGGATGTTCTATAATTTTGATTTTGTTTTCCGCTAAATACTGAACAGTTGTTCCTGCTGTATGGGACGACGCGTTATCATGATGTAACATGGTTCCCTTTCTTGACACTTTACTGAACACAGTAGGCAAACAATTTTCAACATATATTTAGCGGTAACTATCTTCTGATCTTCTAATTTAATTGCGGCCACCAAACCCGTACTTCTAAAAAATACTGGGTACATAACTTTTTTCATTGCTCGTTGTTTTTTCACCATCGTAGGGGTTTCCTCATCTTCATGTATCCAGACTCGGCTTTCTTGGCGAGTGGGAACATCAAAAAAGGGTATGTACGTTTCATGGCCAGTTACAATTTTAGAAATAATTTGATGGCCTCCAGCATTCAACATATCTAAAGTTTGTTGGCAAATTCTAACACGTTCTGCTTTTTGTAAATCTGTCAATGATTGGACTCTATCATTGCATAGGTAATGCGGTTGTCCTCTTCCACCATCTTCTTCCCCGCAGCAATGTGTTCGGGGTTAACAGCAGTTAAAGGAGGGCCAGTTCCTTTTCTGTGTACCACTGACTTGCAACCTTGTTCAAATTCTTTATACCATCTATAAACAGTAGTCAATGATGGTGTGAGAACCCCAAATGCCGACTTTAAATTTTCCTCACACTCATACGTGCTCAAGCCTTTCTTTAAATCATAGTAAATCATTAACCGAAAGTTCTCTCGTGATAATTTCATTTTTTCGATAACAGAAGCTTATTCTATGGGCTATTTCTCAGACACTATTCAACCGAATTGCACAAGCTGAACTGCAATTGACAGATCAAATAATGCAGTATTTAATCAACAACAATTTTTTTGCACGAGTAACTAGATTTTTCAATTCTCAATAATTGCAGATTATCCCTCGTAGGACGAGGGTATTATCAGCATTATAATGCAACTGCTCATTCTGCAGCACCAACTCGTGCATATTTAGAGGAGTATTAGTAGAGACTTATGACCCCCACGATCGCCCGACTTAACGCCACTTGATTTCTTTTTATTTGTGCACTTAAAAAACATGGAAATAATTTAGGTACTAAAATGCCACTTCATTTTTAAACTGTTAAATTAATGTAAATTTTATTATCATTACATCCTAAAATTGTAAGATAATTAATAAAATTACAAATTATTATTGTTATTATATCGCATTTATTTGTTTGTAAACTTATACAAGAAATTAAAAGAAACAACAATAATTTACTAATAAACATTACAAACAATTTTGGATTATGTGGGTCATTTAATTTAGCCAACTTCAGAATGATGTTAAAGTAACTGGAAGTAAAGTTTCAGTTCATGAGCAGTGGAAAGTAATTCTTTCTGGACATAAATTAATGCTCTCACGGTATTTATGTCTATTAATTTCTATCTAGAAATCTTAAACGTCATTATGACATAGATTACCGTTTTTCTTTTTTACAATGTTGCCTGTTTTCGTTATGAACGTATAAAAAAGAGGTTGCATAGTTATCATAACCAAATTATAATTAAAATTATTTTATTTCTTTTAATTTTTTAAGTCAGCATTTAGATGTCTGTTAACCTCTGCCTGACAAACAATTTTAAACGTCTGTGTGTCATACATGTTTTAGTTTTTACATTGTTGCCTATTTTCGTAATGAACTTGTGATAAAAGAGGTTGCAAAATTATCCTAAAAAATTGTTATTAAAGTTATTTCATTTCTGCTAATTTCCATTTTGTAGGTTGGATGGTCGTGTGGTGTTTCACACCAGATATTTGTAGGATAACTATGCACCCTCTTTTTTATACGTTTATAACGAAATAGGCAACATTCTAAAAACAAAAACAATAATCTGTCAGAATGATGTTTAAAACTTCATGTCAGATAGAGATTAACAGAAATAAATAATGTAAAACTTAAAAAAATTCCAAAGCTGCCCGCTTCTATAAGATATCAATAATACAGTTTAACCATTTTCATTCATATTTAATTAATTTGTAGACTTACCTTGCGTTATATTAAGAAACTTTAGTTATGTAAAATTAAATTTTCTTTAAAAAATATGTCTACATTTTTTCTGATAAAATTAATCGTTATTCAGATATTGAAAAAAATTTAATCTACGCATCGTATCAAACAATTGGATAGAACGTAATTAATCGATATATTTAAAGTCTATAACTAGGTACTTTTGTATCTTTGAAATATGCAGCTGTTTTAGAAATATTTGATAAAAACTAAAAATTGCCCCTAATAAACCCCCCTCTCCGCCGCTGGATTGCTCCCAAAATCTAATCAGCTCCAATCCAAATGAAAACAAGCTTAAATACAACATTTTAAGTACGTACATGTTTTCGTTCTGGAGTTATCGTGGATACTAACATACATCAACATCCATTTTCATATGGTTCCCAAATTATTTTGTACTTATTGTAACCACCTTACTTTTTTTTCTTTGTTCTACTTCCAATGACATTCAATAGTTAGTAGGGTAAAACAGCGAATAACGATAACGGGGGAATGATGGTTAGCCCAAAATCTCAGAAAATGTTTTAAATATAACAACGAAACTTGTGTAGACATCTAGCGAATGGGCACTAAATTATACGCAGCATGAAAAGTTTTACGTTCAATTGTGTACAAAATTGCCGGCAAGCAGTTTGTCATTCTCCATGGGTGTCATGTAAATAATAGAACGTAGTCTTCAACATTTTGACTAGCCATTTCTGGGTAACATGTTCATCAAATACTTTTTCTACATGGTAAAAATTACGCAATAACATCATGTACGTAATTTTGTCAAAATTCAATATGTTTTATTTTTAATGCATTATAATCATTCTTAGAATGGTTGGCGGAATGGCAGTCAATGACTACCATTACCCTAAGGGAGACTGGCCTACCCGACTCCAATTTTTTATAATTTCAGATGCCTAGAAATTATAAACGAACGACTAAGAAAGCTAAATGGACCGCAGATGGTTTCTCGAAAGCCATCGGTGATGTTAAAAATGGAATAAGCCAGAGACAAGCTGCCAAAACCCACAACATTCCATTCGGTACTTTCCAACAAAGGTACATGACTCTAGTCGAGAAATAAGTGGTCCTAGTATGGGAAGAAAAGCGGTCTACACAAAAGTACGCACGGCTGAAATTTGCTTCAATATTAAGACATTGGCTAATATGCATTATGGAGACACTCCCATACAGTTGCGATGGTTACTTTTTGAATATGCAGATAGGTTACAGATGATCACACGTTTAACAGCAAAAGTAAGATGGCTGGAAGAGATTGATTGGAAGGATTTTTAAAAAGAAATACGTCCCTGTCAATAAGAAAACCGGAGGCTTTAAACCCAAATAGAATTAAGGGAATCAATAAGGATGAGGTGACCCTGTTTTTAAAAATTCTGAAAAAAAAGTTTCCCCTACACAAAATATACAATATGGACGAAAGTGGGTTCACAACCGTACAAGAAACGGGTAAAATCATAGGAATTAGAAACTAGAAAAGAATTGGTGCTGTAACTTCCCATGACCGGGGAAAACCAGTTATTTGTTGTATGAATGCAGCAGGGGAATCTGTCCCTCCAATACTAATTTACGCTCGTCACCGCATGGCTCCAACAATAGAAGTTGATGGACCTCCAGGAGCATTACATACTTCCTCTGTAAATGATTGGACAAATGAAGATCGTTTCGTTGTGTTGGTAAAGCTTTTTCATAATTACACAAAAAAATCGTCGAGAAATGAGTCAGCTCTACTTATACTTGATAACCATGGAAGTCTCATCACACTGGAAGACCACACATGTTGCCGCAATAACAACATAATAATGTTACCTTTGCTGTTCTATTAGTCACATCGGATGCAGCCTCTAGATGCCGTTTTTACGGCCCTCTTAAGAGGATTACAGTGTACAAAATGGCGTAATTATTCAATAAAGCATATTTTGGTATAGCAACCATTTCAAAGGGATGTCTGGATTTGCATCGACTGGAATTCTCCCTATGAATCCACTCTGATGATTTTCCATTTGATACCGGTAATGAAGGGTGTGAATCAGTTGTTGAGTGTTTGAACCAATAGAACATCATTTCCTAAAGAAACAGAACCAGTTGAACAACAAGGTAAATTAAGTTGTCAAGAAGCGTTTCTGTTATACTAACAGAGGCCCCAGAAAAAAACTCCCACTGAAAGAGAAACATAAGAAACGAATTCAGCTCCAACAAAGGAAAAATAAGCTCCAGGTTAATGCAACAAAAAGAAATCTATTTATGACGAAATTGTAATTTCATACAACAAAAAACGAAAACGAAGTAATACTTCTTCTTCAGTATCCGATATGTAGCGGGAGAATCTCTGTCAGAATTCATCTCATGATGATCAGTTAAATGAAGGTAAGAAACCTCCATGAAAAAAGAAGTTTCAATCGAAAAAGAGCCGCAGTCGAAAGAGAATGATTTTGTTTTTGTGCTAGTATTAAATGATGAATCAGAGAAAAGATTTGCTGCTCAAGTGATTGACTTACGCAAAAAGCGGTTAAATTAATGAGGGAATACCGCCGGCAGCATAATATATTTGTGTTCCCAAACGATGATGATGTTAGCGTAGTTACCAAGGACGAAATGGTTGGAAAATTAAGCCATCTAGAAGAGTTCAATTAGTTTAGTTATATTATATATATATATATATATATATATATATATATATATATATATATATATATATATATATATATATATATATATATATATATATATATATTATATATATATATTATATTTACATCTTTTAATAAAACTTGTTTTAGACGAGCATCATTTTTGTTGAAAATTTCTATGACCCACATTACCCGCACGTGCCACTGTCATTACCCGATGTATGGGGGGATACCGGCCGACCCTTCAGATTTATTTTTTTTAGATTTTCTGGCTTGTTTTGATTAGTTGAAAACTTTTGGTGTATGAGTGTTATTTTTATAACATGCATTTCTTAAGTGAAGACCATTCCCTCGTCCTCTCCTAATTAAAATATGTAATACGTTCGACATAAGCGAAAGGTCTGTTTTGTGTGGTTTTTCATTAATAGAATTTGATTTACCATTTTTTTAGTTATAACACGATATGTTGAAGATAAAAATTGATAACATTTTAAAATATCACCCATCGCCACTGTTACTGTCGTCTATTGAAAGAGCCAACAAAGTATAATGAATGGGTTGTGTTTATTGATAGATATTAGCATAAATAGTTAGAGATGATAGAAATAATTTGGGTTTGACAGAACCTTTTCTAATTTCATCTAATTTAGAAGAAATACATAATATTTGGGCGATCAAGATAATGGAAAATTAGATATAAATTTGTATAGTCTTCTAGAAGTAGTAGGTCTTCCAAATGGATTTAACAGGTTTTATCGAATAATTCAAGTAGTATGTAGTATCATACCTTGAATAATTAAATATTATAAGCCTAAACCACTAATCATTTCGGAGAGACCTCAATTTAACAGTTCCAAACATGAAAATATTTTTGCATATACTATCCTTAGTAAGGATTGTGAATTTAGTATGTTCCTTAAAGACGCTTTGAGAGATAAATTTTTTGTGGGGGCTATAGAAAGAAATTTATTATGTGAGGACGAAATGACATATGGAAAAACAATTGAAGTAGCTATAGCTAATGAATTTGCACAAGAACAAGCAAAAACCATTGCTTCTGAATGGTTAATAAGTTAATGTCTATACTTGGTTTCATACTACAGTTCAGTACAGGTAAGATAAGTCAATACTATTCTTACGGTAGTTTGAGAAGCGACACTGCCAGTTCGCTTACTTGAACACAACGGAGTCCGAGGTTACCAACATTTTCAGTCAATGTTATAGTAAGAAGTACAGCGTGACCCAAATTTATTGTAGGGTTTGTAAGTCCGCTATGGTCATATTGTGATCAAAGATTTATTCTAACACTGGAAAGTGTGAGTTGTTTATCAAAACTTTCATCCGCTGGGGTCATGAGCTTGCGTAAATACATATGTATAAACTGTCATAATTTGCTTCCTTCTGTTATTGTCGTTTTATTTGTCTTGTTCCAGTAATTCACGTAAAATCTGTCTTTTTCAAGACAAAAACTGCACATACTTTGATTTATCTGGTAAGTAAATACATACAGAGCTCTGTTTAGAATGAAATAAAATGCGAATCATTTTTAGGTTATAATTGTTAGTACCAAATTTTCGGATGAACACAATAAGTTTATCTTAGAGGCTTATTTTCGGTCTGGGCAACGAGATGAAGGTGGTGTCTGGAAACATTCGAACGTTTCTTGCTTCGAGGAATTCCAACAACGGTTCGCCAACATTGACGTTACCTACGAAACATTAACACAGCATGTTCGGCGAATTGCTCAACGTTTTCGTGACACCGGCTCCGTATGCAAACGTAAATCTTCTGGAAGAAGACCTGTACTTGACGTAGAAGGCTTAGAAGATATTCGGGGGCGATTGGAAACTAGTTCCAATACGTCTTTAAGGCGATTGTCTGTTCAAAGTGGTAACTGAGTAAAACTTGCTTTTATTACTAAATGTTGATTATTTATTAATTGTAATTGTAGGGAGTTCGTATGGGACATGCCAGATAGCTTGTAAAAAACTGAAAATGCACCCGTGCAAAATGTCTGTATTACAACAATTGCTGCCAACTGATTTTGAAAAGCGTCGAACGTACTGCACTGGTTTAACGAAAATCTGAATAACCATGATGTTTTGGATATAGCATTTTTCAGTGACGAAGCATGGTTTCATCTAAGCGGCTATATAAATTCCCAAAATTACCGAACCTGGCCAACTGAAAATCCCCATGTATTTATTGAAATCCAGATAGGTACATTCAGTTAAAACTGAAGTTTGGTTTGCCATGTCGAGAAGGCGAATAATTTTTTTAATGAAAGTATAAATGCCGAAAACTATCAACAATTAATTCTAAGACCTTTTATTGAACAACTTCACTACGACGAGCTTCAAAAAGGAGTATTTCCAGCAAGATTCCGCGACAGCCCACACAGCCCGTGTAACGTTGGCATATTTATCACAATTTTTCAGTGATAGAATAATAAGCAAAAAAACGACAGCTTTCTCTTTGGTCATCTTAAAAACGTTGTGTATGCAAATCCTTTGCAAACAGTTGAGGAGTTACAGAATGCCGTAGTGCCACAGCCGTATTCGAGAATATTAAACGTAAAGTAAATTTAAAAATTAAAACTAAATTAACATAAAAACATTCCATTTACTTATTGGCATTTTTAATAATAATATTAAGTTGGAGGTAGTTCAACAATCAAGAAATAGAAACAATTTATGTCATTTAAAATTTTGCTGTATTTATTGCTGATATATCAACTTTTGAATTTCCCGCCCAATTAGTAATACCTGTATGTACACCACTGGAAATAGTTGGGATCAATAAATTAGATAAGTGGAGCTTTTTTGAAGTAAGCGGACCACTTCAATCAATCTGGATCACCCTGCATTTATGCTGTAAATATTTTTTTCTTAAAACTAATTCGCGCAGTTAGCCCCTTCTCGCGTAAGAGTTTTGTGATTTTTATTACAATCTCTTAATTTCCAAAAAAAGAACTTAGCGTTTTTATTCTCATCGTTCCGGCATCGGGATCTTCGCCGCTCCGGAGTTAGATCTGTCACTGCTTGCATACAGATAATACGAAGAAGCGGTCATCAGTAGAGGAGCAACAGCCTAGCAGCAAGCAGGAGCCGCCGGAATACAGCAGAAGCGAAGAACGTAAATAAAGGAGCATCCAGGACACCGCCGCCGGCAACTACAGGATCGACGTCGGGTAAGACAATAGTTACCGTTTAATAAAAAAAGATTTTTTAATTAATTTTAATTTATTGTTTTATTTTGACACTTGTTTTCCTCCTTTTTCTATTTGGGTCTCTGATTTCCAAGTCTTTATTCCTCGGGTTGTGAGACTGCACCTCAGCGGAGACCCGGCATTTCTTCAAAACAATTTATTTCTTACTCCTTTTTTCAAAACCCGATTAACAACAACCGCGATGGTTAAGAACGGTCGCCACCGTGCTACCGTAATGGTTGTATCCCCAACCCCCGACTCCGCACGTACAACTACACCTACACTCACAACACACACACCCCACTTTCAGGACCATATGATTAATAATGCGCCTCCTGGAACTCTTGGTATGGCGACTTCAAGCGGATGGTCTAATTCGGAGTTGTTCGTGCAATATCTGCAGTATTTTATTTCCATGGTGAAGCCATCGGTGGACAAGAAAGTGTTGCTTATAATGGACAACCATGAGAGCCACCTATCAATAGCTGCCATTACTCTAGCAAGGGAAAATGAAATCAGATTCTTCACTTTTCCCCCACACACATGTCTTAAGCTGCAGCCGCTCGACAGATCAACCTTCGGACCTTTCAAAAGCTACTACAATAGGGCCAACAAAGACTGGATGCTCAATCATATTGGTAAACCCATTTCAATTTACGATGTATCGACATTGGTAGGACAAGCATTTCCATTGGCTTTCACACCGAACAACATCTCAGCGGGATTCAAAGTATCTGGTATATGGCCATTCAATGCAGACGTGTTTGAAGACCATGAGTTCTTGCCAGCTGAAGTAACAAACAGACCGTACGAACCTCATGATGAAAGCATAATTCAAGAGAAGGAGGCCAACGTAGAAACGCCATCAACAAGCAGTGCACCTATCACAGCGAAGACTCCAGAGGAACTTCGTCCATTTCCTAAAGCACCACCTCGCAAGCGTGGTGCAGGAGGTCGAAAACCTAGAAAATGCACGATTGTAACCAACTCACCAGACTTTCAAGAAATCAAGCTGCAGAAAATGAAAAATAACAAACCTTTTGTTCGGGCGAAACAAACCGTTAAGAGAGTTTTAGTTCAGTCGTCATCTGAAGATGAGGACGAATCCGAACCCGAACTTCAAGACAGCTCCGATGGAAGCCGTTTTGCTGACAGCTCTGATGATGAAGAAGGCGAGTCAGATTTTCTTCGATGCAGCTCCACTCAACTATTCCAATTGCAGTTGGGTGTTAGGCAAGTTTGATCTATTTGGGAAACCTTCGTCCAACAGTGTCTATTATGCCGGTATAGTCGAAGATGTCACAGAATTGGAGGCTACTGTGAAATGTTTGCAAGTGCGAAAAGTTCACTTCGTTTTTCCTGACTTCGAAGATCTCGCTGTCGTTAGTAAGTCCTGAATAGTGAAGTTATTGGCAGAGCCTACCATACGTCGAGGACAGTATTCCTTCAACATCAAATTTTCTGCGAATATGTACCTTAAATGATGTATGAATTTCATTAGGTATTTTCGCGGAGCAAATCCCGAATACATTCAGAGTATTTTTGCATGCGCAACGTTACGGTTCACGACCCACGTTAATATTACAGATGCGAATGCGAAAATGCTCTGAATGCATTCGGGATATGCTCCGCGAAATACTTATTATAAACATTTACGTACACTTAGTTTTTATTATTAAAATGAATTCAGTACTACTCAGATTCATTTATATAATATGATTCTATCCCTGTCCCAATGTACAACCACCCCTGTCCCAAGGTGCAAGACCTGTTTGTACCTTGGGACAAATTACACTACATTATTATATGGCGAGGACCGACTACTTCACTGATCTATCGGCAAATGAGTATTGGCCATTCACTAGCCAAAACTGCATTCTTTCACGGGGATTAATTGCAAATCTCAACAAATATACAGAAAATAATTTCACAACGATAATGAAAGTTGTATTTTACTCAAAAAAATGTGAACGGCACAAACTGAAAGCATATTAACACCTTATTTTGAAACAATAAAAAAGAAACAGTGCCCATATTCGATTTGACCATCGTAACAATGACATTACATCAGGAATAATTCAATACAAAGGTAGATTATGATTATTTCCACATACAGCTAAGTATCTAAGTTTAGAGTTATTGTTGCATTCCATCCAAAAGACAATCACTCATGTGTGAAACAAGTCCCCCAAATTATGATTCCTTCGGTTGATTTGATTTACAGGCAGCTGTTTAAATACAGATGGTTACTGTAAATGTAATAAACCAATAACATATTTAGCACATTTAATCGTTCGGATATAAAGCTTACCCCAAATACCAAGTGGAGATTTTCAAAATTGAATACCAGTATTAAGGGTGGACACTACATCCGTTCCATAGCACTATAAAATGTTTGACTTTGTTACACGGAATCTAGATTTTGGTTGAAGATAAAGGAGGGGCCGAACATTCGCTTGAAAGGCAATAACGCCGACTTTTTTATAAATATTTGGAAATAATCTATTTTTAAGAAGAAACGTGAAAGACTGGCAGAATGCCACATCTTGAAAAATAGTAAAGAAAACAAATTTTCCTGGCGTTGGTATTAACGTTATAAACTTATATTTTTGGGAATTGTGCTAAACGCATTTATAGATAAGTTATCATGAAAAAACGACTCAAATTTTGACACAGCACCATGACAATTTAGTGTTGACGGTAGGCAACACATCTAACGCACTTAAAAGTTCATTATTATTGTGAGGGCCGGTTATAAATGACCATTAGCCTGTAAGGGTTTTATAGCAAGTAACAATAGAAACTTTTCATTGTTATCGAAAATCATTTGCATAAATTCGAGTTTACTTTTTTAAACATTCATTGCATATAGGCAACTTTAAATACTTCATTCCGAAATAAAATTTATGTAGGTACTGTCTATTTCTATTAATTTATCAAGCATTTGCATTGTAAATTTATGTACTTTTAATTATATAAACAATTCAGATGAGAATAAGTTATGTTACATTTATGTTTACATTAACAAAAAACTTCCTTAGTTTACATACTAACATAAAAAAAATTGGATTCTGAAAGTCAAATATTAAAATGCCCATTTGAGTGTCATAATGTACATATTATACACGCAAAATAGAAAGATTAAAATTTTTATTCATATACTGCACCAATTACAATAGTAATATTTATTTTTACGATCAACCATGTTTGCTCAGTGACTATATGCTTAATTCTGCAGGTGAATACCTAAAACAATTTTTACGATAAATATAAATATAACCTACTCTTTCAACACGATATAATCTTATTAGATTATATCCTCAAGTAGAAATGAGACCATCAGTTACGTGTCCACAGTGGCGCGTCAACTTTGTGGAGCGACGTCGTGCAAAAACAAAAAATGCGCCTCTATACATTATTATAAAAAAATTTACAAACCTTGTTATAAAATAAAAGAATTTTTGTTTGTGTTAACTTCTATCTTACACACATTCAGCTTAGAATTTTTCAAGTTAAAATCATACGAATACTTACCGAAATGATCAAAACTGTTAATAGAAATGAATCAACATGGGATGTTAGACAATGGATAAAATTATTTTTAAAATAACATACAGTAATTTTAACTGTTAAACATTTTATTCATAAATGCAAATATTTTAAACAAAGTTATTAGAACAATGAACATATTTTAACAGAACTGGACTTGTTTTTTTGAAAGATTTTCCAATCGTTCTTGTACCATAGTAAAACGTAAATAGTTTGTAATGATTTTTAATTTGGAAAACGTTCTTTCCGCTGTGGCTATGGAAACTGGCATTGCCAATAAAATTCGTAATGCCACAAAAATGTTTGTGTAAGAATAATGTAAATTATTGGTTACAATGTAATTTAGGGTAGTAATTGGAAAATTCTTGCATAACTTCCATCCCATTTATATCAAATCCATTTCGATTTTTTTCACTTAATATACCCTCAAGTTTTGTACAAAACTATAGCCGTTCCGATTCTGAGTGACTGCTAAATTCACAAATATTCCATAAAAATTTGAAAATTGCCTCATCGGCAGATTACAGTTCGAATCTATCATCTATCGTTACAAGATCAGAGGTGGGTAAAATAGATAATAAAATGTATTTAAGATAGAAAATATAAAATACGTTTATTAAAAGTATTTAAAATAGAAAATACAAAATGATTTACATATTTTTATTTAAAATACATAATACAAAATAGGTATTTCAAATAAGTTTTTTATACAAAATAGTTTTAAAAAATTATTTGCTTTTATTAGTAAAAGCTTTTCAAAATGATGTCGTCATGCGCCTTCGTTTTGATGCATAATCATACTGCGTATGAAAACAATCTTTCGACTGGTGCTGATGATGGCAGTGTAGTGTTGTATTTAATAAATAATTTCTTTATATCAGGAAAATCCTACATTTGTAAATCAGTATTTTGCTTTGTAGGTACTGGAGACCTTGCAGTTCTAGAGTGTTATTTATATCAATAATATCAGAGGTACCGCTACCTGAAGAATTTTCATCAAATAGAAAATACTCATCATTCGATTTGTTGGTATTATTCACAGATTTTGCAGGTTTTAATGCTAATGCAAGAACTTGCAGTTCATTAAATAATAGTGTTTTAATTTATTTCTATTATCCTTTAAAACCCATCGTAATTTAAAATAGGATTGTAATTGTGGCTAATATTGCGCCATTTATAGATGAAGATAATGAAAAGTATTCTTGAAATTTTTTCAATACTAAGTTGAATAAGCTCTCCATAAAAAGTATTTTGAATGTTATCCAAGGCTTCTGCAAACGGTCGAACAATTTCAATATATTCTGACAGAAATTGTAACTCTGTCTCTTTAAATTTTGGTATATTCAGTGCTTCACAAATCTCATTAGTTTCTCTTTGATTTGCATTAAATTTTACAAACAATCAATGTTGAATTCTACAGTTGGACAGGGTGAAGTAGGTGATTTCATAAAAATTTTAAAATATGTTTTGCACGCTTTTGGAGATTTTGAAGTTAAATTCTAACTCTGTTGTAACTGTTGTTTGGTGTGTTTCCATGTCAATTTTTTATATCAGTTGTTATTATTAAATTTAACGTGTGACTAACACAACGTTGGTGGTGTGGCAAAAATGTGTCATATTTGATATATTACCATCACAATGACTCTGGTTTATTGATTCTAACACGTCACTAATAGGAACAATCAAAATTTCGTCATCTTGATTATCAGTATTATCACGATTAGTTTCCTTAGTATGCGTTGCATCTGCTTCATATCCTATATAACAAAAATCCGTCCTTTTATAATTTTTCCTAAGTGTTGCGCTCCGCGCTAATATTACTTCGTCAGTTCCATCTCGAATTTTTATTTTAAAAACCTACCATTTAAAATCAACGGTATATTTTGATTTCACTGTTTATATTGTCCTGATTCGTGGATTGCGACATTTTTAAGAATATAAGTAAACCACAAAACACGCCTTGCATGTTTTGTGATGCAAACTTAGGAAAATAATGTATTTTAATTTTATAACCACAGAAATTCATAGTGCGCAGATGACTTAAGAAAGATAGATTCATATTCATTATAGTGTTAAAGAATAAAGATAGAATACAACTAATTATCAATTTTTTAGTCTGACGCTCGTGATGGAAGTGTTTGCATTACCAGCTTGTGTACCTACATATTTTTTTGACCTTGTATTGTCATAAAAAGTTATTTTAAATAGTAAATAGATCAAATTTATTATTTAAAATATAAAATAGGAAATGGTTTTTCATCAACTATTTAAAATAGAAAATGCCATTTTCATTTTAAATAGGTATTTAAAATAGATCTATTCAAAATAGTTACCCACCTCTGTACAAGATGTTATAGTAATCTCTACCAAATTAAAAAAACAATGTACTTTAAATTTTAATTCTTCATTTTGTATTGGTTCATCGTCACCTTCGTAACTAAATTGTTTTATAACTTTTCGAGGTTTTAAAACGTCTTCATTTTTAAATTTTGGATCGATATCCAATAAAATCGCGATAGTTTTTTTAAAAAATCAGTTAAATTAGTTAAACCAGCACATACTTGCACAATATTAAAATTTTGACTTTGGACACTATATTAACTTTCCTATATATATATATATATATATATATATATATATATATATATATATATATATATATATATATATATATATATATATATATATATATATATATATATATATATATATATCTTTCCTTTTAAACTTCAATACTCTAACAAGTTACGATGAACGGTTCTAAACGTGGTATCATGTGGATGTCTTCTATTTGGAAATCTTTGTTCATAAAGTCGAGCAGCTGCACGAGAATTGGA
Source organism: Vesta saturnalis (assembly GCA_036346205.1). Classification (NCBI taxonomy): domain Eukaryota; kingdom Metazoa; phylum Arthropoda; class Insecta; order Coleoptera; family Lampyridae; genus Vesta; species Vesta saturnalis. The sequence goes on along the minus strand of JARFJB010001017.1, from coordinate 1,681,625 downwards.
ATTAGTATTACCATAACATAAATGCATATCGACCAGTTCTCGTTTGGAATAATTCATTTTTTCACAGTAATTAGACACACACAATGAATGACAAAATACGCGTAAATGCAACTATTTTAGCAAACATAAGGTACGTAACTGTCAAATGCAAAGCAATCTCTGATTTATTTAATTTGGTTATTATTGAATAATGTAGTCGTTTATGTTAATGCAAAATATTTCAAAAACGGGTGCCGAATTTTATGATTTTATTTGCAAAATTAAATGTTGAATTTAACAAAAAAATATTTCTTCAAAAAAAGCAAGGAAATGCGTTTTTTTTTTATTTAAAGTGATTAACTTAACATATTCTACCCCACTGGATGGAGCCAGTTGACTCAAACTCACCTGATTAATTGTACTTAATTAGACATTTAGGTGTACAAAATCTCAATATATCTTTTGTAGTTTTTGAGGAATCTTAAAAAAATTATTTTTTAATCAACCTGTATCTCGGTTAGGAAGTATTTTCGGAAAAGCATTTTTGATAATTTTTGTCTTATTTTGAATCATAGAATCTCCAGTTTTCGTTTGTCGGTGATTTTAAAATACACCTGTATGTATATATATATATATATATATATATATATATATATATATATATATATATATATATATATATATACAGTATGTCCCCGGATCGACTTTAAAACAGGGAAAATTCTCTTATTTTTGATTTCTCAGAAAATTTCATTCTTGCTGATTTGCCCTGCTTGTTTTCACCCCCCGAAACACAAATTACATGCTATTTAACTCAAACGGTTCTCGAGATAATATCATTTTTCTTGAAGAATTCGAGCTTTTCGTAATTTTTTGAAGTAAATTGATATGTTTCAAAGGAAAAATCAAATTGGTCTCACAAGTTTTAATTAATACATTTAACAATTGATGGTAAAATGAAATGAAATTCTCAAAAAACTGAACTATAAATTTTCTATTCGAATAATGCTCCTCCTTTTTCCGCACAGATTTCAATGCGAGCTCTGAATTCATTGAAACTGCGCCTTATTTCTTCGATTGAAAGGGACTGGATAGCATTCCGTATCCTATTTTTCAATTGCTCTTCATCTTGGTCTAATGGCTCACTGTACACAATTTGTTTTAAACGACCCCACAGATAAAAGTCCATTATTGTGAGATCAGGACTTCTCGGCGGCCATAAAATGGGACCATCTCTTCCTATCCAGTTATCATGGAACTCTGTATTGAGCCACTGGCGAACAGTACCGGCATCCATCGTGCTGGAAGAATATTTCAATTTGGAAGTTCAATGGCAATTCATCCAGTTTATCAGTTAAAAATTTTTACAACATTTCCAAATATGAATAACGGTTTAAATTTTGATCAAAAAAATATGGGCCAATAATTCCATGGTACGAAACTGCACACCGCACATTACCTTTTTTCAAACATTGTCTGCGACTAGTAATTCGGAAGTTTGAATTCGTCCTACTCCAGTAACGGCAATGTTGGGAAGAAACGACTCCGTTAGTTGAAAAGGTCGATTCATCGGAGAACATTATTCGTTTATGAAAATTTGAATCTTCCAAAACTCTATTGCCCATTTCCAAACAAAAATCCAGACGTTTGGCTTCATCACCGTTCTCTAAAGTTTTCCTAAATTGCGGCTTAAATGGTAAAATTTTGTTCTCCTTGAAGATTCTTTGTAAATGAGATTTACCTATCCCAATTCGTAGTGCCCTCCTTCTTAAAGACAACCTTGGAACTTCTGTTGCGGTATGAACGGCGAGAACAGTAGCAGCATCTTCTTCATCGAACAACTTCTTTGGCTTCTTTAGGTTTAAAACCGACCCTGTTTGAAGGAATTCAGTTACCAAGTTTTTTGCTCCAGCATTCGAAATGGCAACCTCCGGGTATTTTTGGTTGAATTTTCTGATAACAACTCGGTAGCACTTCTCCAGTTCCGTAACATTGAATTAGATAAATTCTTTGTTGTAAAGTCAACATTATAGCATACAATTCAAATTAGCATGAATTAAATTGCAGTTCAACAGAATTATCACATTTGACAATTTCTGTCAGTGGTGTTTTTCAATGAAATCCGCCTACTAAAGTTACTTCTAACAATTAGGAAAAACATTCCAATTTTTCAAGAAATATGATATTATCTCGAGAACCGTACGAGTAAAATAGAAAGTAATTTGTGTTTCGGGGGTTTGAAAACAAACAGGGCAAATCATCAAGAACGAAATTTTCTGAGAAATCAAAAATAAGAGAATTTTCCCTCTTTTAAAGTCGATCCGGGGACATACTGTATATATATATATATATATATATATATATATATATATATATATACAGGTGAATCTTATCTAATCCGCCAAAATTAAAGGCGTGCTAGAACTCATCATTCTAAGCAAAAAGTTCATATGTACATGGTCGAAAATGCTTCGTTTCGAGATACAGGGTGTCAAAGTTGAAAAAAATCGCGTTTTCTTCAATATCTTTCGACTGTTTCGAAATAGTTTCATGAAATTTCGTATACGGGGTTTTTTTGGGATGACAAATTCAAATTTGTGGTCCATTTGGTTGTCGTTTCTAGAGGGCGCCAGCGGCAACGATTTCGACCCATTTAAATCGTAGCAATTTTTTTTTTGCTACATTGTATGCCATTTTGGATCAGAAAAATCGATTCTCCTATCTTTTCTTCTAAAAAAAGGTATATCTTAGTGATGTCGCTAGGAGCAACCCTTTCCAAGAAAAACGCTTTTAAAACTCATGATGCATACACATTTTCGGAGGGTATTTTTTTGACAGGTTTATCAATAGGAATTTTTAATTGTTACTAAGTAACTTACTTGTTTACTTATGTACTTATCTGTCTCTTTGCGTTCATTGATAATAAAATTTTAATAAAAATCCATAATTAAATACGATAGAATGCCTAGACATACAACATGTATACTTTTAATATTAATTTTTTCTTTTTTAATGTCTTTTCTCGGAAAGGGTTGCTCTAGCGACTTCACTAAGATATACCTTTTGTAGCAGAAAGACAGGAGAATCGATTTTTTAGTCCAAAATGGCATACAGTGTAGCACAAAAGTTGCAAAGATTTAAAGTGGTCAAATGTTGCGTGGCGCCTCTAGAAACCACAACTAAATGGACCACAAATTTGAATTTGTCATCCCAAAAACCCGTATACGAAATTTCATAAAACTATTTCGAAACAGTCGAAAGATATTGAAGAAAACGCGATTTTTTTTCAACTTTAACACCTGTATCTCGAAACAAGCATTTGGACCCATGACATATGAACTTTTTGCTTAGAATGATGAGTTCTAGTACTTTTTAATTTTGGCGGATTAGATAAGATTCACCCTAGATATATATATATATATATATATATATATATATATATATATATATATATATATATATATATATATATATATATAGCAGCAATTTTAAATAGATGAAGAATTTCTGTTTAAAATTCCCAGTTGTTTCCAAGATTGCCATTATCTCATTTTGTATTGGCTCATCGTCACCTTCGTAACTAAATTGTTTTGCAACTTTTCGAGGTTTTAAAACGCCTTCATTTTTAAATTTTGGATCGATATCTAATAAAATCGCAACTTTCCTCCTGTTATCTGAACCATAGTTTTTTTTTAAAATCAGTTAAATTACTTAAACCAGCACACACTTGCACAATATTAAAATTTTGACTTTGGACACTATATTAATTTTGCTTAATATATATATATATATATATATATATATATATATATATATATATATATATATATATATATTAAAGCAGCAGCTTTTAAATAGATGAAGAATTTCTGTTTAAAAAATTCCGTTGTTTCCAAGATTGCCATTATACGACATCTCCTGCGGGGTCGCACTGCTAAATGGTTCACCGCTGATCTTATAATTATCGCTGCTGGAGTTCCCGTTGTTAGATCTACTGGATCGGTCATTGTTACAATTACTGTTAAATGCTGTTGATGCTATTAAACTCGTTGTGCACACTGTGCTTGTAGCTTTTACGTTGGTTTCCAACACGTGTTTTAGGTTATGATTGTTGACTTACTAACTGAGATTTTGTTGAAATTGCATTTCCTACACCGACTACGCCATGTTGCCTTTTAAGGTTCGTATTGATATTAATTAACAAGATTTATAGAGATAATGTATTATCTATAACATAATACATGATGTTGGTTTTCTAACATTACCCCCTGACCATACGTTGGCTGTGTTATGTCACCACATTCAATGTTACCACCCGCACAATAGTAGCAATTATTTATTATTTTACTATAATTACAGCTTTCTGTGTGCAATTGCAGTGTTTTATTTTGTTAAAAAAAAATAGTAAACATAGATAAATCATTCGTTATTCATAATGAAGGCTTAGTCATTAGTAGTAAGGGACACTTGCGCCGCCATCTTGGATTTTGACGTCACAAGACCGCCCACGTGAGAGACCGCATTTTTCACCCTTATTTTTAATGATTTCTTTTCGGAGGACTTTTTCAACACTAATTATTTTTTACATGCCCACGTGGGGGACCGTATTTTCCACCCCTATGGTTTCTTTTCGGAGGCCGTTTTCGACCCTTGATGGGATTTTCATCCCTAATTAAGGCCTTTTTTCTTTTTACTCGCTTACTTGAGGGGCGTATTTTTTATCCCTATTTTATGGCCGCCCACGTGTAGGACGTGTTTTTTCACCCCTATTTTATGACAACTTACGTATAGGACGCGTTTTTTCTACCCCTATGGTTTCTTTTTGAGGGTCAACCCTTGATAGAATTTCAATGTTGTTGTATTAAGAGCCTTTTTGACAGCAATTTTTGTACTTGCTCACGTGAGAGGCAGATGTAAGGGTTGGTCTTGGTCTCAGGGTTATTTTTGATGGTCATCTAATTAAGGTCCTTCTGGCTATTTTAAGAGCAGTGCCCCTGGAGGTTAGGCAAACGCACACGCATACAATGTTGGAAATTGCATAATTAATAAGATATTATTATTAAAATTATCGATCCTATTACTTTAAAAAAATGGTCATATGCTATTGGATGATCTTTTACCTATACGAGAAAACGTTGCATTTCTAATCAGGAGGTTCTTGTACGACACGTGTAGGGCTTAGCAACTTGTTCTCAGGCCTTAGCCCCATGGCGAGATGGTGGAACCTAACCTTATAAGATAAGTGTAGAGCTTACCCTATCGTGGCCCCTGGTGCAATTGTATGACGTTCTAACTTAATCTGTAGGCCTTAGCCCCGTCATACAAAATTGTATTCTAATAAGGAAGTTCTTGTAAGGCAGGACTTGTATCAGGATCTGCGCCCTGGCCCCTCTGAGTTAAAATTGACTTTAGCGCCATATAGTGGCGTATAGACTAATGAACATTTTCTATAATAGAAGCTGATAATGCACACCTCTCTCTTGCTTTATCTTGTTTCTCCCCCCCCCTCTCTCTTTCTCACACACACACACAAGCAAATCAATTAATTAATCAATCTCAAACAAATCACGCTCGATCACCAGATCAATCTCAATCAATCAACCGAAATTATGTCTTACAGTTTGCGGAAATCAGATTACAGTTCAAACTGAATACCTACATTAAAGTCTAATTAAATATGACGTGAAATAATAAATAATTTCGACCCTAATGCAATGATGCTTTATGTATAGGCAGATTCTCTAAACAGTCACCACCAATACATTCGGAACATCATATCTGATTTATTTGCATGTTCAATTACATACACACAAAATTGTTTCATTGTAACGTGTTCATTAACAGCTGTAAAAACTCCATAAAAAAAAGACTGGATGTAATAATTACTTACATAACATAGTTAAATTAAATTAACATGTTTATAAGAATATCAAACTGGTTTAACAGAAATAAAAGGCAAAAGGTTTTATTATTATGTGAGTTAACAATAACTACAAGTTCAAAATCCACGAATACGTGCGTATCTATTTTGTAGAGCTGATCTTATGACGTCATCCTATAAACGTAATAATACATTTTAAAAATCTTTATCGACATTTTTGTTAGCAATATCAGGTAAAAAACATATATTAAAATAATACACTTACCTTTAAAAGTGTTTTTTTCCTTCAGCTGCACCATACGTTGAACTGAAATATTTTTTATACAACGTGTCTCACTAAAATACGATTTGTGAATGGCTGGATATAAACAGACTATTACATGCCGAACATTAACTATTTTAGAAAGTAATACACAAAAAACCCGAATACCGCTACTGGTATTTAACAATCATGTTGTACTTACTAAAATTTACATTCAAAACACTTACAAATATTTTAAAAATTTTGCTAACGTAGAAATTACTTTAAATAATTGAATCTTCAGATTATATAAAACTATTGTATACTCAATTACGTTCACACACACACACACACACACACACACACACACACACACGTGATTCACGTTATATGGATTTTTATCAGTTGGGATTAATAGCAATGTCAACTAAACGTTTTAAAAACATTTCTAATCTGAAATAAGTGACGTAATCTAATTTTATTTGAAATTTCATGGAGAGCATCATCATCATCGAGATTTTGAGATACAATCACCTCATCGTCTTCACCTTAAACGATTATATTGTAACAAACTATAAAGCAGCTAATAACCCTAACAGTTTTATCAGACATTATTATTACATGGACACGAGGTTATCTAAATTAACTGGTTTCAAACGGCTCTGGAAATGCTGCACTCTTCAAATCTTTCAGTCTTCTCAGAAGTGTACCGTATTCATTTCCTTCAATTTTACTAAATTCTGTTTCGAGACTGTAGTACGTTTTCTAATACATAAACAGAATCTTCAATACTGTGATGCGTGTAGCAACAGAACACGTTAGCTAGCTAGTTTCAGTCTATATTATTTCAAGCAAGCCTGACCTTATCATAAATACATCTGTCAAAATGCTAATTAAACATAACTCGATGGACTGACAAATAAGCAGCGTTTCCAATTGCCCCAGTTCGCACAATCGCTCGCGAATCTCGCACGCACCACGATAGCACTACGTACACAGTTCGCACGTATACACGCACACACACAACTGTGAGCAGCAAATAAGAAACAAAAACACGTTACTAAGAATCGAAAACGCTATCCGAAAATACGCTAACATAATACGCAAAGGAATGTATAAATGCAAAACATTTAATCGATTACCACAAAAATTCAAACGAAATTCGCTAAAGCGAAATCTAAACCTGCAAACATGAATCAAAGGTGAGCACCGTTAGAAAAACAAGTTTATTAACAAAATTGAAGGAAAGCTTAACGTTTGAAAAATATATTATTATTATAAACAACAATACATCATTATTATTAATAAATAATTTATCTTACTTCTTCTTGAACCGTGATTCGTCGTCATCATCATTATGATTTTGAGATTCATTAACTCTCTAATCGTCTTCTGTGATCATCCCTGATGTGAGATACATTCAGCTCAACCACGTCATCGCTTAATCATTATCTTGAACGATTAGTTGTAATAGTTTTAACAAGTCAGTAAAATTCTAATGTCCGCTGATGTTGGCTCATAAACAGGAGAATAATTATAATAATGCTCACTGATGACATTAACTTTAAGAGTAATTACCGAGAAACGAGTATCAGCTTTTATAACTTTGCTCATGACATCGTCAATGCTCGGGTAGAATCGTTATCTTGTTGTTTTCAATGTAACTATACATTCTATATCGCCCTAGAGATATGTTTATAAATCTAATAGTCTTTATGGTATATTTTCTCCAAGACGGTCGTTAGATTACCCATTTGATTTAGAACTTTTTGTCTTCTGCTTTTTTTTCGAAAAATGCATAGTTTGAGATAAATTATATAATCATGAAAGCTTTCCGTTTTAGTCTCTTAATAAAAAGTAGTACTCACTGATTTTTCCAACTTTTCAGTTGTATTAAATAAAGGAAAATAAAAGTAAAGCAACAAAATAAATATTAAAAATACGTATTTATTGGAAAAAATTGAAGAATTTCATTTAAGATTTTAACAAGAACTAAACGAACGAAATAAATAAATTTAAACAAATAAACTTAACCTATAACAACAAACAAAACGCTACCGTAATAATAAATAAATTTAAAGAAACTGTTCAAAATGTGAACCATTTTGTTGAATCATAATTCACTAACAGTGGAATATTAACTAAAATTGTCTTATTTCATTACACGATCCCTAATCCTATTAATGATTCATCTCTTTTAGTTAGGAGTTGTAAAATTCTAATATTTAGGTCAGGCAACTGGTCTGAACCGATCCATCTTCCTGGATAATGGTTAGTTCTATTACGATTCTGCTATAATGAGCTGTCAATACAAGCTGGAACAAGCGTTTCTAAATTTTGGAATATGTAATCTATTCCCATGTTATCTCTAAAATTCTTAAGCCAAATTCATCCGAGTGGTAAAAGTAGGGCCCAAAATGGTGATTATTGTCAACTTACCTATAGACGTTCACACTAAATTATTGTTGGAAATGTCTAAGGGAACTACAATGGATTTTCATGTCCCAAACGTGCTGGTTGTGAAAATTTACCACAACTTGGCGAGTGAAGCAGATATCATAAAACATTATTTAAAAACCTGATTGTTATTATTTTCAGCAAGAATCCATCGACAATAGCAATCTACGTTCTGCATCCCTGTTGTAGTCCTTGAACAGGTTGTAGATGGTAAGGATATCGGGATCCGTCTTAATGTTCGGTGAATAGTAGTATTTGAGACTCCACCTAAAGCTACGGATACTCTTCTAATGCTAGTTGTAGGATCTCTGTCGAATTCACAAAATTCGTCGTGCAATATTTCTTTGCTGCCTATGATTATTATTTTGACGACCATCATTATTTAACCCTGACTTATAATTTGTTGGTGAACTCTTACAAATACTGAGATGCGGAGCTCTTCTAAAGGAAATCTTCGCCTATATTCACGGGCTGCTGCTGCTGAACTTCCATTTACAAAATCATAAATAAAATGGATATCCGCTATTTCTTGATTAGAAAACAAAATGCATTTTAAAAGATCACTTTTGCAATAAAAATTAACAATAAAATATGTAAATAAATTACATTCTTTCTTATGCAAGTCGTACTTAAATAAAACGTGATTTACATAATTTGATTCTTTTTTATTGTTCTTTTCCATGTCACGTATTTTGGCTTGAGATCAGACGTTCTTTACTTACCATTTGGAAGCTGTTCATGGATTACAGCTAATTTATTCAAAAACTATGCATTTTCAAAAAAGCAGAACAAAAAGTTCTTAAACAAATGGCAATCTAAATTATTGTTTAAGAGTTAGAGGCGCTCATGAAAAGTTCGGATAAAGACGTACCATCCCAGAAAATGTACTTCACCCTGTAGATATTGATTAAACATTTAATTTGAGTTTAAGGAGTGTAATATGTGTACTAAATTTGGATTTATTATTTTAAATAGTTTTGAAGATAAATTTAAAGTAAAAGAAAAAAATTAAAACTTTGAAACCCTGTATCTCCAAAACTAAGCGTTTGGCAACCTATGTTTATATGAACTTTTTCTTAATTTTGAAAGCTCTATCGACTATTAAAGTCCTGTACAAAAACTGGAACACCCTGTATAAATCCAAGTCCCTTCATTTTATAATTAAATAATAATCGTTTATAATAATAAATCAGTTTAAATTTTAAATATTCCTGAGTGGGCTAAATTTTAATAGTTTCTTTAAAACAAGATGGTAACAATTAAAAAATTTAATTAATTAAACAGTTACTTTCAGCAAATTGATTACAAAACTTATTTAACTAACTTAATAGAAGGTTTAATAATCATTGATCAATAACTAATAATAAACGATTAAACAACAAAAATTTACTAGGTAAATAAATATCACTATTTAAGTTATTTGCTATTTAAACGATATGATAATATAATAAATTAGTATAAAACAAATCTATCAAGTAAACTCTTATTATCTAGGAGGTCAAATACAAGTCATGAATGCAAGTTACAATACGAATAAATATATCTCATTAAATCAGTTGAAACAAAACGACAAATGACAGTTTATTATGAATACAAATGATTTATCCATTTATATTATTTTGTAACAAATAAAACTCACGATGATTTACAATGAATATTGTAAAATATAATAATACTACATTGTGATTCCATACATTCATGTGTGACATAACACGCAACTATCAGACGGGTATTGAAATACATACACTTTTGTTATGGAATAATTTGTTGCCAATCAAAGTGTCCTGAAGATAGGTGTCTACAAAACTTCAAAATAACTGCCAAAATGTTAGTATATTTTGATACAAAAAACGCTATTATTTACTATTTGTCAAATATTGGCATTTTCAATAGCAGAGGACATTAATAATATGCAGATTTTAAACAATAACTGCGCCAAAGATGTTATACCTTGTTTACCGAACGAATAGTAAACAGTTTAATAATTATTTAAAACTTGATATTTTTGGATCTTCCAGAATATCGGTCTCAGAACAATTTTCTGGTAGTTGAAGTAAATATTTTAATTTAAATTTCCATAGAATAGATTTATACGCCATTCTAAGTTCAATTTAATATAATTTTCTCGACGATTTACTTACTTACACATGAAAAGAAATCGACTTCCTTTTGTCGTGTAAATTATTGCAACCATAAGCCAAACAATTTAACCCCATTGTTACTAGTTTTGTAAACTCCGCACTTTAGTCTGTATATTTTTAACAAATTCGTCCACACATACACGCAAGAAACCCACTTTTAACTACAAATGTTAAGGTAGAAGACGAAACGTAAATATTTCAGCTGAAACTAAACCTTACTATAATTTCTAATTAAATTTATCAAGTTGGGCAGAGACATGAATACTACATGCACCACCTTACTCTGTCTATTGCCCCTGACACACATCCACTCGATAATGACAACCAACGGGTCCCTTCCAGTTACGTAGTATAGAGTTAATTGTTAAAATGCATTGTTTGTGACAGATGAATTAAATTGTCGAGTATAATACCATACGAGGTTACCTGAGCGATAATTTTTCTATTTATCTTTAAACACTTCTTTTTTGACAATTCGGCGAAAAGATTGAGTGAAAAAATCACGAGAGCGCAGCTCGAGCGATAGCGATATTTTCTCGGCTCAATCTGAAAAGAAAAATTATTGACTGTAGGTAAAATCTCGTGTGGGATTCACTAAGATAATTCCAAAAGGAATTAAACTCTGAAAGAAAATAAAATAGATACTATTGAACATTTATTTATTTATTTGCCATAGTCTTGAAAATATGTCACGACTTTCAGTAGGTTAACAACAACTGTCAGACGTTCTGACGTTTCAATTTCAGAGGTAACTAGTATATGCCACACATCAATCAAAAGGTAAGCAAAAAAATTATCGCTGTAATTCTCTCTTCCTTCGTCACGTGGAATTATCAGTAGTAATATACCAAGGACAGTGATAAATACGAAATAATTTTGACAGTTTCCGAAAGCATGTTGTTATGGTAACATCCCGACGCGGAAAGCGGAGGGACGTTACCTAATAGCAACATGCTTGAGGAAGTTGTCATAAAATTATTTCGCAATTGGATCCCATATACAGTATATTTATCATTAACACTTGATTCATACATATTTAATAGTACATTATACATAGAGGGAGAGAAATGCATGATTTTTCCTGAGATGTAGCTTGTAGAACGAGGGCAAAAGCGGAAACAAAAACACGGAAAATTAATAAATTTCGTAATACTGGCCTTTGGGAATCGTACCTTAACAACCATACGTAGTGGCACAAAATTGTTTTCAAAAAAACTGAAAATTGTGAATAATTTCAATAATTGTGGGCCTGCATCATTTACTGTAAACGTAAATAAATAAGTTAATTCTTGTGTATCTATTTGTACTCTGTATTTGAAACTGTCAAAACATATAAATAAACTTCTTAGGACCGGCTGCACAAAGGTGAGTTAAACCGAGATAATTTTGATCCCGAGATAAAGAAATATAATTGGTATAAACATCTGTCAATTATGTCATTCTGCCAAAAAATAGCCAGTCACATTTCTTAATCCAGGGATTAAGGTAAACCTAACTTAACTAGATCATGTTCCACTTCTGCCATGATTTTGTAATCTTAATATTATTGGCGTATTTGAATCACATGACGACAAATTTGCCTACTTCAGTAGATTTCTGTTTCGGCAGACAATTTTCGAGATTATAGGAGGTAACTTAACTTAATTGGACGTTCTAATTGGTTGAAAATGATGCGAAATAAATAATCGCTGTAATAGACAGGTTATTACGAAAAGCAAAAGTATGCAGTTTGATTGACTAAAGGACTTCATATGGTCTCAACAGTATGTAACTAAAGATGTAAACTTTTTTGTTTCTATATTAAATTTCATATATCAATAAATACGTCAAAATCCAGTTTCATTAAATTTTTTCTAATTTTAAGTAATATTTTTACAAAAAAAATGTGTGCACCAAATAATGTACACAAGAGAGGTCTTTAAATTTTTGATATGCAAAAGAGTGTTTTGATGAACACAAATTCATCTAATAGGGTACCTACTTGACAGATGTAATTATTGATTATGAAATGCATGGTTAAATATAGCTTATAATTCTTAGAACTTAAATAACTAGTTAAATTTAAATAACAATGGTTTTAAAAATTTATACTATTTTAAAAAACAAGTTTAAGTTTCTTTTTGTTGATTTTAGGTTTTAATTTAAATAAAAACATCGTAAATGCAGTGAAATTTAACTGTAATCACTGGAAAAAAAACTAAGGTTACATTACACTGGTAACAACCAACGATTATATGTCTATAGTCATTGGGTAACAACAACTTGCGTCTAGCGCCTACCCTGCAACTATGGTTTACGAGAAGGGTGAGCACATTTGATTTCAAAAATCTACTACATTTTCATTGGAAATCTACTAAATACTACTGACTTACCGATATGGCTAGTTAGCTAAGAAGTTCTCTTTCATGCGATAGGGTTATTTTATCTTCTTTGCAAATAGATGGCGTTACTTGCACTTATACAAATATTCAAATATTTTATTATCAAAACCACATAATACAAAAATAAAAAGCTTGAAATGCAAATGGTGATAGTGAAAATATATTAAAAATTAAACTAAAACAGTGAACAATAAGGAACAGAAACATGAGAAAAACAAAGATATCTAAACTACTTCTGTAATAATTATCTACTGATTTTCATTAGTATGTTTATATTGAGTTTATACTTTATATTTGCATACAATTCTTTATTATTACCGACTGATTTTAACATGCTAATGTCCGGAAGAAAATTGTTATACTCCCCAGCATCTTTTAAACCTTCTTTAGCGTGGATAATCGAAGATACATTTTCATTTTCGAATCGGTGTCTGTCTTTGGTTTTAATTCGATTAAATTCAAAAAAAATGCGCTGGCATTTTACGTTTGAAACAGGCAAACATAACAATAAGATACATATGCTTTGATATTTAGGTTCCCCATCATTGTTGTACATTTGGCCATGTTAACCCAAAACTTTTCAATTTCAAAACAGTCAGATGTATCTTTGATATCAGAACGCCAAATTTCGATGCAGTGTTTCCGTATAATTATGTGGGAAAATGATGTCGCTAGAATATACCAAAAATCTACTAAAGAAAAAAAATTCTCTACTATAGTGAAAGTCACACATAGAATGTAGTGTGGAGTCTTATGGAGCACACCGTTGCCAGTTGTCGTTATGCTGGGATCGGTTAAACCTCAAGTCCGGTCTCAGGCAAATTTCGCCGCTCTCACAGATTCGCTAAAAACTTGTTGGAAGTTTGATGATGTTTATACCTTCGCCTTTGTTTAAATGTTTTCAATAATTAATAATAATAAACAATAAATTTCAAAATTACAAAAGAATTATTTCAGGCAAAGTTAGTATAAGAAAAATAAACAGAGCATTTGTCCGCATTTGAATTTCTTAAATTCCATGTTACCGGTAATAAGTCACAAACAAGACTGAAAATCAGTATTATATTTAGGGTTGCTTGTTTACTTTTCAGTTACATTAAAACTCATTAAGATATCTTCCCGCATAAGCTTGGTTTGAAATGACGTAAATGCATTGTAAGTAACTTTCTAATTAATATAATTGTTTAACGATATTTAGATCGTCTTGAAAATTCATATTTGAGAATTTTGAGTGATTTTTCAACTAAAATTTTCAGATTTTTTCAAAAATAAGGGCAGTTTAACTCTTACGTATCGTTCGCAAAAATAAAAAGTTTTTCATTTGTGTCCAACTTTTTGGCGGCACTGTATAATAACTTCAGAGCTGACCCTGTCACAGCCATCGGACAACCGTAACACAGTGTGCCGGCCTCCCATTACAAATACATTGCCTATACCCCGCCACACTGCATTCTCGGTGTGACTCGCACTATAGATTTTTTCAGTTTATGTCACGAATCCACTAAAAAAGTAGAAATCTACCAAATGTGGTCACCCTGCTTGCTAGTATTGACATGACGCACACTTTTGTTATGGGACGTAATTTAGCCAATGGGAGCCAAGTCATATTTATAAAATTGGCATTTTGTTTAAATTTATCATACGTAATATTTTCGCTCTAAAATCACAATTCGCAGTTATTTGGTCACAATGAGTGATAATTATGATATTGAAGTAAGTATACAAGCACTTTGATAAGTAATTTTGTTCCTATAAACCTATTATTTACAAAATAATCTACCAAAAAACTGGAAATACAAGATGGTCAGTAGAATTTTCTATGGAGCGGTTTTTAAAAAACTTGAACTAACTCTGAAAGTTGCAGTCTTTACTAAAGAAGAAATACAATTGCGGGTGCGTTCTTTAGAAGAACAGACAGCTTGTTATAGTGAAAATTAGGTGAACAAACCTTTATTCTAAAAACAGAGGTGTGGTTAAAAGGAAGGTGAACGCACGTGGCAGTGCTGTGAACGCGATTCATGATTGTAAAACGTAACGTGAAATTGTGTGCTTGTTATTATTATCTAAATGTTCAGAAGTACTAACTTATGTTAAAGGTAACAATATTAATACTTTATTTACGTATATTAAATAAATTAAGCAAATGCACGTATAATTTATTGCGTACCATAACAGGTTATGCGCCCAGATTACGTTTTTTTTTGATAACGGTGTACGCAATAAATTAAATACAGTACGTTTCACGCAAAGCAAACGTTACATCCTTTAAAAATTGCACAAAAACGAAACCGCATAAATTATAGTACGTTTCACAAAAAACGTCGGATACACTATTTTAATTGTTACATTTCAAACGAAAAATGGAAGAATTATCGCGTCACCTAACGACATTGAACGACAAAAACTACCAAGCATGGAGCATAAGAGTCAAAAGCTATGCTACGATGAAAAACCTAGACGAAGCTTTGACCAACAACGAATTTCTTACCGAAAAACCTGAAAATAAAAAGATTGACGATAAATGTAAAGCGCTAATGATACTAAACGTAGACGACAAAAACCTATCACTTATTGATGAATGTACGACCGCATACGAAATGTGGACAACCTTGGAAAATGCACATACAAAAATTGATAGTTTCCATGCAATATTACTACTAAAAGACTTTGTTAATTCAGAAAAAAAGGAGACAGAATCCATTGATGAATACATATACCGAAAATGCGAAATACAGAAAAAACTAAATAAACGAGGGTTAAAAATAGACGAAAAAATTAAAATCGGTATAATTTTAATAGGTTTACCTGAAATATTCGAGCCAACTATAAGAACGATAGATTTAAGCAAAGATGATATAAAACTAGATCAAATAAAAACGAAATTACTTGAAGAAGAAAAATTGATCTTAAACAAAAATCCTACTCCTGATGAACACGCCAAAATAAATGTCGCAAAAAGAAAATCAGAAACAAAAACTAACGTGATTTATCGAACAAACGTAAATACACGGCGAAACGAACGCGAATCAGACCACGGAGAAGACATTTCGTACCAGACAGATAATGGCATAAAATGTTTTAGATGTAATCGGTACGGACACATTGGACGAAATTGTCCACGATACGGGGACGATACGAGCAGAACGGCAAATCAGCGAGGCAAGCCAAAAAACACAAGAAATGTTTCTAGAGTGACTGTGTGTCGAACCCAACACGTGACGAGTAACATGCAAGATGAATGGATTATAGATAGTGGATCTACAGATCATATCACTAACGAAAAAAGTAAGTTTATTAAACTAAAAAGTGACGAACGGAACATACGGTGTGCGGGAGAAGAAATCCTAAAAAGCGAAGGTATAGGAGACGTGGAAATAATTTTAAACCAGGATCATGAAAAACAAAATTTAATACTGAAAAACGTACTATATGTCCCCAAATCAGCGAATAATCTAATATCTGTTTCAAAATTGTGTGATAATAAAACCACTGTGAACTTTGACAATAACGAAGTGACAATCAAAAACGAAAAGGAAAAAACATTAGTGCAAGGAAAACGGGAAAATAACGTGTACACTGTAACCGAAAACATTTGTCGAGCGGACGTGGCGACGGGAAAACGAAATAAATGGCACGCGAGGTTCGGTCATCCGGGAAAAAACGAAAGTGAACGACTAACACGAGAGTACGAGCTTAAAAATGACTATAACGTGGAAAAATGCGAAACGTGCAACGAGTGCAAAATCAAACGATCTAGCTTCCCAAAGAAAACAGAACATAGAAGCAAACGTGCATTGGACTTAGTT
The DNA here is from genome assembly GCA_036346205.1 of Vesta saturnalis. NCBI lineage: Eukaryota > Metazoa > Arthropoda > Insecta > Coleoptera > Lampyridae > Vesta > Vesta saturnalis. Next base: position 1,664,739 of record JARFJB010001017.1, on the reverse strand, counting down.
CATACAGACGTATTAGGACCAATTACGCCAACAACATTTGGAGGAAATCGGTACCTAGTAACATTTATCGACGATTTCAGTAGATACGCGGAAGTAGAAGCGATAGAGAGAAAAAGTCAAGTACTGGAGAAATTCATTGAATACAAAAAACGCGTAGAAACGAAACACGGAAAGAAAATAAGATCAATCAGAATGGACAATGGAGGAGAATACATGAACGAACGTTTTCAGACGTACCTAAAAAATGAAGGAATCGATGCGCAAATAACGAGTCCATATTCACCATCACAAAACGGAGTGGCCGAAAGAGGAAATCAATCGTTGATGAATACAACGAGATGTATAATGCGACAAAGCCACTGTATAAACGAATTATGGGGAGAAGCGGCACTAACCGCATGCTACCTTAACAACAGGAAACATACATCGGCAAATAACGGCGAAACACCATACGAAAGATGGCAAGGATATAAGGCGAACATAAAGCACCTTAAGACGTTCGGATGCAAATGTTGGTATATGGAAAGAAGAACAACGCAAAAATACGAGCCAAGGGGAATATCTGGGATATTTGTTGGATACGATAAGTATCGGAAAGCATACAGAATATACGACCAACGAAAGAACATAATAATTGTAAGCAGAGACGTAAATTTTGACGAGGAAAGCTTCCCGATGAAAGAGCAAAAGAAAGAGAAATACCGGCGAAGACCGTGATGTGAAGTGGAATAGAACATTCTGGATACCAGAAGACAACGATGAAAACGAATCAGATCAAGAAAATGAACTATGTGACCAAACGGAAAACGAGAAAGAGCGAAACAACGAACACGACGAAGGAAACGAAGCACGACACGAAGAAACGAAAACGCAAAGCGGAAGAATCAGTAAAAAACCCGCATGGCTACAAGATTACGACACGTCACTATTACAAAAATTGAACCAGAGCACGAACCTAAAACGTATAACGAAGCAATGAGATGTGAAGAGAGGTGCGATTGGGAAGAAGCTGTGCAAGAAGAATTCGAAAACTTAGCTAGAAATGAGACTTGGAGTGTAGTGAAACGGCCAAGAAATGCTCGTGTATTAAAAAGTATGTGGATATTCAAGCGAAAATATGACGATTGCGGACAAATAACGAAATATAAAGCGCGACTAGTGGCATTAGGTAACAATCAGATAAAAGAAATAGATTACGAAAAAAGTTTTTCACCTGTAATCATGAGAAAAACAATGCGAATATTGTTGGCGATGAGTATACAGAACGACTGGGAGATAAACCATATCGATGTAAATGGAGCATACTTAAACGCTCGATTGAATGACGAAACATACATGGAGATACCAGATGGATATAATGAAGAACTGAACAAGAAGGAATATGTTTGCAGACTAGAAAAGAGCCTATATGGGTTACATCAGTCAGGATACCTATGGAACCAAGAAATAAACGAATTTTTGATAAACTTAGGAATGCAACGATCAAAGGCAGATCCTTGTCTTTATTACAATCAAGAACGTACGTTGATAGCATCACTCTATGTAGACGACATGGTCTTACATGGAGAGAAACGAGAAATAAGAAGAAGATAAAAGATAAAAGACCTAGGCGAAGCCAAAAGAGTGCTATCAATAAATATTAAACGAAATGACGAATACATAAGGATAGATCAACGAGATTACGTACTTAACATACTGAAAAGTTTCGGAATGTCAGATTGCAAACTAGCAAGAACACCTTTAGAAATCCGGAATGAAATACACGAAAACTACGAAAAATCAACGAACAAGTAAAAACCTTTACGAAAAAATGATCGGCAGCTTGCTATATTTGGCTACAAATACGAGGCCCGATATCATGTTTGCTACTTCCTACATGAGCCAGTTTACCACCAACCCTAGTGAAGAACACCTACGTGGAGTTAAAAGAATAATGAGATACCTAAAAGGAACTTTAGACAGCGGAATAACATATGCAAAAAACGTAAGAGAAAAAGATGTACAAATATATACGGACTCTGACTGGGGAAGCGACCACAACGACCGTAAATCTTATAGTGGATATGTGTTGATGATGAACGGCGAAACGGTGTCGTGGGCAAGCAGAAAGCAAAGAAGCGTCGCGTTAAGCAGCGCCGAAGCGAAACTTATTGCATTGTGCGAGTGCGCAAAAGAAACTATTTGGTGTAGGCAATTCTTCGAAGAGCTAGAAGTAAACTAAAATGTGGAGAAACCATGGAACGTAAAGATAGACAATATGGGAGCTTTAAAATTGGCAGAAAACGACACGACATCAGAACTTTCAAAATTAGAGACGATCTAAAAGAAGGTAAAATTAGTTTGAAATATGTACCTACCGAATTGAATATAGCGGACATACTAACAAAATGTTTGAGTGGTGAACGTACAAGAAAATTGAGTGAAGGAATGGGAATTGATTTCCAGCCAAGAGGGAAACCAATTCAGGAGGGGTGTTATAGTGAAAATTAGGTGAACAAACCTTTATTCTAAAAACAGATGTGTGGTTAAAGAGAAGGTGAACGCACGTGGTAGTAATATGAACGCGATTCATGATTGTAAAACGTAACGTGAAATTGTGTGCTTGTTATTATTATCTAAATGTTCAGAAGTACTAACTTATGTTAAAGGTAACAATATTAATACTTTATTTACGTATATTAAATAAGTTAAGCAAATGCACGTATAATTTATTGCGTACCATAACAGAAGTATATTATTCCCCGTTGAAATTCATGCAGTTTCCCAAAAGATGAAGCAAATCGGTCAATATTGAGAGGTCCATCAATGCCAAAACGTGTTTTTGGACGTTTTTCCTCAATTTTTTTCATATTGCACAACACCTTATTTGAGCACGGAATCAATTAAATACTTTCAAAAACAAAGTAATTCACGCGTTTCATTAGTCAGATTCATTGTTTAAAGTTTATATTCAACAATAAAGCCATTTTTCCAAACCCTACAAATACAGATTTTCACTTCTTATGTCAATAACTTCATATGCTTAGCTGCGTGATGTATTTTACACGGTTTAACATTTTACCACCACATAGCTTTGTTTAGAATAATAATTGAAGCTCAAGTTGTCCTCTAATCATGATAATCAAAGATATTCAGGGGACACCACAGCGAAAAACAGCCACATTTCATGAAAATTGGAAAAAAAGTGTTACAGCATATTTTGATATTTTCAACTATTCTCTCTTACCCTGAATGTGTTTTCCGATATTATCCTTAGAAGTAGATAAAATTACGTACATTGGTGTCTAGGCAGAAAAGCATCAAATTTTATTATCGAAACCAACGCTTTTTTCGAAACACTTGGCATTCGTCGTCTATGCGCTTTTACGAGATACTGCTTCTGCTCTTCGTTCTTTGTCAATGCCGAATTATATCATGTTATTAACGCTATACCCCTTTCCGCTGCATCATTTGTAACGCGTAAACAAGTTAACTTTTGTTTCGCTTCAATGTAAGCGTAATTGCTTTTCCACACAGATAGATCCTCAGCTAGGAAGTCGAAGTTGACGTCAAATCTTTTCAACAACTTACGAGTATGTCGTGCTAAACAAAGCTATGTGATGGTAAAAAGTGTTTAAACTGTGTATAACACATCACGCAGCTAAGCATATGAAGTTATTGACATAAGAAGTGAAAATCTCTGTTTTTAGGGCTTGGAAAAATGGCTTTATTGTCAAATATAAACTTTAAACAATGAATCTGACTTATGAAACGCATCAAATACTTTGTTTTTGAAAGTATTTAATTGATTCTGCGCTCAAATCTGGCGATAAGGTGTTATGCAATATGAAAAAAATTGAGGAAAAACCCCCAAAAACACGTTTTGGACTTGATGGACCTCTCAATATTGACTGACTTACTTCATATTTTGGGAACCTGCATGAATTTCGATGGGGAACAATATACTTCATGAAGAGCGAAAACAAAAAATATCGATGTTTTTTGGCACAGCCTAATATAGATGGTTAGTTAGTGCAAAAAATGGCATACCGAAGGATGCTACAATGCGATTTTTTAAACAATTTAGATCCATCATGTATTCCCCAACAGTTTTAGAATGTGAAGAACTATACAACTTAGCAGTTAAGACAACTAAAGAGCATAAAAATTACATTCAATATTTATACATACTTATTGGCAGACAAGAGATACGTGGGCAATTGGTTACAGAGCTTGGCTTCTTGTCAGAGACAACCACACTAATATTTCAGAAGCTGCCATGCGTTTATTGAAAGGGAACATTTTTAATCAAGTGAAAGCATTTAATAATATACAACTAGTAGATTTTTTATTAACAAAGTTTGTAGATTACTATAAAGGACGGTTACTTGATGCTGCCCACAATAGATTGATAAAAGATAAACTGCTTCAGACGATTGCATTGCCACCAACAAACGTAGTTAACGAAATACAGAAAATAAGTGATAATGGTTTTTTGGTTCCAAGTGGAAGTACTACAGATTTACATTACATGGTCTACACAGATGTTTTAATACGAACTTGTTTTCGTGGCAATACAGGAATTATATGTAAACATACAGACTGGTTACATATGTTGCATCATTCTGAAGTACATCGGAAAAGAATAGACAATATGTCAATTAGAAATACTTTTTTTAAAATTGCTACTGGAAATATGCCATCACAAAACTGGCTGTATTTATGAATATTGCAAAAAATCATTCACAGCAAGTTACAAGTACATTTTTTGAACAATGTTCATAAGGTTTAAAATTAATAAAACAACAGTTCTTATTCAAATTAGTTTCTTTTATTACATATGCCATTGCACTCTCAATTCTGGCACAGACAATAATATATGGTACGGAATTCTGACACGTGTACATAATTTGGACACCATCTGAGATTCTAACACTGCTGCATCTAATTAAGACAGAACGAAAAAATACTGAAGGAAAGTATGTACTTAGTATAAGATGTGAACCTTCAAATGTAATCAAGTGAGAAACTTTTTCATCTCAGGAACACATAAAATATCACTTCCAATTATTTCCACTTCGGAACATCACACTGATGAATGCTTGGTCCTTTCGTAGTGCCTCAATAAGCCCAGGATATTGAATATCAAGAAAATCGACTATTACATAACCTCCTACAGTTAGATTTTTATCATTTATCAGGGGTTATTGACTGATGGTTCTGGAATGTTCCTAGCATTTTCCTCTTCCTCTGATCCATCAGTCAAAATTCTTCGTACAACCTTTTTGAGACGACTATTTTTGTTCATTTTAATCTTCTTGATTTGTTTATTGAGCTGTAACTTTTCCTCTCTCTACCTTTTTCGATTTTCTTTTTATTCTTCCTTCTTATCTTTAGCTTCTTGTTTATTTCTATAATAGGTTTTCCATTGCTCCGAAGTTGCAAACACTTTTACTACGTTTTTTTTTTCTTTTCAGTTTTCTGCTTTTTGGGCCAAAATAAAATGGTTTTAAATGGGGACGGGACGTTGAATGGTAGACCATTAGAACTAGTTGCATCCGTACTATCATTTTGTTTTTGTTGTCTCAAGATCCTTGCATCTTCCACGTTGGCTTCTTCCAACCGAGACTGATTTTTCTCAAGCAGTGTATTATTTTCAGCTTCTAGGTCTGTTTCATTCGATTTTTTCGTATTGTTTGCTTCCACTTCAATACTACCGATTGTTGGGTTATTTTGGTCACACAAATAATTATTTTTTACTGCAACGTCAAGGATTTCAATGTAAACTGACGTGTCTGCTACAAAAGCATTTGGGGCTAGATATTCAACAGGATCTATGTTATCATTTTGAATATTATTATTTAATATTTCATCCATCCGGTATCCTTCTATTATAGTAATATCGTCTGATAAGTTATGAATTTCTCCAACTTCTTCAATGTTCAGTTTCTCTTATGGTATTGTTAATGTGGTTTTTACTACACTCTCTTTTAGTTTCTTCCACGAAATAAAAAGATTATCATCTTTAATGTTTCCCATGAAATCTTCTTTTTTTTTGCCCAACAAGTTTCGAATTCTTCAACTTTTTTCTTTTCTATAAAACTTTCAGCATACTTCAGATGTTTTCCATTGAAATCTTTTGTTTCATAAGTTTGAATAATTTGAACAGAGTCAGTTTAGGATTGGAGGAAACCAGTTTGGAAAAATTTATTGCATTTGCATCGAATGGGTATAAGACACATGTTCTACAGAGCATTCTGAATCATTTTTGGTTTCACGACTTCTTTGATCGTGGTGTCAGGAGTGGCGCAAAATTTTCCTTCCTTATTTTTTTGTATTATTATCTATTCTGAATTTGGTAACTACATTTTTCCATTCATTTTTCAATGGATGAAAAACGCCTACATTCATTGGTTGGAGTATGTGAGTCACATTAGGGAATAGGCTTATTAGAATGATACGATTCTGAGAACAGAAGTTACTGAGGTGCATCGTGAGGTGCGGTTTATGTCCGTCAACATAAAATAATACTGGTAATGGTACGTTGTTTTTAATGAGCCAGGGATGGAAAATATTGGAGACATTCTCAAAAAAACTGTGCCCTGTCATCCAGCCTGATTCAGATTTTCCCAAACTCCATTTATCAGGGATAAGAGCAACGATACTTTGGGGAATTCTTTCATATGCGAACATCACCATCGGAGGGGGCAAATCACCTGCTGCGTTAGCTGTGAAAACATGAGAAAGAGATTAATTTAAGTTCAAGATGACATGGAATATGATATACCTGTAACAAGTGTCGTTATACATTGTTTCTCATCATTGGCAGTATGGTTGTAGACTGTCTTGCTGCCTCTTTGGGCTAGTACTTTCTTCCCTTTTGGGCACAAAAAATGCACTATCATCGATATTATAAATTCGTCGAAGAATTTTAATGAAGTTATTTTCTCGGATGTATTGTTCAATTTCCTGAAACCATTTTCTGATTTGAGCTTCTGTTAATATGGCTCGAGAATTAACGAGGTTTTGAGGCATCCTTTTAGTTATTTCGGGATGGAGGTGAAGGACGATTGTCCTTGAAAGGGTTGGATCTCTTTTTCTTTAATAAAAGCATGCGAACACTATGTAACAATTGATCTCTGCTTACAGGGAATCCACTTTAGCAACGCTGATGATCCAGGTTACCAATGTGTTCTCTTTTTCCTTTGCCAGAATTGGTGGCACGCCGGCATTGCAATCAATGGGATATTTCCCATGAAACTTAAGAATGCAATGGCAGGTTTAACAGGTATTCCATGTTTGATAGCCTCCATAGCCCAAGTCAGAGATTCCAATGAATAATTTTTATTTTTTTTTCGCAGACATTCTGAAAAAACTCACATCGTCAAAAAGAAACCCACGAACCTAATTCGGACATCCCAGAACCTAATTAATTCATTTGGAACTAAACACTAGAAGGCGATTAAATATGGTCTCTTATTGAACTAAAAAAGGACAGAAGAAATAGTAGATCAATATTTTCAATAAACCTTATTCTGACACCCCACGTAAAATAAGGTGAATAAAATATTATATAACCCCAATCCGGACACCCATATACATTTAAGATTAAACTTGAGAAGCCCGTTTTCTGGTAAAAATATTAAGAATCATCATCCGCAAACTCATAGCTCCCATCGAACATGCCAAGTTGAATATGATGTGATGAAAAACTTACCTGAACAAATCTCTAAATTCACCTCCACTATAACAATCACGACGAATTTCACTCACAACGTGTAACGCCTATTCTAGCGCGCGATGACAAAAATGTCGATATCACTGAAGTTTATAGTGCATAATCTGTAATTATATTCATAGGCATCTCTCCTGTGTCGATTTTAATATTTTGTAAGCAAGTATTCTTAAGTTGTCCATTCAAAGGAATTGCGTCCAAATTTGGGACACTATCAGCTTTCGGGACTTTTACCTTATATAACAAGGTAAACAAGGTATAACATATTTGGCGCAGTTTAAAATCCGCATATTATTAATGTCCAGCTGCATAGCAAAATGCCATAGGTATATTTAACAAAATAGGTAAATAGTAGCGTTATTCTGTATCTAAAACATCGCTAACGTTGTTGGCGCAGTTGTTTGAAGTTCTGTATGTAACATGAGTTAATATTACAAGGACGCACTCTGTACATAATGTGACGCATACGCATGTGCGCGGCGAGTAAAAAGGGTAGAGGCACTTGGATAATAAATGGTTGACACGCTAGTTTTTATTAAATTTTACAGTTGAAATAAAGCAGCAAACATGGTGTCAGGTCTGGGATAACTGTTAATTAAATAGTAGTAGGTACTTGCTAGTATAGAACAACATAACAATAAGTGAATTTATTTGAAATTTAAAAAAGAAAATTTGACAATGGAAGTGAAAGCACCACCATATTTGGTAGATGAAGATGTGGAGGACAAAGGAAAAGAGTGGAACAAATGGAAACAAAAGTTCAACTTCTATTTGCGGTCTGCAAAATTGCTAAAACAAGTAAAGGAAACAGACAATGAACTGTATGTGGCATTATTTATGAATTGCATAGGTGATGCAGGCATAGAAATTTACAACACCATAGCAGATGATAAAAAGACGTAATAGATGAGATTGATAAATATTTTGAAACAAAGAAAATTTGACAATAGAAGCATTCAAGTTTAACCAATTAAACCAAGGTCCAGAACAAACTATTGAAAATTATATCAAGGAATTAAAAGTGCAAGCAGAGTTATGTGAATTTAAATGCTCAGGATGTAACAAAAGTTACATGGAACGAATGATGAAAGACAGAATAATATTAGAACTGTATAATAAACAAGTACAGAAAAGATTAATAAGAGAATCGGATGTAAACATAGAAAAAATTAAAGAGTATTGTCAATCGATTCAACATAGTGAGCAGCATTCAAAAATTTTAAACCCAGAGATACGTGTGGTTAAACCATGTGCTCTTAAAGAAAATGGAATCATAAAGCATACGAAGTGTTTATATGAACATGAAATAAATAAGTGCCCAGCGTTTAACAAAACTCGTGCCCGATGTCAATTTAAAAACCACTTTGCAAAAGCTTGTAGGTATAGATTTCCACAAACTGAACAATTGGGAACTTCCAGAAACAGATGTGAAGATCAGGAAAAACAAGTCCAAAGAAGAAACATGAGTAGACCAGAAGCAAACAAGATTAATATAACAGAAGTTGAAGGTACAGTAAGTGATGAAGAAGTAGAGCAATTACAAATAGGTGAAGCGAAGATGGAGGTACAGCATAAGAAAGGATGGTACATAGAAATCAATGTTTATGGAAAAAGCATCAGATTTAAGATGCACACTAGAGCTGAAATAGGTATTTTGCCATACCAGATGATTCAAGAATTACTGCTAGATGGGAATGTAAAATTAGAGTCCACAGGTGGTACACTAACAACATATGGGAATTTTAAAATCAAACCTCTTGGTAAGATTAGGTTGTGTTGTAGTTATAACGATATTCAAAATTATATTGAATTTGTCATTGTCATGTGATACAGAAGCTTTGTTAAGCTTAGCACTTAAATTTAAGTTAATTTCTAGTATTATATCAGTCAGTAGATCTAAAGAAAAATTGTTTGAAATGCATAATAAGTTATTTATGGGTTTAGGTCATATACCAGGTGAGGTACACATATAATTACAAGAGAATTACTCATCAACTGCTCAATATACAAGACGAATGTTAGTCGAAAAACCGGATCATAGTTTGAGGATTTGTCTTGATCAGAAACCTTTAAATAAATTTATGTCAGGAACATTTCTTGATACCGACATCGGAGACTATATTAGGTCGTCTCACCAGCAAATCAATTTTTACTGTGATTGATATACAAACTGGGTTTTGGCAATTAAAATTAGATAAAGAAAGTACAGACTTATGTGTGTTTAATACTGCTTTTGGACGTTATAAATTTAAATGTATGCCATTTGGTATTGTTTCTGTGCCAGAAGTGTGTGAGACAATTAACTAAAAACAATGTAAATTTTTGCTGGTCTAAAGAAAATGAGCAAAAACTACTAGAATTGAAACCAGAAATTTGTAAATCACCAGTGCTTGCCATCTTTGATCTGCAAAAAGAAATAATTGTGCAATGTGACGCCTCTAGCTGTGGGTTCGTTAGGAGCATGTCTTTATCAATCAAAACCAGTTTCTTATGCTTCAAGATCACTTACAGATACAGAAAAGAAATATGCACATATTGAGAAAAAATTACTTAGTGCACTAGAACGTTTTCATAATTTTGTTTACGGTTATGACATAGTTGTACATACTCATCATAAGCCACTTTTAGCTATAGTTGAAAAAGACATTGATAAAGCTAGCCCACGTTTACAAAGAATGTTGTTAAAATTGTTAAGATATAAAATCAAACTTGTGTATGTTCCTGGTAAGGATCTTTTAGTGGCAAATGCTTTATCAAGGTTTTATGTTAAAGGGAATTTTGAGGATGATCCTGAAATGAATTATGTTATTCATAAGTTATCAATTAGTTTACCAATGACTGAATTAAAAACAGTTATATTTCGGGAAGAAACGGTAGATGATCCAGTTCTATCAGAAGTTATAAAATATGTACAAACACAATGGCCAAATGTAAAAAATTTGAATCCAGATTGTAAGCAATATTATGAAATACGGGACAGTTTAAGTTACACTGATGGACTGTTGTTTCTAAATTTCAAACTAATTGTGCCATTGAAGTTAAGAGTACAAATGCCAAACATTATTCATGTTGGTCACCTAGGTACGAAAAAATGTAAGCTTAAGGCAAGACAATGTTTGTATTGGCCAAAAATAACTGTAGACATAGACAATTATGTTTCTCGATGTGAATCGTGTCAATTAAATACGCGGTCTAATCCGAAAGAACCTCTTGTATTTCATGAAACGCCATCACGTGCGTGGGAAAATTTAAGTTGTGACATTTTGGAAATTGATACACAAAATTACATTGTTTTGGTTGATTCACATTCTAATTGGATAGAAGCTTCTAAAATTAGGGATAAATCTGCTCACAATATTTACAAAATTCGAATGCCCAAATAAATTATATGCTGATAATAATCCATTTAATAGTCGCTTGTTAGCTAGTTTTGCAAAAGAGTGGGTTTTGATCTTTAATTTTCAAGCCCCCACTACCATCAGTCAAACGGGCTGGCAGAGAAAACCCTAAGAATTATAAAAAATTTAATTCGAAAAACTAAAGATTCCCTAAATTTAAATAAGTACGTTTTTGAGTACAATAACACACCGCCTAAAAAAAACGGGTTTTTCTCCAGCTCAATTATTATTTAATTATATGTTAAAAGGAAAATTGCCAACCGCCGAGAAAAGTTTAGAAGCACGGATCATTAATCAAAAAATAATAAAACAAACATTGGAATCTGAACAAATTAAACAAAAACAATATTATAACAGAACTGCTAAAAATTTACCAATTTTGGAGGAAGGAGAAAATATTTTAATTCGAAAAGGCAAACTTTGGGAAAGGGGAAAGGTAGTATATAGATATAATGATAGGTCTTATGTTATTAAGAATAGCAGTGGTTCAACATTAAGGAGAAATAGAAAACAACTTAGTAAAACCAAACTACATTATCAACTAAAGGATGTTTTGTTGTATGATGATTATAATTTCCAAAAAGGTAATGTAAAGGAGGATCAGTTTAACGTACAGTTGCAAGGGGAAAATCAATCACTAGTCTCAAGTAGTCCTAGACGTGAAACTGCTCGTCCTGTATATCTGAAAGACTATGTATGTGACAATAGTTTTTAAGTTTATTGTGTATATGTTACAAGTTAAAATATTTAGTTTATAAAAGGGAACGTGTAACATGAGTTAATATTATAAAGACGCACTCTGTACATAATGTGACGCGAGTAAAAAGGGTAGAGGCACTTGGATAATAAATGCTTGACACGCTAGTTGTTATTAAATTTTACAGCTGAAATAAAGCAGCAAACAAGGAGCACTTTGATTGGCCAACAAATTGTCCCATAACAAAAGTGGCTTTCAAATTTTCCGCATGCGTAAAGATTACGAATTATCCGGGACTAATAATCACAACAATACTAATCTATAACAAGTGCGAGTGCGGTGATTATGTTCTCATTCCGGGATTTCAAAAATAACTAAATATAGTTTCTAGGTTTTGTAAAACTTGTCAACCATGAATGAAACGAGTTTGCATTGTCATATTTGCAAGAAGAATTTTACACGATGCAATTTAAGAACCCACAAAAAGAAATTTCATCCAGGTAAGGTGCGCTTCACTTTATTAAAGCTTAATTTACATGATAGTGTTATGATGTATTTGTATATTTGGTACAGTATGGCAACTATGCAAAGAAGCCAGCGGCAACGGTGCAAAAAATATCATGGCCTAACACAAAACATCAATATACATGGTGCTACAAACAAATTATAAATACAAAGCAATAGAAAAGATGTAATATATGTAATAAACAAAAATGGTAAGTAAAAAAAAAAGGAAATTATAAGTTTTATATAGTGCACGGAAAAAAAGGAAAACGTGGAGTAATAAAATGGCCGGCATACAACCCCTAAACGTGGAAGGGACCGTTGCCGAAAACTGGAGAACGTGGATTGGAAGATTCAAAGTATTGCTACAGAATTGGATAAAAAGAACGAAGGATTACAACGTGCACAATTATTACATCTAATTGGATAAAATTCATATAAAATATATACCACTTTTAAATTCGAGGAGGCTGAAATGAATAAATTGGATATTTTAATTGAAAAGTTCCAAAAACATTTTTTACCTCAAGAAAATGTTACATATGAAAGATATAAATTCTTCACATTAAAGCAAGGGCAACTGTCCATGGATCAATTTGTGACACAATTGAAGAATCAATCAAGTAAATGTAAATTCAATATGTTAAATGATGATATACTTAAAATGGCAATCATATGTGGAATTAATAATTTCCAGTTAAGAGAGAAACTTCTACAGAAAGCTGAAGCAACATTAAGTTAAGTGATACAAACATGTACCGTATTTGAAAACTCAAAACAACAGAGCAGAAGTATGGAAACTAACCAAGGGAGTTCAAATCAAATCAATGCTGTGAATAATCACGCCAAGGATGACAAAAGAGAAACTTCTAGATCACATATGCGAAACTCGCAATACGACAGAAAGCGCCATCCAACGGTGGAAAGACGAAGATCGCATAGCAGGTATAGGAATTCACGAAATAGTAGTTGCCCAAAGTGTGGGTACAAATACGACAGAAGGAAGTGTCCTGCATATGGTAAAGTATGTAACAATTACACCAAGCTAAATCATTTTACTAGCATATGTAAAAACAATATAAATAATATTGATTTTAGGGTTTTAGATTTAGGTTCATTTCAAACAATAATAAAATTGTTAGTAAAGCCTGGAATACAGGAGTTGAAATAGATGGTCAAATATTAATTATAAAATATACTACCAATTAATTATTGTTATTTAAGTTAGATGAAAATAATTTAAGTCCAACAAAGAGTACTTTAACGGAATATACAGGCAATAAACTTAAGGTAATAGGTACTTGAATTTTTCATACTAAATACTGAAACGTTACCAATACTAGGTTTAACTGGGTGTGTAAAATTAAATATGGTACAGCAAATTGATACTGTTACTGAGAACGTAAACACTAGCGATTACAAAATATTATTGAACGAATACAAGTTTTATTTAGTGGGATAGGTTGCTTTAGAGATTTGTATCATATTAATTTATCTAACGATGCTATTCCTAAGGTGTATCCTACGAGAACAGTGCCATTTGCTTTGCATAAAAAATTAAGAGAAACCCTGATGCAATTAGAAACTAGTAAAATTATAGGGAAAGTAGAAGGTCATACAGAATGGTTAAATCCGATATAGTGCAAAAACCGAGCGGTGAATTACGAATCTGTTTAGAGCCTAAAGATTTAAATAAATACATAAAAAGGGAACACTGTCAGTTGCGTACAATAGAGGAGGTAACGAGTAATTGACCAATGCAAAAATTTTTAGCGTACTTGATGCCACAAATGGGTTTTATCACATTAAATTAGATGACGAAAGTTCAAAACTATGTGCATTTGGCACACCCTTCGGAAGATATAAATTTAAAAGATTACCATATGGGATAACATGCGCTCCAGAAGTTTTTCATATGTAGATGATGTATTAATCTGGGGGGAAAATAAGAAAAGCATGACGATAGGTTAGAAGCGGTATTAGAAGCAGCTAGGAAACAAGGTGTTAAATTTAATATTAAGAAAAGTAGAATAGGACAAGATGAGATAGTTTACACGGGACACGTAATTAGTAAAGATGGGGTAGCACCTCACAGGGATAAGGTTAAGGCTATAACGGAAATGCCAGTTCCAAAATACAAAACTGATGCTCAAAAAATATTGGGTATTCTAACATATGTAAGTAAATTTGTCCCGGGATTCACAGCAAATACAGGTACATTGAGGGAACTTTTAAAAAAAGGTGTTGTGTTTGTATGGGATAAAAGACAAAATGATGCACTAAATTTATTGAAACTAAAATTAAGTAACAGTCCGGTACTTCAATATTACGATGTCAATAAGGAAACGGTCCTTACGGTTGATGCGAGCTAAGAGGGCCTTGGAGCAGTTTTACTCCCAGATAACTTACCGTGCGCATATGCTTCTAAAGCATTAACAGAAGTACAACAACGATATGCAGTTATAGAAAAGGAATTACTTGCGATATGTTTCGGGCTTCAAAAATTTCACCAATATGTATATGCAAAAAAGGTAACAGTTGAAACAGACCATCAGCCATTACTAACGATTTTTAATAAGCCACTTAATAAATGTCCTGCGTGGATACAGCGAATGCTATTACAAATTCAAAAATACCAGATATCCTTAAAGTATAAACCGGGTAAAGATCAAATAATATCTGATGCATTGTCAAGAGCGAGTATTAAAGATGAAGTATTTGGATGAATTAGATGAAGAGTTAAACTCTCAAGTATGTTTCATAATGTCACATCTTAATGCAACCGATAGAAAACTAGAACAAATAAAATAGTTAACTAGTCAAGATCATGAACTGATAGAACTAAAGAAAGTTATACTAAACGGGTGGGATAAAGATAACAAAAAAAAATTAAATATAGTTAAGCCGTATGCAAAATGTAAAGATGAGTTGACAATTAATAACGAAATTATATTTAAGGGTAATAGTATGGTAGTACCGCATAGATTGTGAAAAGAAATACTTAGTAAAATACATTATAGTCATTTAGGCATAAACAAATGTTCAAAATTAGCGAAAAATTCAGTTTTTGGCCAACCATGAAAATTGAGATTGAACAGTTACTGAATAATTGCCATTTCTGTTTACAATATGGAAATTCCCAACCTGCAGAACCTCTTATTTCACATTAAATTCCTAAGTTACCCTGGTATAAAGTAGGTTGTGATTTATTCGAACTAAATGGAGAAAAATATTTGCTATTAATCGATTACTATTCAAAAGATGTAGAAGTAGAAAGCTTAAAAACAGCTACGTCAAGCAATAAGGTTATTGATGTAATGAAAACAATATTTGCAAGGTTTGGAGTTACAAATTTGTTAGTGTCAAAAGGGGGTCCACAATTTACCTTGAATGAATTTAAATCATTTGGAATCGAATGGGATTTCAAACATATAATTATGTCACCCACAAATGCACAATCAAATGGAATGGACGAAAGGCATATACAAACAATAAAAAAAGTAAGCAATGATGGGAAAGACGTACAATTGGCATTGTTACAATATAAGAACACACTCATAGGAAACTATTCACCAAATCAATTATTAATGTCAAGATCTACAAGATCAAATTTACCCATAGCCACAAAACTACTTAAACTAGCAACAATTAACTTTAAATAATACCATGAGGAATTAAATAAAAAACAAAAGGAACAGGAACAGTATTATAGATTTACTAAAAATTTAAGTCCTTTGGTATCGGGTACAAGAGTGTATGTGAAAACAAAACCAAATTCAATTTGGACACCTGGGGTAACCATAGAACAGCTAGGAATCGTAGATATAAGGTTAAGTTAGATAATAAGAGCTATATTGATTAGAAATGGACGATTCATTAAAGAGATATGAAATTATAATAACAATAAAGGAGCAATGCAAAATAAGATAACAGCTAAACCATTCAGGAAGGTAACATTTGCCCATTCAGGAAGGTAACATTTGCGGACAAAGTAGCTACGCACGCGAAGTTTAATTAAGAAAAGAAACATGTTAGATTTATAACCATTTCTTTTGTTATAAATTTATTCGTAACTCTCTCATTAGGAGGGAAGGTGTTACGATGTATTTGTATATTTGGTACAGTCTGGCAACTATGCAAAGAAGCCAGTGGCAACGATGCAAAAATAAAGAACTCTCTCTGTTAGTCAATCATGGCCTAAAGGTGTTCTAATAAAACCTAACACAAAATATCGATATACAGGTAGCAACATTTTGTAGAGAAAGTGGATGCTTTACTCCCGCAAAAATGTTTAAATATACAGCAATAGGAACTTTGTCAAATATTCCAATTTAGTTCAGCACGTTAAAAAATTTCATAAAAGTAAGTTTGCTTAAGTGGTTGTGTTAGTAAGAGTAGTTGGCAACATTGTACAGCCAGCTAGCGGATGTAATCATGTTTGTAATATAGAGTATATTATTGTACCTGTAAGTTGTACATAATTAATAAAGAAATACGTAACCTAAAATAATTAATTGAATAAATAACATGGCGCAGTCAGGGAAGAAATAAATAAATAAAGTAAGTAAGTAAAGTAAATAAATAATAAATCAAGAAATAACACGTGGAAGAAAAATGGCGTCATCAAGCACAACGGCCGTTCCACCATCCTTTTAAATATAATTGGAGACAAAGGTTTGCGAGTGTATAACACATTTCAATACGAAGAAAATAGACAATGAAATAATTAAAAAATTCGAAGAAAAATTTGTCCCTACGAAAAATACAACTTACGAGAGACACAAGTTTTTCATCAGAAATAAGGCGCCAACTGAAACGTATGACGAATATTGTACAGACCTACGGCAGTTATCTAATTCATGTGAATTTGGGGAATTAACAGATAGATTGATCCGAGATAAATTAATCCTGGGCATAAGTGAAATTCACATTAAAGATAGGCTCTTAAGAGAACCTAATCTTGATTTAAAGAAGGCATTTGACATTTGCAAAATAGCCGTTACTGCGAGGGGATTGGAAACTTTGAACTCAAATAATTCATCGGAAGCAAACACGATAACCCAGATCAATGGCAACCTTCATGTAGCAGAAAAAGTATCACTCACAGCAGAGGACAATGGTCTACATCAATCCAGGGAACTCATACACGTTCAACCACCAGGCACAAGAACAAGCAGAATAAGAATTTAACTAGAAATTGCACTCATTGTGGTAACACACATAAAGTAAACAATTGTCCTGCATACAGCAAGGAATGTTCAAAATGCAAAGGAATGAACCACTTTGCAAAAATGTGTTATAAAAAAATTAATATGGTTGATTTAGATAATTCTGAAGCAAACGGGTCAGACACATTCTTTGTAGGTAATGTAGATGATGTTAGTAATAAGTACAAATGGATAAAAAACTGTAGGGTAAATGACGCAGTAGATGTAAAGTTTAGGTTCAACACTGGCACACAGTGTAATATAAATACCTGCAGTTATAAGTGAGAAATTAGGGATTAATATGCCAACAGGCATTATTTGTATTACTGGTGAAAAAATTGAACCAATATGTACGTTAACAGTAAATTCAATCAATAACAATGACCTTAAGGTTAGACTGAATTTTTATGTAATTAACGTAGACAAGCCTATACTTGGTCTGCAAACATGTAAGAAATTAAATTTAATTCAAAGGATTAGTAACATTAACATGTTATGGTGTAATGATACAATTGATAACATAATCGAAAATTATTGATCTGTTTTGAGGGCTTAGAGATGTTTAAATGGAAAACATACAATTCAAGCTTTATGGGTGAATGAGCAATTCTAAAGTTGATCCACCTAGGAAAGTTTCCATAATGCCTTGCACAATAAATTGAAAATCTAAATTAGCTGAGTTAGAAAATTAACAATGTTATAAAGTTGACAAACCTACAGAGTGGATAAATTCACTAGTCGTAGTCCCCAAACTGAAATTTAAGATTTGAGAATATGCATTGAGCCTAGAGATTTGAATAAGGTAATAAAAGGAGAATTATTATATTCCGAAATATGGATGATTATAGAGTAATGTTTAAGGGATAGCAAATTCTTTCTAAGTGTTTTAGATTGTTCTAATGGCTTGCTGAGCAAATTCAATTGGATAACAACAGTAAGTAATTTATGTAATAATACACCTTTGGGTGGTATAGGTTTTTAAGAATGCCATATAGAATTTCATTGCCACTGGAAGTTATTTCAAAAGAAACAGACAAATTTATGATTCATGTGATGGTGTTGATACTTACATTGACAATATTTTAATTTGGAGGAATAATTTAGAACAACATAACGAAAGGTTAATTAACGTGTTAGAGAAAGCAAAAATAAATAATATACAATTTAATCTAAGCAAATGTAAATTTGGCGTAAAAGAGGTAAGATACATGCATATATGGGTCATTTAATATCAAGTAATGGTTTGCACACGGATGAAAATAAAATATCAGCTATCATAAACATGAAACCTAACTGAAAAGAAAGATGTGGATATAGGATTTTAGTAGGTATGACTAATTATCTTACCAGATTTATAAACACAATTATTCACAAGTAATCGGAACTATTAAAGGTTATTAATAAAAAATATTTTGATTTCACTGAAGCAGGAGCCAAATTAATTCATTACAATAAACTAAAAATTTATTGAATGACATTCTAATTACAGTTTTGAACTCTAAATCAAGAACCCATAACTATAATTCATTTGATGCATCAAAAGATGGTTAGGAGCATGTACTTGATGAAAAAGATGTTCCAGTGGCATTTGCCTCCAAGGCATTAACTGAGTGCAGAAAAATATGTCAAATTGAGAAAGAGATGCTTAGCCATTGTATTTGCATGTAAAAAAATTTATAGATTAACATTTTAGGTCGCACTAGATGATTAACAATTAGAGACTGATCATATAACCGCATTATAAATATTCATAACAAACCACTGACAACAGCAATGCAAGACTTCAAAGAAGTTGTTACTAATGATTCAGTAGTATACGTTTAATTTAGTTATAAAAGGGTAAGACCAGACCTTGCAGATGCATTTGTAAAGAGCGTTTGAACATGATATTGATCAAACATTTGAAACTATAATGTGAGGAAATAGACATTTCAATTGTGCATGATAAGAGAAACCTATTTCCAGTGGATCAGAAACAAATTAGAATTAATTTAAATCAGAAATAGGAAAGTTACCATTTAGTGCATTAATGCAACTAATTAAGGATGGTTTTCAGATAATAAAATTAATTTAGATGAGGAATTTCAGAATTACTGGACATATGTTATTATCGTTGTAATGACAGTTTCATATTTAAAAATGATAAATTATTTGATCCAAAAGTTTGAGAAATGAAATGCCAACTAGAATTACATTTAGGGCATGTAGGTCAAGAGATAATACAAAACTTAAGGCATTGTACCTTGTTTTGGCCTTGTATCAACTAAAGACAGATGAATTAATTGATACCTGTATTAATGCAAAATTATTTAAATCTAAAGTATTTTGGAGCTAATATTAAACATGTAACTTGAAAAGACAATTATATTAAAAAGTTATTATGATAAGGGAGGTAGGTGAATTGCCAGAATTAAAAAGGGAGATTGGAAAGGTTAAAGATTTTAGTGGGAGAACAATGGATAAATGGATTAGTCATAGATTAATGCTAGATAAGTTCCAGATCATATAAGAGTAGAATTAAGAGAAATGGCAAGATAGTTCATTAGAAAATAGGAAACAATTTAAGATTAGTTTGTAAGACAAAGTCTGCCTTAAAATCAATAGCAATATTTATAAAGTTATAAATTACAAAATTACCAGATCAGAATGTTAAGTGATGCAATGTCATCAAACCATTAGTACTGTAGAAAATACAGTTGTCGTATGTACGTGTTAGGTTTTAAACCAGTACATAGAACAAAGAAGTGGTCGTAATAAAGCCACGCACTAAAAGATTAGATTTGTAGGGTCTAAGGTTTAGTATACAAAACTGTCATGATTAATTTTGCATTTTGTGAATTAATGATTAGTAGCATAAATGAAAAAAAACGGAGATGTTAGTAAGAGTAGTTGGCAACATTGTACAGCCAGCTAGTGGATGTAATCATGGATGTAATGTAGAGTATATTATTGTACCTGCAAGTGTAAAGTACATAATTAATAAAGAAATAAGCAACCTAAAATAATTCATTCAATAGGTAACAGTTTGTATTCTTTTGTGTACCTATATCTATATGTAATTTTGTTTCATAGACAACTTGCATCAACTCACAAAACCTAAAGAATACAATTACACATGTGATATTCGATATGCTAAAAACATTTCACACATTTATGAAGTTTTAAAAGCCACAAGAAGTTGCACCAAGATCTCTCCTCAGTTTCCAGTGGTTTGAAGAGTGTGTGTCAAAGCAATCATAATTTAAACTCTTAAAAAAAATGTCTTACTTGATCACGTCATGACATTGCTGTTGTAACTGAAAATATACAGTTCACTAGTTTCCAAGAATTCGAACAATGGAAAAAACATATAGAAGTTGTAACAGAGACATTGTATGTAACAACCCGTGGAGAAAAGAAGGTTAATAATATGAGCAAGTTGGACTACATTTGTCACGAGTTTTCTTGTATTTGTGATGGAAAATTTTCTGTTTCTTATTCAAAATTTTTGTAGGTAAGGAACACACAAAACTAAGGGGAACAATATCAGACATTTAAAAACACAGGTAAAAAAAATTTACGGATTCTGTTCCAACGCTATCCATCTCAAAATAATGGGGGGAAAGTATGAAGTGAAATTTATCAAAACACACGTAGGATCCACAAACATTCTCGGACATTTGTATTTAACCGAAGAGGAGCGCCAAAATTTTGCTACATAAATTACTTCAAAAATACCGTTTGACGCAATACTGGATCAAGTAAGAGAATCCATGTCTGACTGTAACTTGAAATGGTCCAACCTAACCAAGAAGGATTTATACCGAGTGATTCATAGGGAAATGCGCATACAGTAAGGGTAGATGACGGACACAGACGTGATTCTAAATAATCTATATTTTATGGCTCTATCGTTCTTTATAGCCAAGATACAGGGCGATTTATTAATGTTCCCTATTTTTTCAATTAATCATAACTTATGAACGACCCTATACATTTTTGTAATATTTGGTTCATATGTTTATTGTCCACAGTGGTGTCGATTAACATAATAAATAAAAGTCTTATGCCAGGTCACGCCTTAAAAAATTTAATAATTAAGTTTTGACTCGAAACAACACCCTGTATATCAATATGTTCAAATTTTAATTACAAATTTGGAAAGAGCACAAAAAAATAAATAGGACTAAATATATTTGATGTTCCCGTATACAACTTTTTTACTTATTAACTTGAGTCAAATCTAAATGTTTCGATAATGAGCCACCTAACAAAATAAAAAAATAAATAAATTTTCTTCCTCAAATGGTACTTTTCCAGGTTTAATCCATAAAATCATCAACTATTTCTTATTCTTTTAATTTCTGGATCCCAACCTTATTGAAAAACGAGAGGACATGTCTATATTTGGGACAAATTATTATTATCCATGAGTAACTTTCAAACACCCTGTATGCGTAAAATAATTATCATAACATTTGTTCATTGCACTACATTTAAAAAAAATTATAAAAATGAAAAATTCCCAATCCGAGAAAAGGATAACTTTATTTTAAATAAAAATAACGTTGCAACAAATCTACATTTTAAAGGTTAAACATAACAGAAAATCAAAAAACCAGAATTTTCTTTATCCGCATCTAATTAATTTTTTAGATAAGAGCATGATCATTTTTCGACTCTTCTGTGCATTCTTGATAATAATAATAAAACAAAGCAGTCTGTACGTATTGATTAATTTGGTAAATAATACACTTTAGGTTTAATATCCCAAATAAATTGTTGCAATTGCGTGTAATTCTTTTCGTTTAACTTAATACAATTTATTGCAACGTTATTTTTGTTTAAAATAAAGTTATGTTGATGATGATTTTATGGATTAAAGTTGGAAAAGTACCATTTGGGGAAGAAAATTGATTTTTTTTTTATTTTGTGCCACCTTATTATCGAAACATCTAGATTTCACTCAAGTGAATAAGTAAAAAAGTTGTATGCGGAGACACCAAATACATTTAGTCTTACTTATTTTTTTCTGCTCTTTCCAAATATGTAATTAAAATTTTAACATATTGATAAACAGGGTGTTGTTTCGAGTCAAAACTTACTTGTTTTTTTAAGGCCGGATCTGGCATAAGCTATTTATTATGTTAATCGGCACTGTGGACAAAGAACATATGAACCAAATATTACAAAAAAATATGTAAGTTATGATTAATTGAAGAAATGGGGAACATTAATAAATCACCCTGTATCTTGGTTATAAAGAACGATGGACCCATAAAATATAGATTATTCAGAATCACCTCGGTGTCCTTCATCTACCCTTACTGAATGCGCATTTCCTAATAAATCACCCCGTATAATATTGAAAAGAGTTTTA
This sequence comes from Vesta saturnalis, assembly GCA_036346205.1. NCBI lineage: Eukaryota > Metazoa > Arthropoda > Insecta > Coleoptera > Lampyridae > Vesta > Vesta saturnalis. Next base: position 1,641,860 of record JARFJB010001017.1, on the reverse strand, counting down.
ACATCAATAATGAGGCAGTCAGACATGGAAACGACGCTAATTGTGGGATCCAGGTGTGTTTAGCTTTACAAACCTCAAGGTGAACTCTCTGCATATCAGACACTAAAAATTGACAATTTTGCTAAAAAAGTATAGACCTGACTGCATCTGTATTGACGAAACCCATGAATTGAATGCATAACAGTTTAACGTTACAACAGTGTTGGTATTAGATGATTTGGGAGAGGGCTTCCCTTGTTGTTTTCTCATATCAAACCGTTCCGATGAAGAAATGATGTATGTATTGTTTACATGTATAAAACGCAAATTGGATAAGCCACTGCGCCCAAATGTATTTATGTCCGACATGGCTCACACATTCTACAATTCTAAATTGTTCTGATTAAAATTTCAAATTTGTAGAAGATTTATTTACAGGTTGTATTGTATGTGGAACAACAATAGAGCCTGGCAAAACAACGTATACAGAGTGGATTCCAATGAAAAACAAGTATGGGGATGTGGATACAAAATGTTACGAATTTAATTGCTATTTTAAGTTAGGCAATTGTTTGCAAACAGCTGCAGACATTACTTCAAGAAACAGACCAGTATGCCTTTGCAGAAATGATCCAACATTTTCTAGAAAATCTGTTATCTGACTCAGATACTATGGAATTTGGTCACTACTTCCAGGAATACTATGTCAAAAATGTAAAAGCTTGGGCATATTGTTATCGACTCAACTGTGGCATCCATACTATGTAATATGCACCATCAAATACATTTATTTAAACAGGAAAGTGAATAAGCACCTCTATAAAGCCATACATTTTCTAATCAAAATGCTTTGTGACAAACTTTTCAGTTGCTTGATAACCCTAAATGAAGGAAAAATTTCTGCCAAATTAAAAGATTTAAGGGTGAGACACAAAACAAGTGAAACCCTAAATATAAATTCTGTTCAAAAAACTGAATCAGGCTGGGTCATACAACCATCATCAACAAAAAGACTATACTTAGTAGAAGAGAGACAAACACAATGTAACTGTAAACTGTTTTGTACTAAATGCCAAACTTGTCTTCATCGATATTTATGTTCATGCATCGACTCGTTTTCTGAAAATGTCATGCAAAGGGTACCGCATAACAAAAATATAAGTCAGCAAAATAAAATTTTATACAACCCGAACTATTAAAGCAAAGCGGAGAAAAAAGCATTTACAGATACCAGACAGCCAGGAGACAAGCCTTGACTCTGTTCAAGGATGAATCAACATAAAATAATTTTGTACTTATTTCGCACTTATGTTTATATCCTTGTAGTACTTATAATAACGTACCTATTTTAATTGAAATGTTCGTGTACTTTTGGATTCAGAAAAATATATATTAGCAGTAATAAGTAGAAATACCTGTGTACATACTAATTTTCTATTCACTCTGTATGCTACCAGTACAACGTCCGAATTCGTAACCTTTGCGCAAGCGGGAAATTTCAAAGCCATACTTGTAGGGGAGGTGCGAGACGCAAGTGTAACAACAATGACTAATCTCTTATTAAACAAACAGTGTTAGCACGTCTTATTTTTAACTTACAAAATTACTTTTTTAACATATCCTCCTAATCAAAGCATGCTGATATAATAAATAATCAGAAACTAAACAAATGCTTTACATACTTAAAAAGAATCAAGAACATCATTAGGTATTTTAATCAAAAAACTTTCAACTAACTAATCATGAAAAATGCAAAGCCATTTTACTGTCTTTTAGAAAACAATCATATCTTTAAAGTTATTAAATTTAACAAAGTTCAATGGCTTTGTAAAAATGTCTGCGATTTGTTTGTCTGAAGGACAGTACTGAATTTTTAGAAAACCGTCTTTTAGTTTCTCACTAATAAACTTATAGCGAACATCAATGTGTTTGCCTATTAAACACACCGTTTTTTAACAAACACATAGCGCTCTGGCTGTCAATGTTAAGACTAATGCTTACTATTTGTCCTGTCAGTTCATATATCAGCTCACTCAGGTACAACAGTCCCTTGGTGCATTCTGCCGCTGCCACGAACTCTGCTTATGTAGAGGAAGTAATTCCGAGGGGCTGTCACCTAGAACACCAGGCAATCGGAACACCACCATAGAAGATCACAAATTCTGTTGAGCTTCTTGTTTCGGGATCTTCCGCTAAGTCGGAGTCACAGTACGCATCAATGACACATAAATCGGAGTTATTTTTAAACACTATACCGTTTTTAAGAGTTCAATTTAAAAAACGTAAACAACGCTTTATATTACTAACTGAAAAGTCTCTCGGATTTTCAACAAATCTGTTGCAGTAATTAACCGCGAACGATAGATCAGGTCGTGTTCTGTTACTTGAGTAGAGCAAGTTTCTAAATTGAAAAATGAAAAAAAATAGTATTATTGTCTGTAAGTTCCTAACACTCTAGCGGAGTAACTACACTTTTAGAGTTTGTCATATTAAAGCTTTTGAGTATCTGTTTGGCGTATTGTTCTTGCTTTATTTTTAAACCACCCGGAACTTTCACAAATTCTAGTTCAAGAAATGAACTTAAAGTTTTATAACCGTCATATCGAACTCAGCTTTTAGTTCCGTAAGAAGAGCGTCAATTTTAGAAATATCACTTCCCGTAATATCATATATCGTCAGTATTAGATCTTTGCAGCCATTAACAAAAATACATTGTTACGAGACCCACTGAGTAAGTCCATTTTGTTTTAAAAAATTAGTGAACACTTTATTCCAGATGATAGGGACTTGTTTGAGTCCAATCAGACTTTTCATCGATATACAGACCTTGCCCTTTCTTCATATACTTCAGGTACTTCCATCAAGATATTATCTTCCAATATTCCATGTAGGTACGCCGTTTTTACATCGAACCCAACAAAATGCCAATTTTTCACTGTTGTTATGGACAAAATAATTCCGTATTCCGTATTTTGGGTCGCATTCTCTGATGACAAGTCAACCTTTGAGTCGACCATCTCTTTTTACTTTAGAAATCCACTTATTGCTAAGCACATTTGGTTGCCTATTTTATTTCTGTCTGTGAAGATCCATGTTCCATTTAAGTTATGTGCTGCTTTTTCTTCTTTGACGGCTTGTACCTATTTTTCTTTATCAATCCATGTAAGGCTTCTTCATATGTTAAAAGAGGATAATCGTCGGTATACCCAACGTCGTAGTTTTGTTCTAGATATTTTGGTATGGTTCCAAAATTCTTCCTTCACGATCTTAATTTTTTTTTGGGTATTTTCTTCGTCATCAGTGTTGTCTCCATTTTCTTTTTCGTTTTCTGCATGATTTTCTCTCGTGCTTTCTATTTCTTCATTTTCGATATTGTCATCAAAATTTTTGTTGTCTTCTTTGTCGCTCCACGATCTAGTTTTTCAAATATTACACCATTTTTGTTTTATTTCTTTCATTAAATTCTGCTGCGTTCTAAAGACGATATAAATTATTCGAATATCCTATCATCTCAAGTTTTCTGTTTTTCTTATCCAACTTGAAAATTTTTACTAACTTTTTAACGTAAACAACTGAGCCAAAAACTCGTAGATTATTGAGCATCGGCTACTTACTCTCCCATTTTTCATTAGTACATTTTATTGGATCACAGGGACTTCTATTATGTAGATAGGCAGCTATACGAAGTGCTTCACCCCACATTTCCTTATCTAGACCAGATTCAAATATCAAGGGTCTTGTTTTACCCAGCAAAGTACAATAAAACCTCTCGACCTATCTATGCAGTTGGCTATAAGTACCTAAAAATGCAAATATCTTAGAAACTGTTAGTTATCGATTTAGAGAAAGTGTACCTTTTTTATCTGAAAAACATCAAGGTTTCGTATTCTAATAAAAAAATTCAATTTACTCCATTGGCGTAGAAATTAGGGATGAAAAGATTGTACTGCCCCTTGCGTTCTACGTCACTGTACATAATATAAACGTATTAATAAGCTAAAACCAATGTACTTTATACCCCTATTTATTATATCAAGAACAAGAATAATGCCTTTTTTCGTTTTGGAGATATTTCAAAAATCAACTTTTTTTATTGTAACTTTGACACCCTGTATATCAGAAACGAAGCATTATTGGACTTACGTTTATATGAAAGTTTTGTTTTAAAATGCTTAGATCTACCATCTCCAAGTTTTTGGTGCGAACCTCTATTGGAAGATTATTAATCAAATATTTTAAAATTTTATTTTTTTAAGTATTTTTCACAGTGGTGATAATCGAAATGTATTTTAGACGATTACAAATATCAAATACTCTAAAGCTTTTGTAATATCTTAACAATTTATAAAAATAATTCATCACAAAATTTAGTTCAGGAACATCTCAACGAATAAATTTGTTTCGACTATATTACACAATATGTAGGTCTTAGCAATCAAAATTAAGGAGGATTTTGAACTATTTTACGAATGATTTCAATTTGACAACATTCATACTGGTTTCTTTGAAATAATATTATATTTTATGTGGTTTGTTACTACTGTAGGTTCTATACTTATAATATCTATCTACACTTTTAATATCATTTAATTCATTATGAATAATAAATAACTGTCTAAATTTTGTATTATCATTAAACTTTTATACAATACATGCATTTCAAAGATATTACACAAAGGTATAGTTGAATCATAATGAAGATGATGAATATGATTCACAGAATGTTCATTGAGCAATTCATATGATTTAAAATACCTAATTGTTGATGTAGGTCATCAAAATTTCAATGTTCATTATCATGAAGTAAACCATAAATGTTAATTTGGATTTCATATTTTTAAAATACTGATTAAGTAGTAAGTTAAGGTAGTCTAATAAATGTTATTTAGAATCATACATGTATTAAGATTATACAAACCTTACAAAAAATTGTAGTAAATTAATATTTATAGAACCATAGATGATGTTTTAGCGAACGTATAGATGTAAAATTATATAATTGTATAAGGTAAGCCTTAAAAATTGTAGTAAAACCAGTCGATATTTTAAGAAATGTTAGTGGTAAGAGCAAACGTTGTAGTTAAACTTTATGAATGTGTAAATTTAAAAAATTTAGTTTAGAGTAATTTTTGATATCTGTTATAATAACAACGTAGATCTTACAAAACGAAAATGAGCATTTTTGGATTTTGTCGAATATCTCCGGAACTAGTCGGAAAAAAACAAACTTCTTTATACTAATGTACTACCCAACAAATTACGAAACTTATTTCTCATTTAACCGATACTCTATCTATTACGGTTTTCGATATCTCTGTATACGCAAATTAAATTCGGTTCACCCTGTATACATAGACATGTATATGGATTACATACAAACCTCCTGCTGGTGGTACCATAATTAGCGTTTCCAAAACTAGCCTTGGGAACATCTACAATCAGACCCATCCTTTGTCGAAATTCTACTTGCATTTTCGTCTTAGTTTTGTTTGCAACCCTGTTGTCGTTCTCTTTCTGAGCTGCCACTTCTTTAGGGGCAATTTCTAGGCTAAATGAATTAAACCTTCAAAGAACCAAATTCTTGCGTGCAAGACCGATATTCCATATCTTAATGAGCATTTAGCTATGTCTTTTTCTTGCTGGGATCATTGAACTCTTTTGACGTTGCACCACAAATGTAGCACTTCATTGTTGATTTGGTCGAAATTGCAGCATTGCGGATTTTTTTGTAAGAGCCATACTGTGTTCAACATTATATACTCTGTCTGCCAATTCTACGGTATTTTCGATATACTTGATTTCTTCATTGATAATGTTTGTCGTCGCTTTACTAAAACGTATTCTTATTAGTCGACAATATCGAGGTATTGGATTTTACCTATTAACTTTCTTGTCCCCTGAGTCCAAATTTACCAGTAATTGTAAAGACACAATTGAACTTTGAAAAATATTGCAGTTTGAATGGTGATCATTTTGAAACTTTTGCTTGAATTGGGACTGCTGCAAGACTTTACATCCCCACTTACTTATAAATCAACGAAAGTGTATTGAAGTCCTTGGTTTCTGCAAAACTGTATAGCGGGGAAGATACAGAAGTAAGCTACTCCTTATTACTTCATACTGGTTTTTAGAAAGCCCATCCTCAACAAACATTGCTAACGGTTTCCGAGGCGACAACTGATGTGGGGTAGTTTGGTCTTCTATGAGTTTGGAATACGCCTTTTTGTACTTTGTTGCTCGCTTTGGGCTAGACTTGAGGTGTTTTGGTACTTTGAAAGCATCTCTTTTTTCTTCCACCTGCAATTTTACCTGAGCAGCGTATAACAATTCTTCTGATACGTTAGTCTACGCAGTGCTTCCGTTTTGCGTTTTTTACCTCTTTCGCTGGAGTCACGAAACGTTTTTGATGGACGTCCCACAACCTTCATGTACTGTTAGAAATAGAAACGTTGCAATTAACAAAATGCAGTGATTGAACATAAGATGCGTGTATGACGTGAGCACAGTTTGGGGCCTGAAATATTTGATTATTAAGTTATCAAAAAGCACAAGTCGCGGGACACCTCGGGAACTATAACAAAACTAATTTTGAGTTTCAAAAACTACTTAAAACATATCTCAAAAAATAACTTTTTTAATGTTTCCATGCATATAGTAAACAAAGCTTAAATACAACAACAATAGTATTAATATATTCTTACTTACTCCCATTAACAGGCCCCATGGTTCCAAGGATATGTAACTCTTTTAAATGTATTTTAATCACTTTTATAGTTTGTGTAACATTATTTGAAATGGGAAAACCCACCACTTAAAATTAAAAATTAAGTACGATAATTCTCTTATCGCAAAAACAGTTGCGTTTTGCGGTTTTCCCATTTCAAATAATGTTAGACAAGCTATAACTGTACGTACTTTTCAATTACACAGACAGCAGCAATGTGCACCCTTTAGTTGTTCAAGTTCTAAGTAATACCATGATAATACTACTTACTTACTAAATAACAAATTGCGGGGTATTTTCATATCCGCCTACTATTCATCTTTAAGAAGTGGTACATCATTTTTGTGTATAATGACTACGACATTTTTGAAATAGGCCTTTGGCCAGTTAGATTGTCCAAATACTCCACTGTGCGACGCCAGGATGCTAGTGACGTCATATCGCTATAAACAGCTGCTGCTAAAAGTATCACTTGACTCGTGTATGAAGGTTGTCTTTTGACGGTACATCTTAACACACATTATTTTTTTGCGTGAAATTTATTCAAAAATGGAAAAAAAGTATTGTAATTCCAACGCTTGTGGGACATTAATTTGAGAGTTTTAACTGTTGTATTTGTACAAAAAGGCACTGCACATACTTTATAAGCTGGTAAAGACATTTTTTTGTTATACAATTTATCGAGGAGGCAGGCGAAGAAGTAAGTGTTTCAAATAGCTATTTTTGTATCAAGTGCTTAAAATGAGGTTATTAGGGCGAATTTGTTGTTTCCGAACTCAGCTAACGCCTCTTCCGGAAACAACAAATTTGTCCTGAAAAACCTATTTTAGGTACGTGTTACAAACAATATTTTTTTGTTTAAGCTCTCTAAAATTTTCCTAGAATACCTAATTTATCAATTTTATTCGAATAAAAGTACTAGGTACTTGATACAAAAATAGCTATATTTATATTACCTGTTTTTTTTCGACATTGTTAGTGTTAACAGAGATTTGTAATATGTATATTACTTAACTGTACTATTAGCATTTTTTTGAAAGTACCTTTTTTTTGACAAATTCGAATGATAGAACTGATAAATAAAATCATTTTTAAAATATTGTCCACTAAATTATTTAAAATAATATAAAGTGGTTGCCATGACGACTTTTAGGGACTAGGCCGAAAATGAGCTATTTTACGGAATGAAATGAGTCGGCAATGTGCGCATATGTTCCAAGAGTTCTGGTACCTGATTTGCACGTACAGTAGTAACCAAGAATTAGATCCTCCACATTTTCATCGGCTTCTTGATTTTCGGTGGGGTTGTAAGAAATTCACAATTGATGCTTTGTCGCACTGCGAAAGCGCGAAAATATCTAATTCTTATAAAACCAGGTTCATTATTAAGAGAATCTATATGTAATTCTTCTTCATCTCGTTGCAACTTATCTTGAATGTAAGATGAGGCTAGGTTAACTTGGCGGTGAGCTCTCGAAGATAATCCAAAGTGAGATGAGGAAAGTCATTTATTTGAACCCAACGAGAGATCTGTCTAGGAAGATGTTCTACTTCCGCCTAGGCTGGTATAATATTAACCTGGCTTGCTTTTCCAGTAATTGCTGAGCCAGCTCTTCGTTGGCTCCTAACATAAGAACGCGAGAGTGAAACTTGTTTAATATCGCTCCAGCAATACAATAGAAATCGCGAAGGTTTTCGATACATGGTATTGTAATTGTTTGACCAAGAAACTTAAATATGGATATGAGGTGACCGTTTCTGGCTTCAACTATCCACCTTGTTTTAGTTATTATGCGACACTCATTTGCTTCTTCAGTCGACAGTTGGTTTTGGCTCCGTTCAAGAAAAGCTAGAATCTTGTTTGAAATACCTATATCGTCAAGCAGAGGTATGGAATCTCGATATCAACGATCCAGCACAAAAATATCGCCTTGGTGAAACCATGCTCTTACATTGCATCGCCATCCCTATTAAACTCATTAATCAGCATTTCGGCATCATTATTTTCATTCGATAAGATCCATATTTTGTTCCTATTACTAGAAGAGTATATATTTTAGTTATTATTTACCAAGTTTGTGTTCTATTTTTGGTTATGTTGTTTTTATCAACCAATAAGTGGGACTTTTATCAATCTCCCAACATGATAACTTAATTCCATTAATCTTATTTTAGTTTGAGGTTTGGATGTCAGTAGCAATAAAAATTTATGATAGTAAGTACCTACGTAAGTTAAGTTAGGATGTTTTAACAGTCACATAGATAAGCTATGTGTGTACCGGGTGACCAACTAAGAATGGGCGCTGGCTATATCTCAGGAACTGTCAATCTGACAACTAGGTGTTATTGCAAAATGATTTTAAATTATCGAGTTCAGTAAAAATGGGCGAGTGGTCTCGCCCATTTTTACTGAAGAAGGATATTTTAAGTTACGAGCTCAGCTGTTGTCTCAGGCTGTCACTATGAAAACACAAAATGCAAATTTACTTGCAAACTAAGCTCAAAAGCGCGTGCGCAAAGTGAACCACCGACTACTAATTTTCGAACAGGTTGGAAATTTCAAACTGGTCACCACCGTTTGATGGTGGCGAGTGGCTGGCATTGGCTTAGTGTGACCAGCGCCATTGATTTACCAATCATTCCTTGGGATGTCCAAAAGAGCTTTATAATTTTGACTTTACGACTTGTTGAACTAAAAAAGGCCCATACAGCTATTAGTTTCATTGTATTAGGTTTACAATACATAAAATAAATTTTCAAAAGGCCAAATTTTCATTCCCTTCCCCAAGAGAGAGGGACGGCTGTTTGAGCTTTCCAAGCTCCTTCAGCCACAATCACGGATTCCAACATACATACACTAAGTATATATTCATGGTGGGATTAAGGATAGGTGTGGTCAGGACAGGATCGGAAGGAACATACTTAGGGTCCTGAGGAGGAAGATACAATCCTAGCATTCGTCAAAATATACGTTATAAGTGTATGAGGAAAACCCCTTCAAAAAAATTCATACAGGGTAGACGGTAACGAGAATCGAACCCATTACCTCCCCAATACTAAGCAGATCATGTTACCGCAACTCTACTATCTTGGTTCAATGTGTACAACAAAAATAATAATACCTATTTTTACACAGAAGTTAAAAAAAAAGCAGTTGAACTTAAAAAATATGTTTCTAGCAAAATAATAAATAAAACAGCAATATTTTTAGTTTTATTATCCTTGGAACTCTTACAGAACTGAAAACAAATTGGAACCGAAATTAAAATTTATATTTGTAGTACTGGAACCTGTAAAAAATAGTTCTGTCTAAGTAGCGCGGAACCGGAACCACCGATTCCGAGCTGAACAAAAAAAATTTAACAATGTCAGTGTCCCTATCAGAGGAATTTTAAAGAATCACTATCAAAATACAATGATGCAAGATGCCTTTAAAAAAATCATCAGACCCCCCCGTTCTGTTCGTTTTAACGGAAATCTCTTGCCTTAGATTTATTAGTGTTCAATTCGTTGATACCAACGTTCCTCATTTTTGGAATCATCAATTGCTGAAAAACTAGGCTTCCTCTTCTGGATTAGGAAATATTTCTCTGCGGACAAACTGTATACTTTTTATACACTACAAATCAGCATAATGTGGAGTACTGCTCACATATGTGAGGGCTTGGACTCTTCCACCACCCTTAGGGTTCATTGTTAATGTAATATTTTGTGTAAAATAAAACGTTATTCATTAAGTAATGTATAAATTATATAAAAAATTTTTTTTAAATAATATCACAGCTTAATTAGTGTTGTAAAGTAAATAAAAATGATAGACTGATAAATAACAATCTTATTCTTCGAACGTTAAATTAAAAAAAAATTAGCGTTTTTGTAAAGGTTTTGAGGAAATCAATCTTTATATCACATAATGTAATCATAAACGATACATAGTTTCCTTTTAACTATTTTAAAGGGTCATAGAATATGGCGTTGCCATAACGCAAGCTTGGAAACGAGATGGTACATTGGTATAGCAAGTTCTATTTCTATCCTAACCTGATGTTCCATTTCTAAGGTGGTTGTTACTTATCATAAGCGTTGTTTAATTGTGTTGCATGAAGTTGATAAGATACTTTTTGAGGATCTACCAACCAGATAACGTGAATCAACAAATGTTACTAACACCCAGAGAGGTGGTAAGAATGGAAGACTTATCTTGGTGCAGAACGCATGTTCAATAAGCAACTCCAGATGAAGAAAATTGTATTAAAGAATTATTGACACACTAAATTAAAAGTCTGTACTAGATTTCTTTTTTGACTTTTTTGCCAAAAATGTTATGCAATATATTTACAATTCCAAAAAATATTCAAGATAGCAGTCATAATTTTACCTTAGACCAAAATGACCTAGAATTTTTTTGGGTTTGTTGATTGTAAGTGGATATTCCACAAGTAAAACTTTACTAGTCATTTGATAAATACAAAGTTCAGTTTGTAAAAAATGCAATGTCTCAAAGTAGATTTCTGGGAATAAAATGTAATATACATATTGCGTACCATGATGAGTTAGATGCACATGATGTTTGCGCTTATTATTTGACACAGCTAACAGTAGTTACTTCAAGTATGACATTTTCAAGCAACATTTATCAATGGACGAACTAATGGTTCCGTACTTTGGTCGTTATTTCGCAAAAATATTCTTCTTTTATTTCTTTTGCTAGTTACAAATTACTAGTTCACTTGAAACAAGAGGGATATTTCATTACTGGAACAGTACCTGAAAATAAGATGTTAAAACGCCCATTAGAAGTTAGTAAGAATATAGGGAAAGGGTCTAATAGTACAATGGATTGTTGTTATGATCACAAAAATGAATTAGCGTTTTACGATGATAACTCCATAGTTACAGTCTCAATACATTGTGAATCAACAGAACCAAATATTTTCATGTTGTATAATCTCCAAGAAATAGAGACGTCTCCATTCAGCAACCTAATTGATCGCCAAGTATAATAAATAGATAGGAGGAGTTGGCATGCACGACTATGATGTGAATAAACCGAATAAAATGTATGTGGAAAAAATGCTTGTGGTCATCATTATGATTGACTATACTACTGTGAATGTCTGGAAGATACACAGACTTGTTTATAAAGAGAATACAATATCTCAATTAAATATTAGGCCTGAACTTGTAGTAAGCCTTACTTGCACAAACAAATCAAAGCAAAATCGATTAGAGGACGTGGTTGTAGTGCTTCCTTACCAAAAAATTCACAGTTGTGTGTAAGGCATACTATTAAAAGAAACATACAGAATTGGCGAAAACATTGTAGAATACGCTGCATACCTTTACTTTCACATTGTTTTAAAGACTACCATAAATAACATTTTTAGTATTTTAAGTTCCCAAGGTTGCCTTAACGCAATGTCAAAAATATTTTTCTGAAAGTAGAAGGGATATCTTTTTGTTTACTGTTACTACTATGGTTTCTGCTCCTCTGAGTTGCACTCAATAATCCCCCCATATTCTGTTGCGTAGCAGAAACCTGATCATCCATGCGCATGCAGTCTAGCCTTTCCACTATAAACGTTTGTTTTAAGGACGTCCTGATTATAGAAGTTACAAGCTGTTGGTTCCTTGCTTATCAATTATGACCTTAACCAATCCAATCGAGGTGACCTATGTAGAAACTAAACAGACTAAAGACAAGAGAAATACAATTATAGATTAAGGTTATAATAATGTTACAGTTCAAAATTGATACATTTTTAATCAAATGTATTAAAAATAGCTAGTAAATAGGTGGTATGAAGAATTTATTATTTGGTAAAATAATTTATAATCAGAAAATTTTTAGTGTTAGCTGGTTTAATGATTGAATCTAATATTTTATCTATACTCAGTGACATGGAAACTGCAACACCAAGAAGGGATAGGAATTTTTTGACCAAACTTGGCAGAAACTACTAAAAGGTAGCAAATTGATTAAGATTTCCAAGTAAAATAACAAAATATAAACATAATTTTTATTAATAATGGGTTTGTGCCCCCCTGTTGGTTACACACTCCTCCACTCGTCGTGGCATCGATTTTAGCAGATGGTCGACGTCTTCTTGAGATATTGTGTTCCAAGCAACCTGTAATTCGTGCTGTAGAGCTTGCAGCGTTTTATGCAAGATTCTCAGTCTTCTCCCCATAATGTCCCAAACATGCTCGATGGGCGAAAGGTCGGGAGATCTAGGTAGAAATGGCGAGATTAACATTATCCTCTGCAAATCTGTCTAAAGAGCGTCTTGAAATATGGGGACGGGCATTATCGTGCTGCAAAAGTGGGTCTTCCAACGCTGAAGGAAAGGAAGAATATGGGGTTCTACCACCTCATCCACATATCGTTGGGCGTGCATATTTCCTCAGATGAATACCAAACGAGACCTACTCCCATAAGTTATAGCACCCCATACCATAATCCCTACAGTTTGGTACACATGACTCGCAACAAAAAATTCAACATTTCGACGCTCCACACGTCTTCGTCTGACCCTCATACGGCTATTATGCATCCCCAAACAGAATCGGAATTCATCAGTGAACACCATCCTATGCCACTATTGGTTCCAGTGTATTCGCAACCTACACCACTTCAAACATTGCCTTCGGAGTTGAGCCGTTAGTGGTAACACAAGATATGGCCGATAGGATTGTAAGCCGAAAGCTCCGAAAAAAAAAATTAGATTTAGATATTTTTTCGATAGTAAGTTATGTTTCTCAAATCATATTGATGACGTGTATTCAAATGCTAGAAAAATGTTTGGTTTTATTTTTCATCAATGTCGAAATTTTAATAATATACATGTGACCTATATTAGTCATTTGTTCGTTCCAAGCTTGAATACGCTTCAATAATTTGAGATCCTAGGCTCCAATATTTAATAGAAAGTTTAGAAAAAGTTCAAAGACGTTTTTTAAAGTACATTCACTACGTTATAAATAGACACTATCCCGAACGTAATGTTAATCAGAGAGAACTTCTTAATTAAATAAATCAACGATCTTTACAGTACAGAAGAATTTTGTTAGGCATAAAATTTTTGAATAACTTAGGTCATAATAATGTAGATTCGCCCTATTTACTAGCCACTTTAAGCTTTAATGTTCCTCAATTAGTTACTCGTATGAATGTTATTTTTTACTGTAAGGGTGCTAAGTCAGATTTGGCACTTGACTCTCCATTAGCTACAATGTGTACCAACCTTAACAAAATATCCACCGTAATAGCTATTAACTTCTACTCATTTCATACAATCTGTAATGCTGTTGAAACAATATAAACAATGTTTTTCCCTTTTCATTATAAAAATACTTACTGCATTTAGTTTCATTATAATCTTGTGTCTATACAAGTAATTCACTCTTCTTTGTTCTGTAATAATTCTGTAATAATTTTTACTCCCTATTTAATTTGATAATTTTGTCCTGTAATGGTGTAAAACTGTTGGACAAATAAATGTTATTATTATTATTATTATTCTGCGGTAAACCGTTCGAAGGGTTACAGGACGACCTTCGTTAGCTAACCATTGATCGGCAATTGATCTGGTACTTGAGAATCGGCCTCTTGTTGCCATAAGTTGAAGATGGTGGTCCTGCACCTCATTTGTTCTTCTTCGCCCCCCCCCCCCCGGTTCCTGTTCTGCGGCGTTCCTCACTCTCCCTAGTCCATGCCTGTTCCGATTAAGGCGATTTGCGATTTCTCTAAACGAAAAACCACCTTCACGCAAACCAACAATACCTCTGTCGAATTCGCCTAATTGGCAGTAATTTCCACGTTGGCGCACTCTAGGCATGATCACACGCTCAAATCAAACAATCACAAGCGAAAACAATAAAGAACTGAACACAATCTCGCACAATATACACCTAACAAAATTGTTCGAAAAAAGTGAACGAACTGTCAGATAAGCCATTACCACTTGATCCATATTAATGAAATTTTAATCAATTGCTACCTCTTAGTAGTTAAACGTTTCTGTCAAGTTTGGTCAAAAAATTCCTACCCCTTCTTGGTGTTGCAATTTCCATGTCACTGAGTATATATATAACAAGGTTCAAAAATAAACAGTGCGTTTTTATTAACTTGGAATATGAATATACCTACCTGTTCAGTTACAAGAAAACGCTTCAACCTATTGCAGGGTATACACGCCTTTTTGATATAACATGATTGATAAGGATAAGATATCGCGTATCGGTGCATTGAAACTGAATTCGGTTCGACCTCGACCATTACGGGTTACATTAAATAATTCGCATCAAGTTTATACTGCTCTCCGCAATAAGTTTCTGTTAAAATCTGTAATGGAGTTTAAAGATATATCACTAAAAAGCGACGAAACTCGATATCAAAGAGGATTGATGCAGAAATGCAGAGGTTTACTGAAAGAGAGAACAGAAAGAGGTGAAACAAATCTTACAATTAAATATGTAAACGGTTTGCCTAAGATTGTTGAAAAAAACTAAGTAACTCCAGCAGCAAAAGTTTAATTTGTTATTATCAAAACGTTCGTAGCATGCGTGGTAAGGTGTCCCAGTTCAATGTAAATGTAAGTGATTGCGAATACGATATTATCGCACTAAGCGAAACGTGGTTGTCTAATGATATATCATCTTCTGAGTATTTTTCTAATGACTTCTATAGTGTCTTCAGAAAGGATCGTAATTTTGAAATAACTAAGACTAAGCGTGGTGGTGGAGTTTTAGTCGCGGTTAAAAAATATTATAACTGAAAAGTTAGATCTAACGAGTTTAGAAAATTTGTTACCGGACTTTGATGTTATTGCATGCAGATGTACTTTGAGCGCATGTAGTTTGTATGTATTCGTGGTATATATTCCCCGTACACCGTATATTTTTGAACTTGAAGTGTTATTTGATTACTTTTTGCAAAACTACCCAAATGTTAAGAATATTTTATTAATAGGTGATTTTAACATTCCTACATTTTGTGAAAATAAATTGTCAGATTGTTTATATGCTACTGTCACTAATTTTGCGGATGTTATGAATTTAAAACAGTTCAATAATGTATTAAATAATCAGGATAAACTGCTCGATCTGGTTTTTGCTAGTATTAGTGTTACTGTTGATAAGGAAAATAATCCATTATTAAAGGAAGACATGTATCATCCAGCGTTAGTGTTTTTTTTTAATTTATCTGTAAGATCGTCAGTCAATTTTTCTCCATCTCATTTTAGTAGCAAAAGATATAACTTTAATAAAGCAAATTTTCCAGATCTTTATAACGCTTTAGCAACAATTAACTGGTCCAAGGTAACTGAATGTATTAATGTAAACGATGCGTGTGATAAGTTTTATTACATTTTATATGAAACGTTTAATGCACATGTACCCTGTTACGGGAATTTTAGAACTAACCAAAAGTATCCTGCATGGTTTGATAAAAAAATTATATCGAACATTAGAACGAAAAGCAGATTCTACCATAAATACAAGAATCTCGGATGCGGGTATAGTTTCATCAAATTTAAGGAATTGCGATCGTTAATTAAACAACAAATCAACACTGCCTACAATGAGTATGTTAGAACAGTCGAAGTTTCTATCACTTGCAATAGTAAGACCTTTTGGTCGTTTGTTAGAGCTCGAAAAGGTTCTTCTAGAATACCAGGAAGTTATATAAAGACAACAATGTATTGGATAACCCACAAAATATAGTAAATGCTTTTGCCCATGAATTCCAAGCGGTGTATCAGGATTTGACGATGCAGGACGTTAACGTCATGCATCCTCAAATCTTGACTTTTTTAAATATTAATATTTCAAATATATCAGAGAATGATATTAGGTTGGCTATCTCTAAACTAAAAAATAAACCAACAGCTGGTTTTGATCAAGTTCCGAGTTATCTTATCAAGGATTGCTCAGACATACTTATGCAACCACTATTAGCAATCTTTAATCTATGCTTAAAAACGGCAACGTTTCCTGATAATTGGAAAATCACGAAAATCTGTCCTGTACTAAAATCTAAGGATCCCGCTGATATACGCAATTATCGACCGGTTGCAATTCTTTCCAATTTTTCTAAATTATTTGAACTGATTCTGTATAGTCACATTTACAGATCTGTAGAACCATACATATCACCATATCAGCATGGTTTTGTTAGAAAACGTTCCACCTGCACAAACCTTTGTTCTATCTCTCAATTTATCGCAGCAAATCTAGACATTCAAAAGCAGGTAGATGTGATTTATACTGACTTATCTAAAGCTTTCGATTGTATTGATCACGATCTATTATTGGCTAAGTTAGAAAGTTACGGTTTCAGTAGATTATTGGTTGGTTTTTTTAAATCTTACCTAGGTAATCGGAATCAAATAGTAGTATACAATGGTTATTCATCACCTCCATATGTAGCAAAGTCCGGCGTACCGCAAGGTTCACATTTAGGTCCTTTGCTTTTCGTATTATTTATAAATGACCTTGCTGAAAAACTTGATTGTAAAACTTTAATGTTTGCCGATGACGTCAAAATTTTTGCATCTGTCACTAATCTGAAGGACTGCGTTGCGTTGCAGCGTAATCTTTCAGCTCTTTCTAATTGGTGCAGTTATAATAGGCTTAAACTTAATATTAGTAAATGTAAAGTTTTATCGTTTTCTAGAAAGCGCAATCCTATACATTTTGTATATGAAATTAATTCTATGACAGTCGACCGTTGTGCAGGTATGAAAGACCTGGGTGTACATTTTGATATCGAATTATCTTTTAATCAGCACATGATGGACATCGTTTCATCAGCCAACAAATTATTAGGGTTCGTAATACGCCAATCTAAACAATTTACGAGTATCCGTACGATTAAGATATTGTTTTATGCCTTTGTGAGGTCTAGGCTTGAATATTGTGCATTAGTGTGGTCACCTCGTTATGGCTGCTACAAAGCTTTTAATTGAGAATATTCAACGCAAATTCCTGAAGTATTTGTGCTTTAAGATGTTTAATGCTTATCCTGAGAAAGGTTGTTCAAATACAATGTTGCTTAACACCTTTGATATGCAGTCTTTAGAGACTAGAAGGAATATCATAACTTTGTCATTTTTATACAAAATGATACATAATTATATTGATTGTGCTTCTATTCTTGCCAACATTTGTTTTCATATTCCTAGGTTAGAAACAAGACAAAGATGTACATTTCATGTCCCTTTTGCCAAATCTAATTTACTTTTAAAGTCACCAGTGGTTAAAATGTGTCAATTGTACAATGAGATATGTTCTAATTGTGACATATATTGCTCTCCATTAACTTCTATAATTGACTGTTATGTTAACTACAGTAATAGGGCTTAAAGGTGTTCAAGGAACTGTCCTATTGTCAACTATGTGTCCTTCTTGTAAATCATTTTTGTTTTTAGTGTTTACAGTCACTTAACTCTGTGGGCATTATTGTTATCATTATAATTATTATATATTATTATTATTATCATTGGTAGTACACATAATTAGTTACTACTCACGTTGATGGGTTGATTATATATTTATATAAATCTTTGTATATGTGTAATATTATATAGTTTGCTCTGTAATTGGCTTTTGCTGTTGGGCAATAAGGTTATTATTATTATTATTATTATTATAACATACTGCTCCACTCTTTACTTATTTTTAGTTACGTTTTACATTAAAAATCTATGCAACAGAATTATTTGTTTAACAAATATAATTACAATCAATTTTCGAAGCGTTCTTCAGGTCCTATAAAGAATTTCAAACGATTACAACATTACTTAGTGTTTCTAAATAATACTTTAATTTTTAGCCTTTATATTGGAAATTCAAGACACCATTCATTATTAAATTTGTTAATATAGTATGAATACTTCTGATAAATCAATTCATCAGAGTAATGTACCACAAACAAGTCATGCACTTTCCTCAACTGTTATTACTTTTCTGTCATGTACAATTTGTAATCAAACAATTTTTTGAAAATTAAAATACAAACCGGTACTTGTTTAATTAACTTATTTGACATATAAAAATTAGTCATCTATTTTTTGCTAATCCTTCTAAACTTGCTCAACTATGCAATGGATTCACATGTTTTATTTTAAATTGAACATAAGGATAATGACATTGTATGTTCAAAATTTAAAAACATTTAACTGTTGTGTAAACTAGTCCTTGTTGACTTGGCAACACTGCATTGCTCTCACTTGCTGAGCAGTTCAGTATCACGATCATGAAATATGTGTCATATTTCTGTGTAAACCTTACAATACTTCTAGTAATAAATACTCGTTTATCCGAACGTAAGCTTTTAGTTTCTGTAAAATACACAACATTTGGCGACGAGCATAGGATAACGATATTTGAGTTTTTTAGTTATGGTAAAGTATAAAAAAAAAAGGGTTATGTTTTTGTGTCGATCGTTTTCCATATATTCGAGTGAAGTTAGCTTCATTCTGTATTGACTGGGCGCACGGTGGTGTCTAGTGTTGTTAGTCAGTTGAACTACTAAGGTGTAGACGAACTACGACCCTAGTGTCGAGTGAATTGCACAATTAGAAACGTGAGACAGGCGTTATCAATTCGTCAAGCAAATATAATTGCTAGTGTTGTTTTGATATGGCTTTAATCGGTAATACAAAGCCTTTTAATGGCACTCCAGAGGAATTTGAAACCTATGTAGCAAGACTAGGACATTTGTTCACTGTAAATGTGGTGGAAGAAAAGGTTTTAATGTTGATAAATCACTTTCTCCCCCTGTTTCTGAAATCTACGAACGCTTTATTTTTAACCGTGAACAAACCTGATCAATCTATTTCTGAATTTAGTGTGGAACTAAGAAAATTGGCAACTTCTTGCAATTTTAGAGAGCTTCTAGAGGGGGCTCTTAGGGATCGATTTGTTTGCGGAATCAGGGATTCAAAGAAAGTTATTGAGTCAAACCGGATTAACATTTCATGGTGCGTGTAAGATAGCTTTGGCTTCTGAAGTTGCACAGAAGCAAGTTAAGTTGTTATCGGATAGCGGTAGTATGCATTAAACAAAGATAAGCAACAAAGGTCAAAGTTTAAAGCAGGTACTAGCACAGGCCAAATTCGTACAAACAACAGACCGCAAATTGTGAAAACTGTGGAAGGAATCATGTTAAGGGTAAGTGCCCTGCGGAGAAGTGGAATGTTATAATTGCTCAAAGTTTGAACATATTAAGTCCTTATGCCCAGAGATTGAAGCACAACCAGCTGTAGAAGAAGCAGATGACCTTAGTAATGAGCGTAACGAAGTTAATAGTGACTTATTCAGTCTTCACAAGGTGAGTGATGTTTCAAATTCGGCATACTAAGTAACATTAAAAATAAGCAATAAAAAGTTAACTTTTAAAGTGGATACTGGTGCATACAGAACAGTAATGTCTGTAAACAAGTTTAGTGATGTTTTAGACTTAGCTTTAGATCCTGTAAAGTATAAACTAAATGCTGTTTCAGGTCAACATATAAAAGCTATGGGCGAATGTATAGTAAATGTTCAGTATGGTTGTAAACTAAGCAAGTTACCATTAACAGTTATAGAGGCAGGTAAGGAGTTTACACCACTACTGGGAAGGAACTGGCTCAATATCTTGTCTCCTGACTGGAAAGGCATATTTTGAATGGAAAGTCAAATAAGTTTATCAACGAGCATGCCAATTTAGTGGAGGCTATTAAAATTAAACACAAATCATTATTTGATGGTAATATGTGTAGTCCTATCAAGCATTTTGAGGTAAAATTTAATATAAAAGAAAATGCAGTCCCTATTTTTAAAAAGGCATATTCAATGCTTTATGCTATTAAGCCATTAGTTGAAAAAAAATTAGATCAGATGGTTCAGGTAGGCATTTTGAGACTGGTAAGGCATAGTGAATGGGCTTCACTCATTGTAGTTGTCGCTAAAGAGAATACAGACGATGTTAGAATTTGTACAGATTTTCAGCTGTCAGTGAATCAAGTTTTAAAGGTTTAGCAGGACCCATTATCATTGCCAGATGACGTTTTTTGCAAGCTTAGCAAGAGGTAAAATATTTTGTTGGATTGTTCAGATTTACTTGATTAACATATGGTATATCCAGTGTGCTAGAAACTTTTAAATCTGTAATGGATCAATCTTAGCTGGTATACCAAATGTTCATTGCTATCTAGACGATATCCTTGTTTCTGGTACCTGAGAAGGGCATGTATGTAGTTTGCTCGAAATGGTGTTTAACAAACTCAGTAAGTATAATGTCAAAGTAAACGCTCAGAAATGTTCATTCTTTAAACATCAGGTTGAATCCCTAGGTCTTCATATAGACAAAGACGGTATTCATCCTACTAGATGATAAAATGAGAGCTATAAAAGAGGCTCCTGAACCTAGAGAATTAACAACTCCATTCTTATTTAGGATTAATTAATTATTATAGTAAATTTGTTCCTATGTTGTCAGGTCGCTTAAAACTTTTATATAAATTGTTGGAAAAAGATGTGGAGTTTAATTTTGATGTTTTTGGTTTAAGTAAAAAGTTAATAGAGACAAATCAAGTTCTTACACTATAACCCAAATAAATTGATTGTTGTCTCTTGTGATGCTAGTTCGTATTAATCTTCCACAAGTAAAAATAAAATAAGTAAAAAGTTAATAGAGACAAATCAAGTTCTTACACTATAACCCAAATAAATTGATTGTTGCCTCTTGTGATGCTAGTTCGTATGGGGTAGGGGGTGTTCTTAGCCATCCTGACTCTGATGGTTCAGAGAAACCCATATGTTTACATTCTGTGTTAAGAAATTTCACAAGTATTTATATGGTAGGCCTGATCTCTGATCATAAACCACTTAAAGTGATTTTTAATCCAGATAGAAATATTTCAGTTATGTCTGCATCTAGAATAATACTTTGGAATGTTATACTATCTGCATATGATTATCAGATAGAGTATCGAAAAGGAACTGAAATGAATGAAGCAGATATGTTGTCATGGTTACCACTTGGTGATTCTACAGAGGTTGATGTTTTCATAAATTCTTACAATTTAACAAAGGAACTACCATTGATCTTTGAAGAAGTACCTAGGTTGACAGTTAAATTCCCTATGTTTTGAGAAATAAAATTTTAGATTTAATACACGAGAACCATACTGGTATTGTGAGATCTAAAATGCTTGCTAGGTCAATAGTATAGTGGCCCGAAATACAAGACATCAAGAAGCTAATTTCCAATTGTAAAATTTGTCAATTATCACAGAATAATAGCAAAACTTCTTAATGCCTTAATCTAGAACGGTCAACGTTTTCCAGCATGTTCATATTGATTTTTTTATTATTAACAATGTCTCTTATATATTAATAGTGGACAGTAAATCTAAATGGCTAGATATACATGGTTGAGCGACATGTACGGTCTGTCAAAGCTGCTTTAAAGAAATATCTTGCAGAAAATTCAACCTTAACTTAAATCTAAATGGCTAGATATACATGGTTGAGCGACATGTACAGTCTGTCAAAGCTGCTTTAAAGAAATATCTTGCAGAAAATTCAACCTTAACTATAGATCAGCAACTATACTTCATTTTAAAACTAGGAGGAGCGTTTCAAATAATCGCTGCAAAAAAGGTTACTTTCAATTGGCTCACATGTCGTCTTGTTTACACTAGGGAAATTTCTAAATTAATTATATCTAATTCTTGCTTTTTTTTTGTGTTTGATGTCTGTTTACCTAAACTTCAACTAAATAAATCAGTTCTTTTAAGAACTGAATTCCGTATTTTCTTACAAAGTACCTATTTTTTAAACATGGACTTGACACCAAACACAAGCAAGGTAAATTATTTCTCCTGTAAAAAAACGTACACGCTTGAATTTGGGTCATTTATCAGAGTCAGAAAAGCAGTGCATGTTAAACATGTATAAGCTAATCTTGTCTGATACTCCTCAAATGAAAACAACCACCATTGTCAAGGAAATTGCAGAAACAGGTCGATATAATTTTGTAACCAATAATGAGCCTTGTATGACAAACATATAAGACTGAAATTGTATGTAGTATTTTTTGTTCACTGTAATTCGTTTAATTCTTTTTGTATTATATTTTACTCTAGTGTGTAATTTATAGCAAACTGTAAATTTAAAAATAAATATGTAACTTTATTGAATGGTCTTTCACTATCAGAGGTAAGTAAAATGGTACTTAATGTGGAAAATTTTCATTTGAAAATAAAATTGAAACGTTCAAAGCTGTATGGTTTACAAAAACCGCACTTACGTAAAGTATTTTTATCTACCAAAGAATCACTAATTCAAAATAGAGCTTACAGATATAATAAAATCGCTGCCGTGCTTACTATAACCTAAAATGTCTGTGAACAATGTTTGCCTATTCTTAAAAATTCAAAATTAGCGCCAAACAGTTTTGGTTACTAAATTTAGTGATATTTTATATTGTAAATCAGTGTTCTGAGTTTACTCCGTTTAACTAACAGAAGTTTCAGTAAATGCTCCTCCTACAAATTTGTAGGTGCGTGCTACTAACTGCGCATAGGCCTTGTTTACAACCATCAAAAAATTACTTTCTGGGTAATACAGTGATTGAATTACATTCAAAATGTATAATTATGTAGTTTTAACAGTAATCAAATAATAAACATATTTAGAAATATAAATCATTTTAAAATCACACATTTTTACGAAATCAAAATTCTCCGACACCAATGAATCGGTTTTAATACGGTTTGAAAACATGCATCTTTAGCCTACGGGAATGTTGACATGCTGTACATAACTCCTTAATGTTTACCAATCTGTCAAATCTCATATGAAGTCAGGTCAAATTGTCAGAGCACGTATTTTGGAAATCAAAAAATAACATTAATTTATTTGTTTGTAAAAGGTCATAAGTCGGGCAGATAATTAGTAAATGAATAGACTTTAAGCTTACATTGTCGGTGGTACACAATGGGAGGATGTGTTTGCTTGTACTCACGTAGAATGTTGTACACACTTTTATCTGTAATACCTAAAATGATAAAGTAATGAATAAAATATGTTTTTATAAAGTTATTGTTACCTGCTGCTTTTGCTGTAAATGCAACATTTTCAGTCTTCTTGTTGTTAGGGTTTTCTTCAACACAAACTTTAAAATTGTTTAAGATTCGTCAACGGAAAAATGCCTGGCCGGGCGTTGTTTCGGGGGCGAAAGATTTCGTTGATCCATAATAAATGTAATTATTTGCTAATAGGCTACAAAATTGTAGCTAGTATTGAAAAATATTGTTTTTGAAAATGAAAAGTACTAGAGCAACAGCTTTAACCAAAATAATGAATAAAATGACAAGTTACTTTGACATTTATAGGTTAATATAATACAAAATTTTTCGTGGTTGTGTGAACCCGGCTAACCAATAGAAATGTGCCATTTAAATTTGGCGCTAACTTGTGGGAGGAGCACTTACTGAATCTGTTCGTTAAACGGAGAATAGTTGAAAAATGAAGTGTTGTTAATTTTCTTTTGGCTTGGTAACACGGCATTGCTCTCGCTTGCTGAGCAATTCAGTAATCACGGTCATGAAATACATATTTCTGTGTAAACTTTATAATACTTCTAGTAATAAATACTCCTTTATCCCAACGTAAGCTTTTAGTTCCTGTAAAATACATAACATTAACATATAGGATATCTAGTAACAAATGATTTATATGGAGGAAGATAATTACGATGAGGACCTGAATATCAAATCTGACAATTACTGTTTACAGTTGATATTTCATTTTCATATTCATATATCATGTATAAAAATGCAGCAGGTTTGGGAAAAAAATTTTGAGCCCCCAATTTTTTACTATTCTTCACATTTTGGAATCCACCGATTCTAAAAAAAGGAAAGAAATTCTTTTAATGTTCATCCGTCTGAGCAGAAATTTTTGGTGTGTAAAGTCCAGTCTAGAAAAAACCTTATACTTGTGATACAAATTGGGCCACAGCCAGAAGTGGTCTCCATATAAACAAAAAATTTTTTTAAGTTCAACTTGGGTCAGGACTAGTATTTTAGGACAAGAAATAATCCTAAAAATTTTGTGGATGCTCCGACCATCCCTTAAGAAGGTCGTATATAAACCTGCCCTCAATAGCAAAGAAATAAATAACAAAAAAACCCTACAAAACCCAAGAAAACATGACATTAAAACAATATTTACTTTAAAAAAAAAAACAGTTTAGAGAGCACTAAAAAACCTACAAAATTAAGATTTCATTACGTGGGTTTGAAACGGTCGTGATATTTTGTACTTCCCAACAGGGAAAAAAAACCATGGCTGTCATGACAGTGTTACAATTTTAAGTACAGTACAATTGACATTCTTTAGTCCGTCACGTTCCATAATGCATTTATATAAAACAGTTCTGGAACTTTGTTAACAGCAAGCAAAGTGGTAACGAATTGCCACCTTTATTATTTTTTAACGATAAACAATGTCAGTTGGGACCGGATCTGCCTGATCTTTTTGTGGAATATTTTCAGTCAGTCTACACTGACATTGATATCACCCCGCCAATAAGTCATCATTTAATTATATTTGTATCGCTGATTATAACATTCCTACATCAAGCATTTTTGAAGTGATGGCTAATATTGATACTACTAAGGGACCAGGTCCTGATGGTATCCCTCCCTCGGTTCTGAAATCTTGTAGTTTTGTTCTTTCATGTGTGCTTTATATTATCTACAATAATTCTCTTACTTCTATATACAATAGACCAGTATGCAATCTTAGTTCTATTCCTAAATTATTTCAGAAAATAGTAGCTGCTTATTTAAGATGAAAATTGTGTTCGACAGTAATAGAAGAAAAGTTTGGGTTTCTTAATAAGAAATCTGCGGATTGGAGTTTAATTACTCTTGTTCACCATCTGTCGGGCATATTGGATGGTGGCGTTCGATAGGCTAAATCGCAGAATCCTGCTTAGCAAACTGGAAACCGCGGGTATCCAGCGTACATTACTGGAATGGGTTGCTAGTTATGTATCTGGAATGTAATAATAATTATACGTTGAAAAATATTCCTAACCCCTCTGGAGTTCCACAAGGATCCCACTTGGGACCCTTATTATTTGTATTATTTATTAACGACGTTTCTGATTGTATCAGATTTGATACATTTTTATGTTTTGCGGACGACGTGGAATGCTAGCTTACAGTATCTTCCCTAGAGAACTCGTAAACTTCGGTCAGATTTGACCAGACTAGGCAGGGGGGTGTGAGATCCATGCTATGGAACTAAACATCAATAAGTGCGACTCCATAATCTTTACTAAAAGACGTAATAAAATCGATTATGAATATAGAATTAGGGGGACACCTTTATTCCAAGTTTCATCTATTGGAGTTATAATGTACCCACACTTTGTTTTGTAAATCAAATTGATATTGCAGTTTCTAGAGCGCTTAGGATGCTTGGGTTTATTAAGCAAAACATATCTGCTTTAGAAGTATTAATGCTATTCAGTTTTGTACTGTACTCTTGTCAGACCTTAGAATATTGCTCTTCAGTATGGAGCCCCCAGTATACTTGTCATATACACAGAATTGAGTAGATGCAGAGAAAATTCTTACGATATCTAGCATATAAGCCTAATATACCTCCTGTTAATGAATTTTCTTGATTGATTTTGCATTATTATAAGAGGCTTTTTCTTTGCCTACTTTAAAGTAAGAAGAGATCAGGGGGTCTCAAATTGTTCTTTAAACTCATTAAAAAATGTGTTTGGTAGTTCCAGTTAGAAGCACCAGATCCATAGCCATATTTCATCAGCCATTTAAGAGAACTAATGTTGGACTCAATTCTTATATTTCAAGAGAGTCACGATTGGATAACTCTCACGCTAATAAACTGGATTTTTTTCAATGTAAGCTTTGGCAAATTTGTGAGTCGGTTCAAGCAAATTGTGACTTGATTTTAGTATTTGGTATTGTATAGTAGTATTGTAGTATTGTGATAATGTGTACCTGATGATTTTGTACCTATTAGTTTTGTTGTGTTTTCGTCTAATTTTTATTCATGTAAGCACTTTTTAAATTATTAATTAATTGTACATTTTGGAATTTTATTACTTAACAATTGAGGTTTTGTTACTTTATTGTAATCTCATAATTTGACTAAAATTGGGTAAGATCGTTAATGAATAAATAAATAAATTATGTAAGCATGTTTCTTTGTTAAGTACATAAGTAAATGTGTTTATTAAAAGATATTTTGTTGTTTTTTAACCCATTTAAATCATGTTTACTTCGTTTTACACTTACCTAAAAGGTTATTTAGCATTTTTATAATGATTCCTCCAGTAATCCATAATCTTCTATAATCCAACAGGGTCCTGGACCCATATGTGTCGGATTATCGAGATTGTACTGTAGTTGGAAATTGTCAAAGTGAAGGAAAGTGTTTAATATTAAATTGGCAAAAGAAAATATAAGGTGGAAGCTTATATTTAAGGTACACTTGTATACCGACAGCTGAATGTAGGCATAATATCCCTTTTATACAAAAATCTCTTTTATTAATTGCTAAATATACCTATTATGAGATCACAGCCATTTTATACACATGCTAAGTCAGTTGTCATTCTAATTGTTCAATACAGTAAGTGAATATATAATGTCTAAAATGGCCAGGTTGGGCATCAGATCTTTTGATAAAATCAAAAATATTGATTGGATGTTGATAAATGCATTTTTAATAGCACTCAATATTTTTGTTGTTTAAGCAATACATTCGTGAACCAAGAGGAATTGAAAAAGTCGCTTGAGCAAGCTCTCCTATTTGTTTCATTCTCTTGGTTCTCAATTGAATTGCCATGACAAATATATTTCAAGCCAAAAATGCATTTATCCAATAAAAAAATCACCACTTATGTATTTACTTCTGAAAAAATTCATATAAAAACAATGAAAACATATAACCTAACAATACAAATAAAACAAATTAAGACGACGACTTCTGCCATTGCTGCATAAAAACGTGTAAGTCACACTATGTGACGTCAGCCACGTTTTCAAATGTTTTATTAGAATAAACAACTTTAAATCTAGTTACCACTACAATACATTGAGTAATAGTTACTTGAAAATGTTAAAATATTTGAATTTTTTGTGGAAAATGTATATTAGTGTTTATGCTGAGTCCAATAAAAGAAACCCGATGCAAATTCACCCAGTATTGTACATGGGAAAAATTTTAGTAGCAACTGAGGTTGCTAATTAAAAACATATGATTTTTTATTAAAGCGACATATTCTATATATCTTATTTTCTAGCATACCCGAACAATTTTATGCAATTAAAGAAAAAAAAATGCAAGTTCCTATTGTAATCAGTTAGATCCCGTCCCAATCAAAAGTTATACAAGGAAATTTTTTCACCCCTTCTTGACTCAGGTTATTTTTCTATTATAATTATGAAAACCACAAAATATGTCACCTGCATCAAGTTCCACAATTTAATGAAGAGGAAAACAAACCTCCAAAGAAAGTGTTCTAACTTAGACGAACACCAAAAGGTACATGAAAAATATTAATTGTTAGTTAAATTGAAACCATATCTTATGTATTACCAAATGTGAGATGTGCTTTCTAACTAATTACACAATGTTAATATAAAAGAATCTTAATTTACAATCTTCATCAATGGCACATTTAGAATTTGGGCTGCTGATTGATCTAAACCTAAAGTTACCAGGTAACTTGCACATCTTATGAATCTGAGCTATATAATTAATGTAGTGTGTTTTGATACTTGTATTATTTTTTTTATAACCAACACATGGTTAACTAATTTGGCAACATGTTACACGTTCCCACAAGACCTGTACTGCATGTACCAGGTGTGTAAATATGAAATCGGAATTTTTGTATAGAAAATACCAAAAATTTTCCATTGCTAGCTAAGCATTTTTCCTATCTCTCTGGCAATTTATGAATGCCAAGCCAAAAAAACTGTTACTCTTTTGTGGCAAACCAGTTATCAAGCCATTTTCATAAGAAGTGTAGCACTGCTAAGCAAGTGCATGCCATATTGATGTGAATATATGATAATCGGACGGAGTCTAGTGAGTAAGCCGCATATGCTAATATTTCACAAGTGAACGCCTCAATCGTTTCCTTCTCTGCTTTTGCAGTGTGTGATGGTGCATTATCATGAAGCAAAATCACTTTGTATTGCCTGCTTTCATATTCTGGTCATTTTTCACGTAATACACGATTAAAATCCATCATTTGTTGTCGATAGCATGTAATATTAACGGTTTCTCCAGGTTTAACAGCTCATAATAGAGCACACCCTTCTGATCCCCCCAAACACAGAACATTGTCTTCTTTCCATAGTGATTTGGCCTCACAATCGATGCCAATGGTTGGCCTGGAGTTACCCATGATCCTATATGCTTAATATTTTCGAAATATATCCACTTTTCATCACCTGTCATAATTCGTTGAGGATTTTCTTTTGTACCTGATGAGTAGCATTTTGGAAGTGGCTTTCCGGTTTCGGAAGTAGTTTCCAGGTTTTCTTGCTGTTTTTTATTCAGTAACTCATTTTCCCATCTTCTGGATCTTTCCCATGGATTTGAAACGTATGGAAACAGCTTCTCTTGTTACATTCAATTAATTCACGAATTGTTGTTTGGTTTGAGGGTCATCCTCATCCAACAATGTTTGCAATTTGCAATCTTCAAACTTATTCAGTGGTCTTCCACGTCACTTACGTCACTTTTGAATTTTTTAAACCACTCAAAGCACTGTGATTTAAGCTTTGACAAGCATTCGATGTGACCTGCAGCAGTTTTCTTTAAATGGTAACAGAAAACTAATGTTGTCCATAAATGGTAGTTTGTAGGCATGAAACTCAACATGTTCAACAATATTAAAAATGATGCTGTTATACGAAACTTATAGCTGTCAAAAAAATACAATAGTGTCAATAATGCGGTTTTAGGGTAACCGCATTGACTACTATAGCCATCTATGAGTACATTCCGGTTTCATATTTACACACCTGGTAAAACTTTAGATGTCAAAAAACAGAATAATGATTTTTTTACTACTTTTATTAGAAAAAATTGCAGGTATGTATGATAAAAAAAAACTTAACAAAAACGTGATACCTAGTAGTATATCTAATCCAAAATTTACAAATGTATTTCCTCTGGTAAAAGTAAACATCTTAACAAGGACTACAAATATTAAAAAAATTCAATAAAGGGCGTTTCAAGTTAAAATTAATGATATCAAGTGTTTGAACATAAACACGCTTTAAAAAAGATATTTAAGAACATGATTTTGTACAAAGCAATCACAAAGAACAAAATAAATAATGTGGAAATTAAAACATCAACATGCAAACATATTTTTCAAATCTTCTGGTAATTTAATTTATACATTTGATACTGTTTAAATAAAAATCATAGTAGTATCTTAGCATATAATTGTTGAAAGTGAGTTTGCAAAATGAACACACCCAAACTTTGCAACCACATGAGAACATTATCACTTTTATCATACACTATTTTATATGTAACATTGACATTAAAAGTGAAATACATTCGAAATGGGTTTGTCAGTTTTGACATAATTGTAGATTAACATGAGTTTTATATTTAAGAAACCTTAATAAAATAAAAGAATTTACAAAAATCAAGTTACTTTAACTCAATTATACTAAAATCTCATAATCACGATTGATGGAGCAATCTTATTTATGACAATTTATATGGTCAGGTTTAATTAAGCTTAATTAAGTTGAATACTAATAGACTAATTAATACAGGAGTCCAGTGATAGAAAAAAAAAATATAAGCTAGTGTATGAAAATTGGAGGACTTCTTTTTAAAGGCATTCTAAAAGAAATCAAGACTAATCTAGAGAGCGGTTTATTGCATTTGAACTGTTGTAACAATTTAATTTTGCAATAAGTAGTATAGTACGATGCATTACGAACTGGAGGTGTGAAATCTCATTAACGCTAATGTCCTTTGCCTCAAGGGGTACTTAGAGCTCCACTATTTGTCTTTATTCCATAGGACTATTTGTACAAATATTTTATACATTTACATCGTTAATGTTTTTATTACTCGCAATAATTACAAAAATACAAATAAGTACTTCATGATATACTAAAAAATCCAGTTATTAATATTGTAAGCAGTGTAAACAAATCCGCATTAAATTACAAACATTAGGTACTGGAATATACATATACCAATAACAAATAAGAAAAATCTATTATGAATAATAAAGAGAAAGTAGGTTCACTAATTACCGATAATTTCAAATTATAACCGATTTTCAGTAGTTATTTTAGGAAAATACATTAATGTTACACTAATGGTTTATAAACACCCAGTGGATAATTTATTTAAAAAATATTAATAACTACATACATACATAGTACATGAACAATGTAAAATAATTTCAGGGAGAATAACAACATAATACGCGAATAGTTATAAAATATCCACATCTACACACCTGGAATTGTCAAAAACACGATTTTCAACCTTTAGTTACCCCTTGAGGCAAAGGACATTAGCATTAATGAGATTTTACACCTCCAGTGCGTAATGCATCACACTATAATAGTATATAAGTATATACAGTGCCCGTCTAAAGTCTCTCCCCCCCCAATCATTATATGAACCATAGAATTGAAATTACTAAAATTTTGGGAAACCGGACTAAGGCACATATACAACGTTTTTTATGGTATTCAGTGACGTAATCATTAAAAATGGTGAACAGCTGTAAAATAATTTCAAATGGGATCATATAGCAAGTAGCTCATTTCAAGTCCATTTCAACGGCATCAACAACATTAAAATGTTACTACTAATTTATGAGTTTCAACCCAAAAACCTCAAAACATTAATTGGCGTTTTTGAGTTGAAACTCATGAATAAGTAGTAATAATTAAATGTTGTTGATGTCATTGAAAATGACTTAGAATGAGCCTTCAAATGAGGTATTAATTGCCATATGATCCCATTTAAAATTATTTTACAAAACGGCAGCTGTCCGCCATTTTTAATGATTACGTCACTGAATACCATCAAAAACGTTGCCTATATGCCATAATTTGGTTTCCCAAAATTTCAGGTTTATGGTTCACATAATAGGTTGGGGGAGGAGCACTGTATAATGAAACTTTATGAAAAATAAATTTATACCTAGCTAATTTGCGAAAATTATTTTGCATACATCAGTGGCACGCACCCGAAGTTTCGTTGTAAATGTTTGCTTATATCAGGGATGCTCAATCGGTCGATTGCGAGAGCTTTTTCGGTGAATCTTGGGAAATATTGGCGCATATTGGTCGATTCATAATTTTTGTTTGATGACCACATTAATCATTTAAGTTGATTCACAGTTAAGCCAGAATAACCCCCTTAATACTTTGCTATACCGCAACTAAAGCAACGCGCAGTATTTGCCAAAGAAAATTTTCCGTCTTTGAAAGCAAGGATTCGTCAGTTGAAGTTTGACATTTATGAGAGAGAATTAACAAATATTTTGAGTTAATTTGAAAGAGGTTTTTTTATGATTGTAGTAAATTGACAAATATCGGAACTTTTATGAGTTATCCTTTTTCCTGTAAAAACATTGAGAAATCTGCTACTGAAATAACAAGTCAGTTTAAAATGGACTCATCTTATGTTGAATAAATCCCAAAGCCACAGCACCTGATACAAAATTCTAGTCTTTTATTTCTGAAGATAAATATCCGAATATAAGGCAAATTGCCCTTCAGTTGACAGCAACATTTGGGTCAACTTAGTGGTGCGAATTTGCATTTTCTGAAATGAAAATAATTAAGTCAAAATATCGCAATTGACTAACGAACATATATCATGCTTGTAATTAGAACTTAGTAATTACGTACCATCTTAAGAAAAGTGTGCTGACATACCTACGCCATGATACACCCTACACTACAATCCTGCATCACACATACTTACGAGTTGATCGCTTGTAGTCTAACAATTTCGAGATAGATTGCCAGCAGTTCAAGTCTGAGCACCCCTGGTATATTTGACTTAGAACAAATGACAAAAAGGCATACAAATATATTTTAAAAAATTATTGCTGACAGCAGCGTATACAAAGTAGTTTTTCCCAGTTGTTAATATAATAAGATTCACATCATTCATTTGAATACACTAATAGTATTTTGTTATACATGGGTCCTTTTTGCAATTTCAGATAGATATTACAGGATGTAGTACATGCAGAGAATGCATGCAACCAATTAGCGATAAATCTTATTTTGCACATAACTTCATAAAATCTAATGCAATACCGTAAAAGCTGCGATATCCGGCAATCTATCATCCGGAATGTTCTATTAAAAAAATTCGAACAAGGTTGAATACGGCATTGCAATTCCGCAACAAGAACTATGTAACATGGAACATTTATAGCATTACACTTTGTTCATTCTCCGATGTTATTAGCGCAACGTCAACTAAAATTATTTGACAGGAAGCGAGATAATGTACCAGTATTCTTTGTTGTTGCAGAACAACGGAAATGGTGTAGACAATAGATGGTAATGTAGGCTATATATGTATAGATTGCCTTGATTGGCACGTACTGAATGCAGTTGCGTTTGTCGTTTATTTTGTAGCCTACGTTTTTCTTGTAACTTCTGTAGTGACAATTTAATTGTGACAATGAGTGCACAAAAACGGAAAAGAGTATTGTTGACTATCAAAGAGAAAATAAACATTTGTAACCGACTAAATAAAGGAGAACATCGAAACAAATTAATGCAGGTATATGGCATTGGATCATCTACATTATATGATATTCGAAAACCAAGAGATGAGCTTTTAAAATTTTAGTCAGGTACAGAACTGAACGAAGTTATATCCGATCATCATGTTTTGTGTAAACCGAAGTTGGAGAAATTTGATGTATGAGTGGTTCGTTCTACAACGTTCTAAAGGTGCTCCTATGTCAGGACCAATCCTCATCAAAAAAGCGAAGGACTTTTACAGAAAGATGGAGCTTACTGAAGAATGTGCATTTTCTGATGGTTGGTTAGCTAAATTCAAAGCAAGACAAATAAGAAATCTTGACATTTCTGGAAAACTGAAGTCATCAGATTTTGAAAAAGCAGAAGGATACTAATAATAATAATAATATTTTTGAACAATTAGTGGAGGAAAATAATTTAACACCTCATCAGATTTATAATGCTGATGAGACAGGCTTAATGTGGCGTTGTTTAACAAACAAAACTTTATCAGGAGAAAATGAAAAATCAGCTGCTGGTTTTAAATTAAACAAAGATCGTTTAACAGTTCTGTGTTGTGCAAATACGTCGGACACACATCGTATGCTGGTTATCGGAAAATAAAAAACCCCCGAGCACTTACGGTAAAATATTATGCACAACGTAATGCCTGGATGGATGAGAACATCTTTGAAGGTTAATTTTGCATAGTTTTATTCCGGTAGTAAAAGAAAATTTCCGCAAAATGGAGCTACCTATAGATAGCTTCTAAACAATTGTTCCGCTCACCCTAATGAACATGAACTTCAAAAGTGACAGCTACTGTAGAACCAATGGGTTAAGGAGCGATACAAAATATGAAATGTCATTACAGGAAAATATTTTTACAGAAACTTGTTGTCCACGAAGGCTCAATCAAAGACTTCCAGAAATCCTACACCATCAAAATGCATTGTTCGAAGCAGTTATTTCACATGAAAACACAGACGCATCACATAATGTAACTGATGAAGATTTAATAAGGGCAGTTACAGAAGTAAAAAATATCTAACAGTGAATCATCAGACGCTTTTACAACGCTGTTAACATTTGTGGAAGGTGAGAAATGCTATTCATTTGCAACTACACATGCTTCATTCAAAAGCGATCATCATGTATCAGTTAGTTGGACATTCGTGACTTTTTACAAACCAGTGAAACTTACAATATTGTTTTCATGTAGTGTAGACTACGTAAGAAGTTTTTTATGTTAAATGTACAAATGTATAACAAATAAGAAAGGAAAATTTCCGATAACCGGTAACATGCTGACCCGTAGTATGTGGAATATTAGAACTTTTACTGTATTATCAAATTGTTTAAAAAATCAATTATTATTGCAGGTTCGGATGCAAGCAATTGCTCTTTGAATTATCTTTTCGATGATGTCAGTGCAATTCCACATATCTCCATTTTCTTTAAAAATAGAGATTTCTAGGTAGTCTGGTTAAAATATTCAATATGTACAGACAGATACCACTGCTTGGTCGATAAGTTGACTGCAAGCCGATAAAAATTACAATACCACTTATCTTCAATAAAAAATGGTCCCCGGCATATAAAATTTTGAGAAGTGCACCTTTGGGACTGGTTTTTAACAAAGTATTTACCTTTTTTAAATGCATGTCTTACTTAAATCATAACATAAGTTAACAGAAACAAGTATATCCATTTTATTTAACCAAATATTATAATTCTGATTGTTTTTAAAAACTATGGAGATATGCAGTATTGAATTTGACAAAATTTGAGTGTCTAAAGGAGATACGTGTTATTATAGGTATTCATTTTAATAAGTAGGTAGGTAATTCAAAACTGTAATTTAATTTATTATTATTTAGTAACAATTATTTTCAACGATAGAAACTAAAAGTATGTGTGTTTGTTTCTGTAAGTCTCTGTGTCTATTGGGAAAGCATGAAAATGGCCAAACATTTTATTATTTCAGATATTAGCAAAATGTCTAGATCACATAGAATTTTGTCTCTCTGCGGAATCAAATATCCCAAGCAAAATGAAGATGGCATAAATTTTAAGAGATTGTTGGATCAACTATCCCCATTTCTAGAAATGATTTAAATAAACATAAAAACTCACCTATATCTGAAACGTTGAAAAATCCTAATATTTTAAAAGAGCAAACCCAGATATAAATAATATAGTGAAAGATCAATCGAACAAAGAATAGGCTTAAAAAATCTTATAGAAGGTGAATTTGAAAAGGAAACAAGAGTTAAACCGAAATGATGAAAAAAATTATTTTTGTAGCACTTTGTCATCAGACGATATTATCGTTATCAAAGAGAATAACTCCGAAATTGATGGACAAGGTGAAGATTGTTCTTTTGATTTAGTAGATTTCATTGAATCCAACTCAGAAGTTCTATCAATCAAGAACAAATACAAATAGTTGTTAATCCTGCAAGAAACACAAATGGCAGCCATCAAAGGTTCATCATCACTATCTAGTGATGATGAACCTGAAGTAAATGAAATTAGAGGTGAAAATAGTGACGAAACTGAAGCTGAGACTGAATATGAAAATTTGGAAACACAAGAAGACAACTTAAATCAGATGAATGGGAACGGCACTAGAAAAAGGAAGAAAAATCAAATTTTGCGCGTAAGGGAAAAAAAGTGTCTGGGCTACCGAAGGCCAAAACAAAAACGTATCTTTCATGACGTCCAAAGAAATGCCAGACAAATGGGCTCAACTAGCCAATCTTATGTTTGTAAGAAATCGGAACAAATGAAAATGTAGTCAAATAAATGAAACCCAGAGATCTGCAAACATTATATTACACAGAAGATACCAGTATGTAAACGGATGTTTCTAAGCACTTTGGGCCTTAAAGAATGGATGGTAAGGAACTGGCTGAATAATGCGGCATATGAAGCACAGAAAACATCAACAAAAAAGAAATTCAACTCGTCTCATACACGAGGAGAATGCATAGTTCTTGAAATAATTTTTGGATAACCTTCCTAAGCTTCCCTGCCACTACTGTCGTAAATACACCTAAAAGCTTTATTTGCAACACTCATCAGGATCATTGTAAAAATGTCTTTCCAGAAACACTTTGTTAATGTGCAAGAAAAAAATATTGACATATTTAACCCAAGAAAAGATCAGTGTGATCTGTGTGTTGAAGCAGAGAATTTGGAGCAGGAAAAGTGGGAAAAACATAGGATAAAGAAAGAGTCAGTAAGAGAAATGCAAATATAAGACAGAAGCGGAAAAGATGCCTTTACTACAGTAAGTTCATTAAATTGTAAAACTAAATTGTGCTGCCCCAATTTTACAATTTTTGATCTAAACACTAAAAAAGCAACATGTTATTGGTTCAATGAAACTATCAGCAAGCTTCAACGTTTGTGACACTACTTGTGGATTACTTAGAAAGATTTAATAAAAATTCCAATGACTAAACATACAATGCCACAATTATCCGGAAATATCTTGTCAAAGGACACGCTAATGTGGAATGCGACAGTGAACATGCAATCATACAAAGGAAACTAAAAAATAAAATCATCTTTGTTCCACATAATTATGCAAGACTAACAGAAGAAAGAACAAAGCCAAAAGCTTATGTTGTAATTTCAGCCACTTTTGAAATTTTCAAGAATATAGTATGACTATAGTATAACGAGAGTTTATGAATCTATAAGGCCAGGTAGAAAACTCCAAGACCCAGTGGTGCCAACCCTTCAATATGAAGATGGAAAGTATAAATTGGATTTTGATAACAATTTTCTACCTCTACCACATCACCCCAAAAGAAGCAAAAAGAAATTTTCAAGGCTATTTACAGAAAAACTCCCAATCACAAAACAAAAGTGTATGCATCTTCAAGAAATAAAAACAAAGCTGAACTTTTGGGCGTTTTATGATAGTTTAGAACATCAATAAGCTTTTATAAAAATCGTAGTTTAACACGTTCGCTGCGATATGGAGATATGTGTCCTGTACCAGTTTCCCCTACAAAAATAATCATGAATGTTAGTAAATTACGAAAGTAATAACTTGTATTAAAAATTATTATTAATTTTATTAAATACATAAATAAAAAGTTTACCTCAAGTAGGATTTGAACCTATGACCTGTACTTTGCTAGAGTACCGCGCTAACCAACTGCGCCATCAAGGTTCAAGCCCCAATCGATGTAAATTTTATCTATATGTATGTAGAACTGATGTAAATTCTACATACATAAAGACTAAAGACAAAATTTACATCGATTGGGGCTTGAACCTTGATGGCGCAGTTGGCTAGCGCGGTACTATAGCAAAGTACAGGTCGTAGGTTCAAATCCTACTCAAGGTAAACTTTTATTTATGTATTTAATAAAATTAATAATAATTTTTAATTACATATTTACCTTTGAACTTATTCGTTCATAACAAAAACTTATAATAATAACTTTTATATTTATTAATATATTTGTATTAAACATGGTACAAATATGATTGTTGTGACTTCTACTATCTGTTAGAGCAATAAAATTATACGCAACATATATGTGCTGTACCGTACTGGAATGAAATATATTTCAGTATGGGTCATAATTTAATTCAAGTTTCGACCTGCAAACATAATGTTTACTTTACTCTGTACGATTGTACATAAAATTTCGGTTGTTTGTTGGCTTAGCTTCAATATAGATCGGTAGCAATGAGTTCTCGTTTACAAAATATTGTTAATTTGGCTTTAAGTGTGAGGCAAAGTTCTAGTTCGAGTGAATTTAGTAAGGATTTGGATGACTCTATTCTAGATCGGAATTATGTGGTAAATTCATCTGAAGAATATACTTCTGAATCCGAAAATGGGAAATATTCGGAAAATGACGAAAATGTAAATATTGAAAATGTGCCAGAAAATGTAGAAACTGTTCATGAACTGTCCTGAATGGACCGAGAATATAACTGAACATGAAGTGTTAGATGTAAATTGTTCTATTGATGACAAATAACATAAAAACTCATTTAGAATTTTTTCAACTTTTCGTAATTAATGATTTAATTGAGTTTGGTTACAGAGACAAATAAATATGCAGAGACATTAAGAAATGATAACTGTAGAGGTTTGAAAAAGTGGGAGTCAACAACGCTGCCATAACAGTCATGGGCGTAGTTAATGAGACAAAAATAAACCTTTAATGGTCAAGAGATTCCTTATTTAATAATAATTTTATGTCCCAACTGATGACAGGATAAATTTGTAATGATTCTAAAATGATGGCATTTCAATGACAAAGCAAATGATATGGGAGAAGACAAATTGTACAAAATTCTAGAACCAATAGTTAACTTTCTAACATACATAATTCCTGGAAAAACAGTAATAAACGACGAATCTATAATGACCTGGAGAGCTCGGTTAACCTTTCGGAAATATATTAAAAACAAGAAACATAAATATGGTGTCAAAACATACAAACTCTGCTGTACTTCTGGTTTGAACTTTAAAATATATACAGTAAGGCAGGCGACACAAGTGGACCTGGTCATGCAGAAGCCATGATTAATATTTTAATGAATCCCTACTGTGACCACGGGCGGCTTTTAGTCTGTGACAATTTTTATACTACAGTAAATGTGGCTAACAATTTACTAAAAAGGAAAACTTACATTTTTAATAAGAAGACGTTGTTATCCATGGACACTTCAGATTTTGAAGTTGAAAAAAAAATGAAATATGTGGAATGCAAAAGGGATATGTCAAAGTTTTAAAATTCATGCGGGACATGTATACCCCGTATGGTACGCAGAAAGCAGTCTAAAATTCACGGGGTCGTAGCGAACATGTTAATATTTACATTATCTGCCACTGATATTAAAAAACGGTTTCCTTGCATTTTGAAAAGTATGTTGATTTCAAATTTGTTGATAATAACTACTATTTTACTAATAATAATACTACTATATCACTTGTGTTTTAATCACTTATCTCCTTTTGAAAACTTATATTGGGTAATACCACTTATCTCCTCCAATAATGTGAACTTTAAAGCTTTATTCCAAAAATGTATTTTATAAATCTCTATGTGTCTGCAAGGAATAATTAAAGAAATATGTTAAAGGCAAAACTAATTATTAAACAGTTTTTTCTCTCCCCTGTAAAGTTAAGGTTTTTGGGGATACATGGTATTGCACCGACACCATTGCTTTACTTCTTGTAAAATGCGTGTGAAAAGAAGTCCTCCACTTTCAATTCACTACTTAACAAGTTGTTTTCTAATACTGGGTGGGTTTTGTTTTATAGTGCTTCAACACAAACTTTTAATACGGTAAACTAATTAAAAATATTATTTTAACATCATTATACATGTAAGTAATTAAATAATTGTTTGGTTGAATTATAATACCAGATCTGTTGGAGTACTCGTACAATAATTATCTAAGAAATTGTATTCTATAACATCTCTGTGAGAATAACTTAAGAATAAGAAGTATATTAAAAGATTTAATTGCTATTCAAAGGTCATGTTTTTTCTAGCAACAACTTGACATGCATGAGTAAGTAATTGCAAAAGTGTAATGTGTGAATTCCAGTTTTAAGAAAAACATTGTAGTTATTTACATGATGAATAGAACGTAAGTATTCTCTGAACACTTTAATCAGTGGTATGACCTAAATTATTAATATTTAACAATTGTCCTGTCGACCACACTGCAAACACACACTTATAAGAATAGATGTCGTGGCCACCATAAGCAAAAACCCAAAGTCAAGTAGAAACAGTATTTAAAATAAATGGTAAACAAAATCAATGTAAGCAGATTGAAAAGAGAAACGATGCCATGTATCATATAATAAAAAAAGTATTTACTATTATTCAAAGTTCCAAAATACATATTTAGTAATTCTAATTTGTACTTATAATTTGATATCCATACAATTTCAATTAATTTGTAACCATATAGAAAAGTAATATCGTCCAAGAATAAATCATACATAACCATAAACAAATTTAGAAGTGCCTGTTTTTCAAAGTTCTACGCACCTTTTCGATTACACCAACCATTTGATCATACTTACCTGTAGAATTGGGAAGGTTTTCGAAATTAATAACATCGGATACATTCTTAGTAAAATTATCCGAATGTGGTAGATGCGAGTATGGAGAGGCACTTTTTAATATTGGTGTACCAAAATAACTAATTTTAATTGACTTTGTAACTGGTGATTCACACAATTTACTTTCATTATTATCTTCATTACTTTTTTCTAATTCTGTATTATTGATGTCATCGATTTCACCAGTTTCATCAAGGGTAACAAAGGTGCTATCCACATTATTTGTGTCAGTTGTTAAACTCGTATGGGAATTACTGTTTTCTTCTGTTAACTGTTCCAACAACTTCCTCTTTTCCATTTCTAATTCGATTAAGGTAGGTGACGTAGATTTTGCGTCATTTGGGTCAACCTAATTTTAACAAAAAATTGAATATACTCACGTTATTTAAATGATAAATTACCTTATTTTCAATGGAACTATTAATTTCTTCAATTTCTTTATCTGTAGGGACGTTATCAATTTCCATCTCACACTGATCAAGATTGTCTTGCATATCTTTTTTAGAGTTTTGCAAATAGTCAACCATTTTGGATTTACTTAGCGCCTTTGAGTAAGGGACAGAACCATGTATCCGAAATTCCTACAAAAAAATTTTTTTTTTATAAGTGTCAACTTTGTAAACATATTTAACCAAAAAAGTAACATACAATTACACATACTCTCAAGATAAACTACAGATTATAATTTACAATTAGAATTTATACAATATTATATGATCAAAATATCTGGTGTGGAACAACACACGACCTTCCAACCTACAAAGTGAAACGTAAAAGAAATGATATCATTTTAATAATAATCCATTTATATAATTTATTATGCAAACCCTTTTTTAATATGTTCATAAGGAAAGTAGGCAACAATGTAAAACAAAAAAACAATCATCTATGTCACGTGGACGTTTAAAATTTTAAGTCAAATAGAGATTAATTGACATATGGATGCAAACTTACAAAAATACCAAATTTAAGCATTTTCAATTATATTTAATTTGCTTTACATTAAGAAACTTTTAAGAAGAAAAGTTATGTGAAATTAAATTTTCTTATTTTCTTATAAAATTAATCATTACTCAGATCTTAAAAAATTTGAACACCTACATTCTACCTTAGAAATATTTTTACGGCTAAATTACAAGTCTTATCAAAAAATTGCGTAGAACATAATTAATCGATATGTTTAATGTCTATATGTTGGTATTTTTATATCTTTGAAATATATAGCAGTTTTAGAAATATTTCATAAAAACCAAAAACTCCTAATAAATCCCCTCTCCAGCGGCTGAATTTCTCCCAAAATCTAATCGGCTCCAGGAGAAATGAAACAAGCTTAAATAGGAAATTTGAAGCACACACATATTGTCCATTTCACTACTATACTACACTACAGTTACTTATTAAAATAATGTCTCTGTTGCGCGTTTTCTGAATTAGCGCACAACCCTATTTCGATTAAAAATTCAATATGGCGCCCATCCGCCATATTGGACTTTACTGACATGACAAATTCACCAAAACATACTATTTTTAGTATAATGTTTGTGCCGCAAATTTCAAATTTTTTTCTTAAACGGTTCAGAAAATTATATATATATATATATATATATATATATATATATATATATATATATATATATATATATATATATATATATATATATATATATATATATATATATATATATATATATATATATAGGTTGGCGTCCACAGGTATACACCGGGTTATACACTGTTTATAGTACAAGGTAGCTTCTGAGCCATGTGTAGGTTTAGTTGGCGTCTAGTGAATACTTTTATACCCTACAGGACACGTGAACTTTGTATATTTAGTTAATGGTCCCTGCCGTGTTGCCACACATTTATCTATTTTTAGAACAAAACCTTTAGTATTATCCATGTTACTTTTGATTCTATGAATTTACTTTTGTATTAAAAGCGTTTATAACATGAAATTAATGATCTTCTTTAGGATGTTTCTTTATAAAATCAAATATGATTATAAATTCTAGAAAAATGTTACTGATTGATAAATACCTAGGTATTAAAATGTATTAATGTCCAGCTATATTTCTAATGTTAACTGATAAATACATACACGAATGTTTGTACACAATAAAAAAGTCGACGTTAAGTTTTCAACTAATTTACATGTGGTCAATATTCTACAAATATCCAGACCATTTTCAAATTTTTATCTTTACTGCAGGTGGATGTTTTGCACGTTGTACCGTAAACATTTCTGTCATTGTCATTGCATAGCTTAACTTTCAATATTATCAGAGAGTAGAGCCGATTTATTATCATATCATATTCAGTAGCATTGCCCTTATTGTGTAATTCGTGATCAAATACCTAATGATCAGAAGAAAAATAGTATTTAAATTAAAGCAGCAAATTAGCTGAGTGTATTTATTACAGTGATAAATTAAAGCCTGTAATACAATGTACTTGGTTTTTAAGATCTCGTAAGACTTCTTCAGCACAAAATTGATCAATTTATTGGATGCAAGGAATTAGATAAGGAAAATTAGTAACAATAGTTACACAATCAAGTAATAGCTTTTAATGTGCAGGGACATAGAAAAAAATACGCGTTTATACTGAGTTTATAGGTTTCATGGCTAACTACATCAACAAAATGTTAAATTAACGT
Source organism: Vesta saturnalis (assembly GCA_036346205.1). Taxonomy (NCBI): domain Eukaryota; kingdom Metazoa; phylum Arthropoda; class Insecta; order Coleoptera; family Lampyridae; genus Vesta; species Vesta saturnalis. The sequence continues at coordinate 1,598,568 of JARFJB010001017.1, read as the reverse complement.
AACATTCATTTTTGAAGTTAATAATGCAAAAGAAGTGGTACACAATATACATTTTTTGAAAGCTGAGAGTAAGCTCTATTATATAATAGTGTTCCATTAAAAAAAAAAAACTTTGGTTTATTGTGAAGAAACTGACTTTTTGTGGGGAAAACTATGCACGCCACTAAATTCTACGGAAAATTCTGTATAAGACCTACTTATCACCATTATGATAAATTACAAGGCAAATACTAATAGGACTATGACATTCTGTTTGTGGCATCTTTTGTTTCACGAAAAATTAGAATAAGGTCGCGAAAACCGCAACTTTGTATCTTTGCTCGCAAACGAGATATCCTACAATTTCATGCAAAATGAGACACAGTGTACATTAGCTTCCAGAACTTTTAACGAGTATTAAGCCCCATTTTGATTTTGATAATTTAAGCTACGAAAAATCAAATAATGAGGAACAAAATTTATTACTAGTTAATACAAATCAATTGAATCGTAAAGATTGAGAAAAATAAAATATAGAAGTGTCAAGTCCCTTGGTTATAATATCACAATTAGAAAATCGACCCTTTGTTGGCTTTTTAGTCAAAAAGGTCATAGGTAAAATATTTTGTAATATTTGACAAAACTATAATCATTTCTATTATTTCAGAATGAGTGCTGATTGTTTAGTCAAATACAAAACCTTTTCAACCATGACAAATATTAAAACTGTTGACTCTACTATTGATAAATCCCTACATAGAACGTCCAAAAAAACTAAAACTGCACTTGTGTTCTGCTGTGTACAGTATGTCCACATTTCGATGGAATTAAATGGGTAACTCTCTTAATATTAGAGCTAGCGACTTGTAGTTTCCGCTTTCCTGTGCTCAATTTTTGAGACAAAATTGCTTATAGAAACAAATTTTTACTAATAATTTTAGTTTTAAAGGTACAGGGCGAAATTGGAAATTGTCCAATTTGGAGAGGGTGTCATCTCGGTTATTATAAAAGATATTTACATTCTGTAAACACATTCTTAAAACACTTTTTTTCAGAAGATCAACGTGGTATCGCCAGATTTGCATTTCAACGTTTCGGCTTCTAGATAACATCATCAGGTCAAAAGAGTTAAATACAGTCCTGTATTTGTTTTTTATTATTTTTGTTTGCTTTATTATAAAAATAGTAAGAAAAAAATTTCAATATTTTTACGTTTAGCCTGTAAAAAGTCCATCAAACTTTTTTTTCATTTTATTTCTACTACGGTCCCGGATATAATATAAATGAACGAAATTTCAATGCTGCAATGATATTGGCTAGCACTTTAATTAATTTAATACCTTAAACGTACTTAAAAGTACTAAAAATATCTACTTACAATTATATACCAAAATATTGAATTATTACTTAATTTGTTGAATAATTATTGAATATAATTATGATTTATATTAAAGACACGTCTAATTATCACTAAAAATAATCTTATCTGTAATTTTATCGCATTTAATTCACAAAAAGAAAAAAAATCAACTACAAAAAAATGTTCAAATTGATTTCCTTCGAGATCTAAACAAAGCTGACATCTATGGACTATTTTTCCCAATGCATTTAAAATTATCAAGGTTCTTTCTTGCACTTGTCTAAATGCTTGTTCTGTGCATATCTTAAGTCATTTATTGTTCTGGTTGACTATAAAAAACGACCAAATAAAAAAATCTAACATAAACAAGACCATATTACTTTTGGTGAAAATTTTCATCATTAGCCATTTTTCCTAAGTACCACCGGCAAAAGCTTAACCGCTTCTGAGCGTGACCCGGGTTATTTTCTTTTTATATGGTATAAATGTTTTCCTTAAAATTTTGGGCGCCCTTAACTTTTGTTAAACCAACTTGTTTTTCAATTTTTCTACATGAAGTTTGAGGGACCGCCTCTATGCGGTCCAATACATTAATTTCGGCTTTATCGGTCCTCTATTTGATATTTCGAAGGCCGTGGGGTGATAAATGCGCGATAATTAATTAAGTTTACCTTAATTCGGCTAAATATTTTTTATTAGGTTGTCTTCGTTGCAGATATCTACAAGTTTAAAACTGAAGAATATTGTATTTTTGTATAATAAGACGTTCATAACTGTTAAAATAAAGCTCGGCTACATCGGTCATATGGCATATTTTTCGAAATTTTCACGAAAAATACAAACAAAAAACTAAACTCTTTGTGATATTAAAATTTGGTTTGAATTTGTTCACATTTAATGTTTTTGTTTTATGCGCCATATTCATGGCCTGCCGAGATGCAAGTACAAGAAAGACCTTTGATAATTTTAAATACATTGTGAAAAATATCAGGTGTCAGCTTTGTTTAGATCATGAAGGAAATCAGTTTGAACGTTTTTTGTATTTTATTTTTTTTTTCTTTTTGTGAATTAAATGTGTTAAAATTACAGATAATTTTTGATGTTTTGCATAAAAACTGCAGGAATTTATTTTTATTATTGCTTTAACGTGAGCTTACAAATAATATCATTTCATTACAGGTACATATTACACACTTAGTGATAATTAGACTTGTATTTAATATAATTCATAATTACATTCAATAATTATTCAACAAATTATGTCATAATTCAATATTTTAGTATATAATTGTAAGTAAATATTTTTAGTAGTTCTAGGGTATTAAATTAATTAAAGTGCTAGCCAACATCATTGCAATTTCGTTCATTTATATTATATCCAGGATGGACTTTTGACAGGCTAAACGTAAAAATATCGCAATTTTTGTCTAACTATTTTTATAGTAGCTACAAAGCAGACAAAAATAATAAAAAACAAATCCAGGTCCGTATTTAACTCTATTGACCTGATGATATTACCTAGGAGCCGAAACAGTACAAATCTGGCGACGCCGCGTTGATCCTCTGAAAAAAGTGCCTTGGGTATGTGTTTACAAAATGTAAATATCTTTTGTAATAACCGAGATATCACTCGTTAGCCAAATTGAACAATTTTCAATTTCACCCTGTATCTTTAAAACTAAAAATGTTAGCAAAAATTCGTATACGTCATCGACTTTGTCTCAAAAATCGAGCACAGGAAAGCGGAAACTACAAGTCGCTAACTTTAATATTAAGAGAGTTACCCATTTAATCCCATAGAAATGTGGACATACTGTACTTTTACAAACATTGGTCGCATCCTCGAAGAGTCAGCCGAGAAAAATGACAGGTGTTCTATGTTCACTATAAAATTTTTAAATGAATTTATGGATAAATTCTTCTGACTGAAACAAGATAATATTGCTACTATCGAAGCAAAATTTATTTTCTATAGGCCCATTTCCATGTTAGGTGTAGAAATGATGACCTTAATAGAACAGATTGTGATAAAATTGATCATTCATTCAAAGAACTGAAACGTTCTTTTAAGAAATAAATACATATCTTGCATGTTCTAGGATAACCTTAGTTATATGTAGTCTCCCTGGCAGTTTCTATTGTTTTTAAAGTAAAAGTTATTCATTTATTTTGGTACTGATTTGATAATATATAATTATGTATCTATTTTTTTAATTTAAAAAAATATAATTTTTAATAATTTACTTACTTCTTTATCAAGTAATACCTAGACGAAATTATTCACATTGTTAATGGCCTTGTAGTACCTACACAGGTATATTATCCCGTCAGACAAAAAATGCTGCAAGGATGACTATGAAAATTAAATATTATATCGTATAGCTTCTCTACATAATGCACCTATTTATTATTTGCGTTTCAATGCGTCACTTTGGGCATTGCTGAGGTAATATACGAGTAATGGTACTTAATTTTCAATTTCCACAGTATAAACGACGCGGTATATTTTCGAATTTTTCCTAATATTTAGAAATATTTATGACTCATCGCCATACACTATATTTACTGGGTGGTCAACCTCTCAATCTCAATTATCACATTTTCAACTATAGTACACTTACTATTTCTTAACTGTTTGTCCACATTTGATGTTAAACTCTTTCTCTGTTAACATATTTCGAATTAGCAGAAACAATTGCACACATTGATTATCTGAAGAAGGAAAAGGCAATGTGTTTCATTCCCTCCCCAAGAGAGAGGATGATTTGCTGGAGCTTTCTAAGGTCCTTCAGTCACAGCCATGGATTCCTAACATACATAAGGATAAATGCTGTCAGGATAGGATTGGAAGGAATGGAGTTAGGGTTCTGAGGGGGAATTCGCCTAAATAGCCGCACATGATGTGCGTATACGAAGTGATCATGACATGTTTATGAAGAAAACCCTCTGAAAAAACCTCATACAGGGTAGACAGTAATGGGAATCAAACCCATTACCTACCGAATGCTAAGCAGGTTGTGCTACCACTGGCCTACCAGCTCGGTGCTAATCTTATCGACTTTATAGCCTTAAAAATAAACAAGTTGACATTAATAATAATGGTCTTGATCGTACTGTATTAAAAATTAAAAATAATGCCAACTTTATTTGAAACGGATTCTCATAAAGTACTACAAATCAGGGTTGGGCATGCAGAAACATTAGTGTAAAATATACGTATTATATGTGGGTATTTTATGTGTAAAATGTTAAGCTTATTTTTTACATATTCTACACGTAGAATAATGCTATTGAAAAAAATTACTTTTAACAAAAATGAACATACATAGTGTTACTTTATAGGTGTTTAAATGAAAATCTGTCATATTCGTTTTATTTTATTCCACTACGGACTATTATTAAAAATTTAAATCAAACATTATAGTTAACACAACAATCTTATAAATATAAATAAATGACAGCCTGTGAAATGCATTAAGTAATAATATAAATATTATAAAATATAAACGTAGTTTATAAATATTTAGCACACTTTAATAAAAAAGAGAACATAAATATGTACATATATAGATAGCACCTCAAATCTACGTGTACTAGCTACTGGCTTATTTATCAAGTAAGCCACGTTTATACATGTAAAATAGACTTACAGTTACAAAATAATTTTCATTTGAGTGCTACTGTAATACAGGTTTAAAATTTAGGTTAGGTACGTCAAATTGGCAAGACAAATCCTTTATTGATTTTGATAATTTCAATTTTTTGTGTCATTGTAATCACAATTTGCCAACATTGGAAATAATCAAATAAGACTGGAAAAATCACTAGGGTAAAACAGCATCTTGTCTAATCAACTCACAATAAATTTGTAAATTAGTTGTAGATGTAGATTTGAGATACTTTATAAAAATAATTTTTATATTCTTCAAATAATGACAATGACTTACATTACGATAAAAATAAAAATATATTCTGTAGTTTAATCTTTAATAATCATCATTAAGGCCTTGAGCATTTAATTCTCCAAGAAGAAAGTCTTCAACCTTGATATGTTGTTCAACTGAAAGAAGCCGACCCCTGTAAAATGGATGCAGAAAATTTGCAGACAAACTGAAAGTGCTTAAAGCACATTCACGACTAGACTGAAGCATTGCTTCGAATTATGGATAACCATCTGGTATGGTCAATGTCATCCACTGTTCAGCTGCATCAGCTATTGTAGGTCCAGACTGTTGGCATATGTTCATTAGCTCACATACTGGATTAAAAAGTTGTATGCTTTCTCTCACTTGGTTGATAAAATGTTCATCAAATATTAATTTTATTATACTTGGATCAACTTTCGCTGGCGACTCTCCAATTATTTTTCTCATGGATGGCAAATTTGTGATAACATTTTTAAAAGAATCTCTGTATAAACATCATCTTGTCTCAGATGGTAATATTATTTGTTTACCACTTAGAATTAAGATTTGTTTTTCAAGATCTGGTCCATGAAAAGCCTTTAATACTGATGTAATCCTTGATGCCACACTTTTAGAAACTAGCTGTTTTGGTAGTAAATTAGCAGTGTGGCTATTACAGGTCGAATGCGAAATCTCCAAATTTCGTCCCATTTTAAGCACATTTGCAGCATTATCACTACATACTGCATACATCGATGTATTATATAAATCGTTTGCTAATCGTATACTCTCAGTAACAATTTCTGACGGTTTATTACCAGTCTCTTTCTCGGTTGAAATGTCCCATGCATCTAAAAATACAGCAGTTTTGTTTTGAGCATTGTGAATCAGTACAGCTACATTTTTAGTGTTAACCTACTTGATTCGTTTTTCCATCAATCAATCAACAACACTGAATTTTCTCCCACACTATGGGCACATGTTTTCTTTAATTGCTCATATGTTTTATCTAGCAACATTGAAGATAACATTTTACTACATGGTAATTTATACGAAGGCCGTAGTGATGTTACAAATCTTTTAAAAAAATCAGATTCTACAACACTAAAAGGAATATTACATCTAAAAAGGAAGTTTGAAAGGTTTGAATTAACTGTATCATTTTCAGTTTTTTGCATGACGCGATAAAACTAGTAATAGTTTCAGACATCTGTTTGTAATTGCAGCTACGGTTAAACTCATGGCTGATGCTTGTCGAAATACTGTCTGATGTAGTACGAAACGTACCTGTATTGTCTTCCATATCTACCTGTATTGTTGAAGATTGTAATCCATAACTAATAGTAGTAGCGTTAGAAGAGTCTGAAACTTCAGTTCTTATTTTCTGTTGCAACACTGATAGTGGTATACCAAAATCATCTTCATCGCCAGATGTTTTTTCATTGTTAGATGTTATGATCAAACTTTCCTCCTAATGAACTTTAGTATATGCACAGACATCCCTATAAAAGATTAGCATATTAAATTAAAAAATTAAAAGATATCAGCAAAATAAAAACAAGATTGATACATCTTATTAAATGCTTACCATATTAAAAGTTATTAAACATCAAATTAATGCTAAATTTGTGTGGACACAAATATTTTAAATTATATCTTTTATATTGTAATAAATTAAATTATTAAATGAAGATGGAAAATTAAAACAAAACATTCTTCTTACCCGTGTTTCTGGAGACGATCTTTAGCAGTATTCTTTCATACTTTGTTGCAAACTAAGCATAGTGCACTACACTTATTATTTTCTTTTACAAATCTGTAGCCTAAGCTACCCCAAAGGTTGTGTCTGGGTCTTCCTTTGTCCCTATAACACTTTCCTGACTGAGGTTGAGACTGACTAATCAACCAGATGCATTTCAGACAATACACCCATTGTCCAATAAAACAACACTAGCAAATGGAGGATTATAATTTTAATTTTTAAATGCAGGTGTTTTTCTACATTGTGTACATTTTATACATAAGGTACATGTAGAATATGTATAAAAAGAGCAAAATATATGTATTGTTTTAGACATATTATACATCAGTATTCTACATATTTCGTATCTTACTAACTATTCTACTAACGTAGAAAATAATTTTCTACATGTAAAGTTACAGCACTGCTAAAATGTAATCTTTTTTCACAAAAATCAAATTATCTTTTGAAAGCAATATAAATATCTTTTATACATATTAAAAGTATGATACTTTTAAAAAATTATATGATATATATATATAAGTTGTGATCTATAATGTTTATATATAAAAATGAATTGACGTTTGTTAGTCTCACTAAAACTCGAGAACGGCTGGACAGATTTGGTTAATTTTGGTTTTGAAATATTTGTGGAAGTCTAGAGGAAGGTTTAAAAGGTGAGAAAATATAAAGAAATTGCAAGGAAAATATTATAAAAAAATACATGTCAAACAAGGTGCGTTCAAAATAAATAAAAAATTATTATTAATTTTATTAAATACATAAATAAAAGTTTACCTAGTTAGGATTTGAACCTACGACCTGTACTTTGGTTAGAGTACCGGCTAACCAACTGCGCCATCAAGGTTCAAGCCCCAATCGATGTAAATTTTGTCTTTATGTAGAACTGATGTAAATTCATAACAAAAACTTATAATAAATAAAAAATGTTTTCTCTTTATAATTTTAGTGGCAAAATTAATTACCCTTTTTGAGTTACGAATTTTGACAAATTATTTATTTCCAAGGCGGTACGAAGTTCGCCGGTCACCTATACTTTATACAATTTTGATCCGTTCAGGAAGGTAGTGTATAGGCAATGTGTGTCATAAATTTGAAAACTAACTATTATTATTGCTTTAACAAAAGTTTATACTAATGAAGCTATATGCAAAGCAACAAAACCGAATAGATAAAAAAGTCATAATTTTTTTTATATGGCTACCGGGTATAAATCACTATGTATAGATTTTTGAGTGTGGTTTCATATTGTCTTTGTCAACATTACATTATTTAGGCAAAACTCCAAGGTAAACTTCTTACAAACATTTTCAAATGTTTCAATAATGGCAAGTTAAAAAAATTTAAGAATTTCATCAGTAATGATGACTATCAACCTTAACCACTTAATGTACCATTTATTTCACAAAAGCCAGTAAAAAAAAACATTTATTTTATGAATCAAAATGTTGCACTATATGTTTTTTCAATATCTAATGAAATAGTATAGTAAAACATAACTTGCAGAAAGCCAACTATTCTGACATGAGTTCATGATTTGAATCTGAGCCACGAAGCGGCGAAGGTTCAAATGAACGAGTGCTTAGAGGGCCTTCTACAACGAATGTTTTATACTATTTTTCCATTTCGGGCTTATTTCATCTTATTTAGTGGCAACTCAAAAAATCTAGTTAGCAAATAATTAGGTTGGCAATAGTGAGTTAATTTGATAGTTTCCGTAGCAACTGATAAACAACTTTTATATTTAATTTTCTAAGGTGTATAACGTAAACTCTGAAAAAAAAATTACTAAAAATCGTTTAAGAATTGAGTTCATTCCAACATCAAAATGCATGTGAGAATTAATTGCACATTCTAATCCCGAAACAGAGAAAAACTATTCACATACCGAACAAAATTTATTCAATAACCCTCTAACGCTCATCCGAGGTAACTTGGCCCTAAAAAAAGTAATTCAATTCTAAATTTACACGATATATAATAAGAAAAAACAACATAAAATGGACTCTCAAAACAAAAATAAAGTTGTTACAAATTAGAGTTAGTATGCTAAAGTACAAAACATGGGGTAAAAACACATAGTGACATGTTGCACTATGGCCAATATACCTAACAGCACGCCATATGATTGGAAATTGTGCACAATAACAATGCAAGCAAAAAAATATAGCTTAAATACGTATATACAAAGTAAGCCGGCCAAGTATAAAAATTAGTGACAAAATTCGCATAAACCCAAGTTATGAGTAAGCGGAAATAGAAATAACACACTAACTGGACTTAACTCGGGTAAAAACATCAAGCAGTTAATACACACGTTACTTCAATATATTACAATATGAATACTTACGTCTTTATAACCTTTTTTTAATGGTACATTGAAACCATGATATTCAATAATTTTATTGATATCCAAATCTTGAACCATTTTTTTTTGTTCACTTGCACCTTTCCCTTCCATATCAAAAAGTACTAAAGTCGATTGTTGCACAGCTAAAATTTCGTTAAACCAGCCAGGAGGATATCCTAATTTTCGCATACGATATATATATTCTGGCAACTGATTGTCCTGCAAACCTAATGCCTGCTGTAGTTTTTCCGATATATTTCCTGCTTGAAGATGTCCAAACTTTTGATCACATTCTAAGTGATACCTTTTGTACAAACTACAATAAAAATAAAATTTATATCCAACAAACACACAATATTACACTAATGACGCATTACAGTTAGAAATCCTAACAATACGTCACACAGTACCAAAATGTATTAAACACTTAAATAAAATGAATCAATTTTACCGAGGTCTAACAAAATTGCTGTGTTCATTCAGATTAATAATGCATTAGCCGACATTTAACTAGTCTTAACTTAAAAATAAACTGTACTTACTTTGCCTTATTTTGTGGTTTGAACTTTTGTCTTGCAGCATTAATTTTATTATAATTTTTAGGTTTTGGACAATCACGTAAGTTATGATCTTCATCACAATTAAAACACAGGCTAGCACTATTACCTTTAGGAATTCCCACATTCTTATTTATAGCATTTACAAAATCAAATTTACTTTCATATTTTAAATAACTTTTTGTACTCAAAGAAGGTGTCGTGTCTAATGTAAAAATTCCTTCCGAATTATCTTGTGTAATAGAGCTTTTTATCTTCTTTCTCTTTTTATGTTTATCAAACGGAATGCTGTCTGCTTCATCAATTACATTCAACTGAGTGGCATTAATACCACTATCATAGAAATTTATCAATAAATTATTTTCTTGTTCATCTACGTCTAAATTACAGTCGTCCTTAAACAAAGTACACAATTTACTTTTATATGCTTTAAAGTTCTCTAGTGAGTTGAATTTAACAGCTATATTTGCTTTTTGTAGATTATGTTGACAAGAACAAGAATTCAATTTAAGACTTTCATTTTCAACCATTAATCGTTGAACTTTATCTTCTAGCTTTAATAAGCTTTGTTTTAAATCCTGCACAGTAGCATCATTTAAATTATCTAAAGTAACACCATCAGTCAAATCCTGTGATATAACATCAACATTTGTTTCCTTTTCTGAATCATTCAGATCCTGACTATTTACTATTATAACATCACTTGATTCAAGTGGCGTGTCACTTTCATCTAACTCAACATCATTATTTTCACTATCATCTTTTGCTACAATTTGTTCTGTACACTTCACAATAACACAATCACTATCATTAAGCGCATCATCTGAATCCACTATTGTAATATGTTGAATTGAACCTTGTGAACTATGATTATCTTTTAGATCCTCCTGTATAACATTTGATTCTTTTAATGCACCTGTATATACGTTTTGATCTAAATCTTGTGATATTCCTTCAGTGCTAGATTGTGTAATACAATCAACACCAGAATCATAACTCTGTGGTAGGGTTTTTGGGTCATGAGGTGCTGTTTTTATCTCGGACTCCAAAAATTCAATATCCGCGGAACCACAAGACACATCCAACACACCTTCATCATCACTCAACGCAATTATACTTTCTTGTGATGATAACTTACGCTTTTTTAACGTATTTTCATTCTTCATTATTGCTGCAGCCATAATAAAATGTTGGCAACTGTTCAGACGTTCAGTTACGATTAGTGATAATACCAACGTTAAAAACAAAATAAGGATGTTTACTGCTGCCAGAACCGTACTTATAAAATTTACGTAATTAACGTACTACTATCTGTTTATAGTCAATGATACCATTGATAAGGTGTATAATCAATGGTATTCTAATACGTATTCTAAAACAAGCTTCACAGATAAGCTAAGGTGACATAAATATATGTAGAAAGGAGGTAATTTTAACACGGGCCATATTTTAAATAGTATAATAAGTATATTTATGTACCATTAATAAATGTACAAGATGAGGGTTACATAAAAGTACCTCTGTTTGCAGTGGTTAGAATGATTGTTAATTTATGGAAATAACTGAGTTTGTGTTTATTAGTAATTAAGGATTGGAGTAAACGCAACAATAAAATACTATTTCTTAAAATTTATTCATTTTATAAACACTTAAAAACAGCATATTAAATGTTGTGTACAGTTGGATAAAGAACAATGCATGCCCAGATGTGAATCATAAAATTATATTAAGGGGTCAGTACAAGCGTAATGTATTTACCCACAATAAATTTGAACAAATTCAAACATAATTAGTGTTATCATAAGAATTCATTTTATTAGCTTAAATGATATAAATATAAATAACCAAATCGAATCCGTAAACTATAAATAAAAAAAAACAAATAAATATAACTTAACCTTAACAATCCCTGCCTCTTATTTATGTTTCATTCACGATCTTTCTCCATTCTTTCCTAACTCTGCATACCTCCATAGCTTCTGCAAGATTCATACATTGCCTCTGGCATGTCCTTTTATTTTTAAAACTCCTTGCAATAAATATAAATAATTAAATAAACAAATAACTAGATATAATTCGTAATCGAAAATCTAAATTAAAAATAATTTAATAATCTTCTTTCTCAGATACAGTGCCCGGCGTGTAAGAAGACGAGGAGCCGGCGCATCGCGAAGAACTACGGCGGTTGCCGATTGTAATAAAAATACTAAGCAGTGGCGTATCACATTTATTATATGTATATTGGAAGAATGCGTATGAAGATGAATAATTCCAATATTTCCATTGGTGACGCGTTTTTTTTAACATTTGGTTTTTCATGTTTGCATAATAGGCATCTATCCCTGAAAGTATGTAGGCATCTCTCCCATTTGTCTAATAGGTAATTTTGAATGTATTTTTAATATACACTAATAAAAATGAAATAATGAAAGCATTAGGTACCCATTAGAAAACGCCCCGTACCACAGTGTTCTACTAGCTGCACCAACGTCGAATAGTAGGAAAAGCGAAATGTTAGAGTGGTTACATCAAAAAGGAATTCAAGTTCCTGCGAACCTATATAAACCACAACTTTACAAAATTGTACTAGAAAATAAAAATCGGTATAAGACATATAAATTTGACAAATTAATGAACGATCATGGACACATTGCGTTACGACTTCCGCCGTATCATCCGGATCTAAATCCCATAGAATTAATTTGGGCAAAGATAAAAAGCGAAGTAGCACAGAAAAACGTTACATTTAAGTTAAATGATGTCATGGAATTGGCCAACAGAGTATTTGAAACGACAACTGCAGAAGATTGGAAAAGCCGATGTAATAAAGTAATTAATATAGAAGACAAATATCTTGAAAGTGAACAAATTTTGGTATAGAAACTGAGAAGTTAGTTATAAATATGGGTGAAGATAGTGACAGTGATTATCAGTTTAGTGATTTGAGTGACAGTGAAAATGAAACATTTTAGACAATATTATTTTAGTAATAGGTATCAATTATGTGTAATGTAATAACATATTGATTTTATTAATTTAATTATAGTATTACTTCCAGTACAGCTTTTAATTATAATAAATTGCGTATTTACATAAAATATGGTTCTTTGAATTGCTTTTAACATACCATTAAAATATACATTATGCACCATGTGACGCCTCTGAGGTAAACGAACGCGGAAATTTGAACAACATCATAAAGTCGTCTTTCGCGCATAGGCGGGCTCGTCTTCTTACACGCCGGCCACTGTAAAGTACAGCAAAACTGTTTAAACATGGCCGAGAATCACTAGATGATGATCCCCGTCCAGGTCGGCCTGTTGATATGATCACTTCCGATGTTATTGAAAAAGGCAAGTGTTTGGTATTGGAAGATGCAAGATTAAAGAAGCGACAATTAGCGTCTTTATTAGGAGTTTCAGAAACCACAGTTTTCAGAATTTTACACGATTACCTTGGTGTAACAAAGGCCTGTGATTAAGTGTGAAGAATGTTTGGCGCTTTGTGGGGACCAACCAGATTTAATTATCAATTGACTTATCATCGGAGATGTAAGTGATCCCGAGTCGAAGCAAGAGTCGATGCAGTAACATATTAGGGGTTCCAGTCCTCCCAAAAAGTTTAAAGTCACCCCATCTGCAGGAAAAATAATGGTAACTGTTTTGTGGGATTGCCAAGGAAGAAGGGTGGTACAATCACAGAGGAGTATTATGCAAGCTTAATGCATCGCCTCAGAGGTGTTATTAAAGTGAAAAGACGCGGAAAACTAAAGCGAAGTGTCCTGCTGCTTCATGATAATGCACCAGCCCATAAATCAAGACTTTCAAAAGCTATCTTTGCTAAATGTGGCTTTGTAGAAATTGATTATCCACCTTATAGTCCAGATTTACCCCCAGTGACTGTTTTTTGTTTCCAGATCTCAAAAGAACACTAAGGGGAAGAAAATTTAGGGACGATGATGAACTTATAGCGGCTGTTGAAAGCCATTTTGCGAGCAAACCAAAAGAATATTTTATAATGGGTTAAAGATGTTATTGACACGATGTAATACTATGTATATGATATATAATAGCTAATATTGATAAAACCTTTTATATTCTAGTTGTGTCTAATGACTTTATATAGATTATTTAGTGTCAAAATGCACTTATATATATATATATATGTAAATTATAAAACCTTTTATATTCCAGCGTGTCATAATGACATTATTAAGGATTTCATTTTTATTGGACTAAGTACTATAATGAATTCATTATAGTACCAAGTACTGTAATGAAAAAAATGTGTAGGTATAGTAGGCAAAAATATTTAAATTAAGCTACGTTTACACTTGGCGAAAATCTACTTGCCGTCACTAAAACTTGTCATTATGTAAACTCAAATGCAACAAGAAATTTCATTAAACAAAAATCACCGGAATATAAAATTTTGTATGAAATACGGATCATAAACAACCATTATGGCACACGGCTAGTACCATAATGATTGTTATTATGATCCTTATAACATACACATCTATTAACGTACACACACAATTTATACACTGTTATGACTTTGTCATTATTTGAACTTAGATTCACTAGATTATATTTCTCTTTAATTGGTATATAGGGTGATTCTAAATAGAGTAACACAAACGGTACCAGTGCATCTAGATGAAAAATATGGCGTATGAACTAAATATATCTTAGACAAAGTTGCATCTTTGAGGAGAAACAGGGTGTTGAACGTTGTAGAACTAACCCATATTTCCTTCAATTTATCTAGAACGATGTGGTGTAAAGCATTCATATTTGGTACAGACATTTGTCCAGTGCTGACATACTTCTTATTAGTATTGCTTAAATGTATCGGCCAGATGCGCTGCTGTCCACTATATGCAACATATTATTCTAAAAAATTTCACCCTGTATGAAAAAACATATCTTATTCACATTTTCACACGACGATTAATTAATTATTACGTACTCTTGTAAATATTTCTGGGTTGTTACTAATCTCGTAAGCTGCGCGAAAGATTTTTTGACACAATTCTTCAACAGGTTTAACAGGAGTAACATAAACAATACTTCTCAAGTGTCCCCACAAGACAAAATTAAGTGGCGAAGTGTCAGGTGAACGGGCAGGCCAACGTACGGATGAATCGACACCACGACCTATCCATCGTCTCAGAAAATTTAAATTCTACCATTTCCTGACAGCTAAGGTACTATATGCCGCAGCCCCCCGTCAAGCATGTCCCACAACTTTTAGTACACCTAGCGGTATATCCTCAAATAGTATTGGGAGATTTTCATTTAAAAATCGAAGATACTCAAGAGCCTTCAGCCCACGAATAAATAGACCGATTAGAGCATTTTTTCCAACAATTCCTGCCCATACATTTACACTCAAATTGTGGTGAAATCTTGATGAACATATTTCATGGGGGTTTTCATAAGACCATGTGTGACTATTACGATGGTTAACTCAGTCATGTTTCATCCGTGAACAGAATATAAGTCGTATCTGGACATGTTAAGATACAACTGGCAAAAAGCAAGGTAAATCATTTGTAGTTAATTCACTGTGTAGCCAGTCTTCTTGTACTTGTTTGGGGATTTTCTTCTAAATTGATAAGTATAGCTTCTTAAAGGTTTACATTTCTGATGTACCGTCTTTGTCAATTACCCTCACGCTTAGGTTGAATTTGGACAGTTTCTCGTAACCTTCTTTCCACAGCTGAACAAGTTTGCCTGTGGCGAACCCGGCATGTTATGTTGCGGCAGCACAATTTTTGTGACATTCAAAAAATACTTAGAGCATGTCATCTTACTCATTGCTAATAAAATTATTTGCCATAATTACACAACTATTAACTGAAACCGTTGATAACACTGACACATGAACACAAACATATCAATTTGCTTACTCAGCAAACTTGTTTCTGATTTATCAGGACCAGGATGTTGGCGAACTATTCCCATACTTATCAATTTAAGCAGAAAATCGTCAAACAATTCGTCGTGTTAGATTGTGTTTACAGGAAAATATGAACTACTTTGAAAATATTCTTTAGAAATTTTTTAGTATTACATTCGAAATTACAGTAGGTAGTTTTAAATTAAGATATTACTTAAATTAGACACATTATTTGTTACATATCGAATTCTGTTCCTTCGAAATACATTTATTAGAATTACTTTACGTTGATGTTTTATGTTACTGTAGCCACTGGCGCTGTAAAATTTCCGCAGTTTGTTTTTGTAAATTATGTGAAAAACGATCGCTTTTGATTTTAGTTGTTACGTTTGAATAAGATATGTCTTTACATACAGGGTGAAAAATTTTTTAGAATAATGTTTTCATATAGTCGACAGCAGCGCCTCTGGTGGATACATTTAAACAGTATTAATAAGAAGTCCAGTGACGGCACGGGACAAATGTCTGTACCAAATATGAATACTTTACACCACACCGTTCTGGATAAATTGAAGTAAATATGGGTTGGCTCTACACCATTCTAGACCCTGTTACTCCTCAGGAGTGCAACTTTAGTTCATTTGCCTTATTTTTTGAAGGAAAGGCCGCTGGATATTTTGTACGTATCGGACACAAAGAGCAGAGGAAAGGATGCTGAGGAGATAAAGGATGGCAGCCTAGCACTACAGTCAGGAGTTGAGACTAAAATGTATGACTCTGATTTTTTTTTTTTTGTTAGTATGCTCATGCTTACGGTTAGTAATCATTTATTTATAGCTTATTTATATCTTAGTCGTAGACTGTTCAGGAGTCCTTCTCCTCTTCAGCCCTGGTCAATCCATGCTTGCTAAAGGCTCTGAAGGAGTTAGAGTAAGAGTGAGAAGATGTGTCAAACAGTACGAATTGGTATCCCCCGGGTAATGTGGGTTAGAATGAAAGTGGAATTTCCTAAACCTTTTCTCACTACATGTTATGTACCTGTGAGTGGGGAAAGAGACCAAGAGTGAGAGACATATTGACACAAACATACGGACACACAGACACGCAGAGACGAAGGCACATAGACACACTGACACACAGACCCACAGGCACACAGATACACAGACACACAGACACATAGACACACTTAGTGGTGACACGACCTGCTTAGCATTCGGGAGGTAATGGGTTCGATTCCCGTTACCGTCTACCTTGTATGAGGTTTTTTCAGGGAGTTTTCCTCAAACACATGTAGCGGCATGGTCACTGCGTATATGCACATCATGTGCGGCTACTTAGGCGAACGCTGGGGTAATATTTTCCCCCTCAGAACCCTAACTCCGTTCCTTCCGATCCTATCCTGACCACACCCATCCTTAATCCCACCATGCATATACGCAATCTATGTATGTATGCTGGAAATCCATGATTGTGGCTGAAAGAGCTCAGAAAGCTCGAGCAGCCGTCCTTCCCCTTGGGGAGGGAATGAAATACGTGGCCTTTTCCTTTTTTTACTATACCTACATATGTATATGTAGGTAGATGTGTATGAAGGTAAAATGTAAATGAAAAAGAACAAAATGGTAATTTGGAAGTGTTGGAAAGAGCTTGAAAGAACACGGAAATTAAGAAAGTGGAATTAATGAATTTGTTAATTAAAATCTTTAACCTTAACAAAACAAATTGGAATGAAATATGTACCATGATTATAAATACTGCTTAATCAATGATACCATGCACGAAAAAGAAAACAAAAATCGTTTATTAATTACCGTAATGTTACTAATTTCGAGAAATTACTAAATTTAGAATTTGTAACTATAATATTTTATTGCCGACGTGATAAATTAGATATTACGTACGTTGAAAACGGGAGAACTAATGTTTCGCGTAATTGATCTATTTGTCAAGTTTGTCAAAAAAATTTGGTATTTGATTAAGATACATACATCCCTTATATGTGAATTTAGTTTTACAAATCGTACTTTTTTAAGAAACAGTAGCTTATCGGTATAACAAGTTATTAAGTAATATGCCATTTTTGAAAGATAAAAGTGCATTAACCCCAAAAAGTAAAGTATTAATAGAACTTTCAAACAAAAAGGGTCTCAGAAGATCGATTTATAATGTATGGAATGATAGGTACATTGGAATGTGGAAAGATAATTTTAGAGAAGGTATCATCGTAATGAGTCACAAACGTATAATAACTACATGATTTCTAGAAAAAGGGGCATGTTTAGGTCGTACTGGTAGGTTATATGAAGGTGATTGGAAGAAAAGCTTCAGAGATGGTTTCGGGGTACTTTGTTTGCCAGAAAACAATAAGTTTGTCCTGGAATATGCAGGCGATTGGAAAAAAGGCCGGCAATGTGGTTCTGGTCAAAAACATATTAAAAATGAAGGGTATTATTTGGGAAACATAAAAAATGGTAAACGTCAGGGTTATGGACAAATGTGGTATTTAGATGGAGGTTATTACAATGGTGAATGGCACAAAGATTTAAGAGAAGGTTCGGGAATTTGGGTTAGACCTGACGGTAACCGATATGAGGGAGAGTGGAATTTAGACTTTCAACATGGTAAAGGAAAATTTTATCATTTAAAAACTGGACAAATGCAAGATGGAATTTGGAAATTCAATACTTGCATTGGCGGTATATTAATTGATATTTCTTACCGCCAATCCGTTATAAATCCCACACCATATCCAATTCCACCCGTGAGTAGTAATAACAAATACCTAAGCATTAAATTGTGATAAAGAAAATTGAAAACGTTAAATAAATAGCGGACAGCAACTGCTGCCTGACGTGGCACCAAGTGACGTTAGGCGCCGGTAACGTCATTTTGTGTGTGTGTGTGTGTGTGTGTGTGTGTGTGTGTGTGTGAGAGAGTGCGAGAGCGCACGTGTGTGTGTGTGTGTGTATTTGTCTGTATGAGTGCGTAGTATGTTTTCAACTTAAAATTTAATGTCGATTACGAATTCGTTACCGGCTTTCTCAAACGTCCAAACATCTTTGACGTTCCATTTTTACCAAGTTCGATTATCATGATGCTCGGCATGCGTAGCTTCTTGTTACTACCGCCTATCAAATATAATTGAAATACATTTAAGATGCAATAGAAACAAAAAAAAAGCAAAGCAGTTAGTCATTAGCATTACCCAATGTCTTATCCAAAACAGCACTAATATAGTATAGGTTACCTTTACTGTGCTAAGTAGTGTACAATGTATTGAAAGAAGTTATCAAACATTGTTTCGTATAAATGATTGAAAGAATTAAATTTGCATGTATTGAAACGAACAACGACTTCTATGTGATTTTCAACATTTTAATCCAAAGATGTGTATCTAAATGCACATTTTTGAATAACAAACACTTGTTGTACAGGTGTACCTGTTCTCCAACACACCACATATCATAGTGTAGAGCAGAAACAAAATGAAAATGTTACAAAGCCAATGTTGCTTGAGTATCTACAATCTTAATCACTTGATTGCAAAACATAAAAAGCGTACATATATCAAACAAGAATGGACAGTACGGTGGCGCCATGAAGTTTATGTACTATTTTGGTTATAAGTATTGTTCCGGCATACGTGTAGGCAACCAACACCCCACTTCGTCGATGCCACCCGAAGATGTTTGCATGAAGGGATGCAGTCAATCTTAGCTTATTTAGTAATGTGTAAAGGTAGCGTGCCAAAGCCAACTGGAAAAAGTTATGTTTTTATTGTTGTAAAACTACAATAACTACACTGTTAGCTTGGAATTCTTACTATTATGTCTATATTTTCTTTGACTTAGGTATTTAAAGTTCAGTTTAATTTATTGAACCTAAACTTTAATTTGTTCTGTATTACTTACAATGTTTGAATGCTTATTTGTATGTATTTCCAAACATCTGTATGCGAATCTTGAAATCACATTAGTGAATATAATCACTAACGCATTAATTCATTAATATCTCGATTAATTTCCTGAATTGTTAATATTCTAATAAAGTTATAATAT
The DNA here is from genome assembly GCA_036346205.1 of Vesta saturnalis. NCBI lineage: Eukaryota > Metazoa > Arthropoda > Insecta > Coleoptera > Lampyridae > Vesta > Vesta saturnalis. The sequence goes on along the minus strand of JARFJB010001017.1, from coordinate 1,578,693 downwards.
TACATATTTACATTAATTGATTAAGTAGTCTATTTATCTTGGCATATTGGCATTAGTCAATTTCAAAATTGAAATAAACAAAACCAAATTGACACCAGTCAATATCATATTGGCAAATGCATTTTAAAATAGCAATAAACAAAACCAAATTGGCACTAATTAATATATTGGCATTAGTCAATTTCAAGTTGGCATTAAACAAAATTATGTTGACATGAAACAATCAAGTTGCAGTGAAACAATTGAATAGTTAATTGCTTAGTACTTAAGTAGCACATTTGAATTATACAGTTGAAATTGGCCCAATAAAATTCATACATTCATAGCATTCGGGAGGTAATGGGTTCGATTCCCGTTACCGTCTACCTTGTATGAGGTTGTTTCAGGGGGAATTCCTCATACATATGTAGCGGCATGGTTACTACGTATATGCACACCATGTGCGGCGAATGCTGGGGTTGTATTTTCCCGCTTAATCCCACCATGCATATATACGTAATGTATGTATGTATGCTGGGAATCCATGATTGTAGCGAATTTGAAGGGGAACATTTGTGCTTTATATAATGCCATTGGCGACTGACGTAATCTTGCAAATGTACTGGGAGTGCAATCTTTTCGTCGAATTATCCAAAAAGAATTCCTCAAAGATAAATAGAAAAATTATCTCCCAGGTAAAACCTTTTGTGCTATTACAGTCGATAACTGCATTTTATTTAACGCCAACTTGATATTGACGTGTGCCAATATGGCATTGTTTGTTGCCATTTTGAAATGGACATTGCCAATTTGATATTGACTAATGTCATTTTAATTTTAGTTAGCGCCAATTTGAACTTCAAAGGGAATAGATAATTCGAGGTCGTGCATTTTAATCTCATTCGAGAGAAATTCATCGATGTTTAAGGAATATTATTGTTATTTTTATTATCAATTTCTTTAGTGGCATATAATTTTTATTGCTATTAAGAGTATATTGGTTATTTAAAACTTGGTTTAAATTATGCAACTCAATACAAACGGCACAACAAGCCCTAAGGGCAACAAAATTTAATAAAATTTCAGGAATCTGCAATATTAAAATTTCTAAGTCCGTATCAACGAACTCAGTGGACCAGTAACCAAATTTTTTTTTACTTATAGTATTCCCGAACAGGCTAAGATTTGCCTAACGTGCTAAAGCACTCTCCTGAGTGATCGGTCTTTCTTGGCGGACACAAGGCAACACTGCGTTTAACGTGAGTAGATGATTCCTTCCCCATTCAAGGGCATGTTCTAAGTCACTGTTGACTGCGTGTGTGTGTGCGTGTATGTGTTTGTTTGTTTGTTTGTTTGTGTGTGTGTGTGTGTGTGCGCGTGTGCGTGCGTGCATGCGTGCGTGCGTGCGCGCGTGCGTGTGCGCGTGCGCATGCGTGTGTGTTGTGCGTGTGTGTTGTGCGGGCGCGTGCGCGTTCGTGTGCGTGTGTGTTGTGTGTGTGTTGTGTGTGTGTGTTGTGTGTGTGCGTGTTCGTGTGCGTGTGCGTGTGTGTTGTGCGTGTGTGGTGTGCGTGTGCGTGTGCGTGTACGTGTGTGTGTGGGTGTGGGTGTGTGTGTGTTTTATTATTCTATTTATTACCACAATTATGTTTCATGCGGTTATATGTTACATCTTAGAATGTATATAATGGTTTTAAAATCTCAAAAATGTCATACACTCATCTCATGCTTGGCACATTATTTTAACAGAACGTCTCATTCTATGTTGCTGTTTTGGTCTGTAGCAGGTGTTCTCCTGTTTAATTTTTGTTTTAAAAAGGGAAATTGGATCTGCTATCATACTTTTGGCCAAGCGCCACTACACCTCTCCGACATAGCTGAGTTCAAGCTCGTTGAAGAAAGATTTTCAGTGGGTTGTATCATTAAACTATTCGTGCTGAAGCTTTTGGTCTAGCTTCGTATTAAATATCACGGGTGTTAGTACTTTATGGAAGCGTTTGAGAGTGTTTTTGGTCAGTTTTACATTAGTCTGTTCAGAAACTTGAGATAGTGAACTAAGTGTATCCTCTTGTACTACATTAGTATTTTGTAAGAACATCTTCCCAAAAGTTTGCTTAACTTTGTTGTTATGGGATATACATTTCAATTTTGGTGTGGAGTGAGATTTGTAACAGAACACTTATCTCTTTTTCATTTATCCAATCTCCGTTTCTTCTGAAATCTCCAAGAAGCTTAAACACAAAGTTTGACCAGTCACCAGTAAAGATAGGCGGAACTTCACATACAATTAGTTTGGAAGGGACGGTTGGAATATTGGAGGAGTCGATATTTTCTGGTACAAGCTGATCTGATCGTTCACACGTGATTGCATTCAGCAGAAAAGGTGATACTTGTGTAAGATTTGGCTCTCCCTTATCCAGGAAAAACCACTGCCAAGTTAAGTTAAGTTTTTGGCTAGCCATATCCGCATTAGCTTAACTTTAGATGGAACTTGCACTAACCCAAGTCCGCCTTTACAGAAAGACATAAGTCTCGATGGCCAGTCCAATGCTTCCTTTTCCATATAAATTCAATAAATTTTTGTTGAAGTGCTTCTTGTTATTGGAAAGAGATTGCAACCACTTGTAATATTGGTGATATGAACTGGTTGGTGACTTTTTTACGACCTAGAATGGACAGTGGCTGTAACTTCCACTTCCAGTTAACAAATGATTTGTTCAATAGGTCACTTAACGTTTTAAAGGCTTCTCTTGAGTAACGTGTCGAACTGTTGAAGTGCGTGCGTGTGTGTGTGTGTGTGTTATGTTGTGTATGTGTGTGCGTGTATGTGTGTATGTGTCTGCGTTTGTACGCGTAAGCGTGTGTGCATGCGAGCGTGCGTGCGTGTGTGCGTGCGCGTGTGCTTGGTAATCTACCTTCTATGTCTCAAGACATTAAAGCTGAAATAGCAAATTCAATCAACAAAGACATTCAGTGTATTCTCGAATGAGGAAGCAATAATCTAGTTAAATTTAATGCTAACAAAATTCAGTGTTGCCTTATGCCCGCCAAAAAGGATAGATCATTTCCTGTTGCAGTTGTAAGTATGACTGGCTCATTGCATGTGTGTGTGTGTGTGTGTGTGTGTGTGTGTGTGTTGTGTGTGTGTGTGTGTGTGTGTGTGTTGTGCGCAAAGAAATATTGACCTGAAGAGGGCAATCAATCGGCGGCGGACACTGCACTAGAAATAAAAAGTCTGAGAGAAAATGCAGACAAGGAGTTCAGAAATGTATTTTGTAAGGCTCAAGAAAAAGCAGAAAAAGTCGACTTTTTCATAAATAGACCGCGCTCTACAATTACACAAACCAAGAGATGTAATGTTAATGTTGGTAGTGCTGAAGATTACTACCGCATCTCAATCTACATCCCATTGTTGGGCGATTTTCTAAATATAAAGGAAAGGTTTCCAAAGCACAAGACTTTGTTAACAGCATTCCAAGGGTTATTACCGACAAATCCATCCAGTCTTACAGATGCAACTATAAAAGACTGAAAATTTAGTTTCTTTCTATAGAGGTGACGTAACAGACACTCTTAATGAGTTGAAAGTCGAACTCAAATTCTCGTACAAGACACTCGCTAGGTTGAAAGAGGACCAAATACCAAAAACTGCTTTTGCTGCATTGAAAATACTGCTCAGATTCAATTAATTTACCCAACGTCAAGGTATAGTTATCTACACTGTATCTTTCTGTATCTTTTTTTTTAATAATTGTGGACCTGAACAGGATAAATTTGGTCTATCGTAGTAAAGCACTCAGAAACATTTAGGAGGATAGATAGAGGGACTATGAATTACCAAGAGATGCCTATGAACAGCTACCTTAAATTGTTTCATTTTTTCATTTTCCATAAGTGAGAGGAAAGCAGGAACTAGTGAGATCATTCCAGAGTTTAGAAGCCGTGAAGAAGAATGTGGATTGCGCCCGTTTGGTACGACAAGTAGAGATTTGTACTGAATACTGATGATGTGAATGAGCGAACCGAGTATTCCTAGCAAAGGTAGCCCGAGATGGTATCAAAGAATGTAATTCAGCAGCGCAATGGCCATTGTAATGCCGATAACACAAAGAAAGAACTGAAACGATTCTTCTATGCTCAAGGGACTGTATGTCAGAAGTTAAGGACGAGTCATTTATAAGCCTAATCGCTCTCTTTTGAATACAATCAACGATATTCCAGATGAGGTTGAATTTGGGCCATATACAGCAAAAAGAGTTGTCAAGATGTAAATTACTGCTTAGATCTGTACAAAACGCCTATTTTACGAGCAGCTGTTTTGGTAGCTGACAGAAGGTGGTCAACCCATGATAGATTTGAAGATACAGTCATTCCCAACAGGGTAATAATGTCTGAGCCATTCATATTTACAACTACAACAGGAAATGATCTATGATGTATCTTTTTTGACGGACACAAGACAACACTGAGTTTTGTTAGCATTAAATTTAACTAGATTATTTCGTCCCCATTCGAGAATACATTGAATGTCTTCGTTGATTGAATTTGCCATTTCAGCTTTAATGTCTTGAGACTTAGAAGGTAGATTACCATTATGAGTAGACTGAGATGAACTGCCATGAAGAGTGTTGTCGTCAGCAAGGCAATAGATCGGATTAGTTGTTGAAGAAATAAGGTCATTTATGTATAGCAGGAAAAGTGTAGGCGCTGTAACTGATCCCTGTGGCAAGCCCGCGTTAATGCTAACTTCTTTTGAAAAACAGTCATCAACTACGACACGTATTCGTCTTTTATTAAGTAAACTAGAAACCCAGTTGATGAGCGTATCATTTAACCCAAACGAGGTGAGTTTGGCAAGTAAACACTTATGCCAAACTTGGTCAAACGCCTTTGAGATATCTGAAGCGAACCAGATTGTTCTAATGTATTATTCCAAACTTGGGTCACATATGAAAGAAGATCACCCGTTGAACCACTCTGCATAAACCCACATTGATGGTCACTAAGGAGTTTTTAGTTTCAAGGAACGAGAACAGTTGCTGATTGATGGCTTTTTCCATGATTTTAGACAATGCGTATGGAGAAGAGTTGACTTGAGGCACATATTTTCCAGAATCATTAAAACACGAGTTTGATGCAAATAAATCCACAAAAAACATTGGCTTTGTCTACAGAACCAAAAACTATAGATCCGTCAAAAGATATCAGGGGGGGGGGAATGAAGATGTACCAAAGTTTTTACTAATGACTTTAGCTAAAGACCAAAATTTACGACTTCCCAAGGAGATGTAAGCTAGTTCATTGCATTTTCATAGTTTTAGTGATGGCACTTTTGCAGATATTTCTAGCACCAACGTATCCTGCATGACTCTCGACCGTTTCATTAGATTTCCATTTAATATAAGAATTATTTTTCATCAGCACAAGCCTTATTTAACCAGGGTTGGGAACGTGAATGACCTATACGATTCTGTATTTTGGGAATGTATAACTCCATGCCCATGAGGATGACTTCAGATACTGAAAGAGCAATGTTCGAAGAACATGACGACTTAAAACAATATTCACGCCATGCAAAAGTTGCAAAGAAGTCTCGTAAATCACTCCATCTAGCTGACTTAAAACACCACAAGGTTCTATTAGTGTTACGAACAATTCTATTAGACAATGGTCAGATAGACCTACAGGGGAAAGAACGGAAGTTTTATAAACAAGTGGGTTTGATGTAAGAAAGAGATGTAGAAGATGTGGAGTATGGCTAGGGTTATCAGGGATTCTTGTGGGTTCAGAAATCATTTGTGTGAGATCACAAGCAATACTAAATGTTTCTTCTCTATGACAAGCTGGATCGGTAGTAGATGAAAATTGAAGCCAATTAGAGTTATGAACATTGAAATCTCCTACAATTGATATACCGCAAGATTGAAATTGTGACAGAAGATAGTCAGCTTTCAAATTAAGTAATCGAAGAAGTCTTGAAAGCTGCTGTCATTAGGAGACTTATAAATGCAACAGTAAAATTTCACAAATTTAGGACCAAACCAAGGAAGAAATCCTCTTGCAAGCAATGCTGTCCTTGATATAGGCACATACGCCTCCTTTATATCGAAAGTTAGGTTGTATTGGGGATATTGCAAGTCGGGTGAATCGGAGTTTTCAGAGGAGACTTGTGTTTCAGATAAAAACAAAATGTCAGGTTGTAATTGTTCAAGATGTTGGTGAACAGCGTTAAGATTAGACTTGATACCGCGGATGTTACAATAGTGGATCAGAAAGTTAGAACTTTCGATGACTGGGATGTACCTACTTTAGGTACGATTAAATAACAACAACTAAGAACCTTGTTCCTGAGTTATTTATTAATGGGTATTCTTTATTTCAGTTTTTACACACGCTACCCTATTCAACCATTACATATTCATTATATATCCTATGACTATATATGCTCATGCGCGCTACGTTTACAACTGAAGTAGGTAGTGTCTAAGGACACTTACAAAATACATAACAATACCCTCTCCTAAACTCTAGGACTATCCTTAAAACTAAACATGTAAATGTGTAAATGAAAATATAATTGAATATGAAATAAAATTATAAATCAAAAATCTTTTTTGGTTTCGGTTTTCGTGACGATCTCCGTAATTCGGCTGCACTTACATTTGAGGATGTCACAGAGTCATTCACAACCTGAAAAGTCGGTTTGGGAATGCTTTCAACTTGGCTTGATACTTCGGTAGTTGGGATCGGCACGAAGTTATTTGTGTCACTATTTACCTTGTCAACTTCTTTTATAGTTTCAGGCACGGATGGTAGAGTGTTGCCCACATTTTCGCAAGATCTGATTTCCGTATCGTTCGTTAAATTTCTCTCGTTTAATGCTTTATTACTTCGTTCGTATATTTGATTCGAATGTCTTTTCCAAATTGTACCGTTTACAGTTTTGATTAAGTATACTACATTGGATATTACTTTGTATACTGTACCGTTAATCCACGTATTGTTTGCAAAGTCGCTAACTAATACCGCTTCCCTTCTGAAAATTTTCTGATCGTTTTACGACGTTGTTGCTTTAATTGTGCGTTTTCAACTTTTACCCTATCGCTATCGTGACTAGGTTTGATTCTATCTAATCTCGTTTCTAGATTTCTGCCCATTTGTAAAAACGCTGGCGTATAGCCTGTCGTACAGTGTGGTGAGTTTCTGTGGTTTAAAAGGAAATTACTAATTGCTTTATCTAGTGACAAATAGTTTGTTAATACTTTGATTTTATTTTTGAATTCTTTTACTATGTTCTCAGCAGCTCCGTTCGATTGAGGATGGTACGGTGCTGTTGTTAAATGTGCTATTCCGTTGTTTTTAAGAAATTCTTTAAATTCTGCTGACACGAAAGAAGAACCATTGTCGGTTATTAATTTGGAAGGTAATCCCCATGTACTAAAATATTCTCTAAACATTTTGATTGTATTTCCGCTAGTGATGTCTTGCATTATTTTTACATCGACCCATTTTGAATAAGAGTCTATTATTACTAAAAACATTTTTCCTTTGAATGGGCCAGCAAAGTCGGCATGTAATCTATAATTAGGTTTTGACGGCCACGACCAACTATAAGGTTGAGATTTTGGAGGCATGTCTTTGTTTTCTAGACATAAATTACATAACTTGGCAGTTTCTTCAATATCATTATCAATATTCGGCCACCATAAATATGATCTAGCCAACATTTTCATCTTAATTATTCCGGAATGACCGATATGGAGTTCATCTAGTAAATGTTTCCGTAATGCTTTTGGAATCAACACGCGATAACCCCAAAGAATGCATCCTCTGTCTACATATAGTTCGTTCTTTTTATTGAAATATGACTGAGGTCCATCTGAATACTTTGTTGGCCAACCGTTTTGAATATAGTTATAAATCTGCGCTAATTCCGGGTCTTTCCTGGTCGCTTCGCGAATATCGGTACTACTTATGCACGGTATATTGTCCGTAATATAATCTAGATATGAAATATCTGTTGCGTAGGATAATTTTGAACAAGGAAGTCTTGATAAACCGTCTGCGCTACTATTGGTTACGCCCCTAATGTGTTTAATGTCGTAGTCATAAATTGTTAACAATAACGCCCATCTTTGTAACCTATGAGCAGTCATCGTAGGAATTCCCTTTTTTGCATTAAAAATACTTATTAGTGGTTTGTGGTCGGTGCACAGAGTAAATTTTCGACCATATATATACTGGTGAAACTTCTTTACTGAGTGGATAATTGCTAACGCTTCTTTTTCTATGTTAGAATAATTTGTTTCCGCGGAGGTAAGCGTGCGTGACGTATACGCGATGGGTCTTTCGTCCCCATTTGACATGATGTGCGACAGCACCCCTGCAACTCCCTGAGCTGAGGCGTCAGTAGTTAACACAATTGGAAGTTCAGGATTATAATGTACCAATAATGTGTCTGATGTCATCAGTTGTTTGACTTTCTGCCACGCTCGCTCTTGATCGTTACCCCATTGCCATTTTTGATTACTTTTTAATAAGTTGTATAAAGGTTTAAGTACGGACGCTAAGTTCGGTAAAAATTTGGCGTAGTAATTTACTGCCCCTACAAATGCTTTAACTTGAGTTACATTAGTTGGATGTTTCGCCTCTAATATTGCCTCAATTTTTTCATTAGTCATACTTAGACCTTTTTTGTCAATGATATGCCCTAAATATCTAACCCTATCAGCTAAAAATGAACACTTCTCTTTCTTTAGCGTTAATCCTGCATTTTTAAGTCTTTCTAATACTACTTTTAACGTTGCTAAGTGTTCAGATCGATTTTTGCCTGTAACGACAATATCGTCAAAAAATACCCCTACATTAGATATACTTGATAACAATTTAACCATAAATTTTTGAAATTTATTTGCCGCTGGTTTAACACCGTAAGGTAATCTATTATATTTAAATATTCCCCTATGCGTTGATATACATGTGAGTAATTTGGATTGTTCATCAAGTTCAATTTGTTGATAAGCACTACTTAAATCTAATTTAGTATACTGCTCTCCACCTGCAAGTGCAGCGAATATTTCTTCCAAACGAGGTATTGGAAAATTATCATCTTTCAAAAATGGATTTAAAGTTAATTTATAATCTCCGCAGACTCTAATTGAACCGTCAGATTTAACTATGGGTACAATAGGTGTTCCCCACTGCGAGTATTGAACCTCTTCAATTATGTTTTCATTTATTAATTTGTCAAGCTCTAAATCTACCTTATTTCTTAATGCAAATGCTAACGGTCTAGGTCGATAGAAGATTGGATTCACCTTGACATCATTATAAAATTCTAATGACAGCTTTTCTTTGGTATAAAGACCAATTTTATTTGTAAATACTTCTTTGTATTTATTGATCAAATCTTCCACGTCCCTTTCAATGTCATTGCTTACCTTAAACATGTAATACTTTTCTACATTTTTATTTGCTTCTACAGCTGCAGTTAGTTTGTCATATAGACCTAGTTCCTGTAACCACAAGCGACCTACTAATGGTGGGCCACCTCCTGGAATTACAAACAAATCTAACGTTTTACCTTTTGAATTTATTTGGGCCACATTCACTGTGATAAACCCTATCGGAATGATACTTTTATTGTTATAACTGTTAAAGGTTAAACTTGTTTGTTTACATTCAACATAACTAAATAATTTATTATAATATTCATGAGATATAGCCGACACATTTGACCCTGAATCTACTTCAAAGTTAATTATCGATTGATTAACTCTCAATCTGATTTTAATTGGCTGTACATATGAAACATGATTAATATTATCTACATTGCTTTGTACTTCCATATCGCTTTCTTGACTATCACTATCTTCTATGTTAAATAATGGTGCTAAATCATAATCGAGATCATGAAAATCACTTACATTTGATTTACACTCTGAAATTTTGTTGTCGTTCATATAAAACATTTCTTCAAAGGTTTCAGTCAAATTGTCGTCCGGAATGGAATCGACATTTGACTCTTGCATGTAATTATTAACATGTTTTTTTTTTGCACTTCTGCAAACTTTACTGGCGTGCCCTTTTGTTTTACACTTTTCACAAAGTAATGAACTTTTTAATTGACAGAATTTTACCAAGTGAGCACCTCCACAAGCGTAACATGCAATATTACCTGTATGCCTTAAACTTTTTGTATTACCTTGATCTCGTCCTCCCTCGTGAAAACGTTGCGGTGCTGAATGGCGTTTCCAGTCATCGGAATTTAATGGGTTTACTATACCTGTAGAAGTACGTTGAACTCTTGTATTGTTGTACCTTGAGCTATGCGGCTGTACATAACTACCTTGTTTTCTTTTATCTCTGGTATACACATAATTAAACTTCGACATTCCTGTTAATTCTCTTGTGTCTTGCGTTGCTGTTTCCATTGCGATACATAGCTTTACCGCTTTGTCATATGTTAAATTGTCTTCACCTAATAATTTTTTCTTAATTTGTGCATCTCTTACCCCCCATACTAATTGATCACATAAATTGTCCTTTAGTGCTGTTCCATAGTCACATCCTGTTGATAATTTCTTTAGATTAGCAATAAATTGAGACACAGTTTCACTTTCTTCTTGACATCTATTTTTAAATTTATAACGTTCTGTAATTTTATTGGGCGGTGGTTGTAAATGTTCATTTAAAATATCGACCAGTTCCTTGAATGTTTTACTAGCTGGTGCATCAGGTGTGCATAAATCCACTAACAATGCGTATCCATCTTGACCTATAAGCGTTAATAATATTGGGACCATTTTCATATTTGGTACATCGTTAACAATGAAATATTGCTGTAAACGCTCATTCCATAGTCTCCAGTTTCCCTCCTTGAGTGAAAATGGTTCCATGGCGCCTATTGTTCCTTGAACTACCACGCGGTTTACGTCCACATTACTATTTTCAGTCATCCTTCTGTATTACCACTTTTCACTCGTCGCCAATTGGGATGTACCTACTTTAGGTACGATTAAATAACAACAACTAAGAACCTTGTTCCTGAGTTATTTATTAATGGGTATTCTTTATTTCAGTTTTTACACACGCTACCCTATTCAACCATTACATATTCATTATATATCCTATGACTATATATGCTCATGCGCGCTACGTTTACAACTGAAGTAGGTAGTGTCTAAGGACACTTACAAAATACATAACAATGACCGAGGTCGTTTGGGCCCTGCCCTCGCGGACCTCCGAATGGGGCAGGATTTTACGTCTGGCATTTATTACCCTAGAAACCACGAGGATACAATTAATTTTGATAATGTGCGTGTGCACTAATTAAAGACCTGAATTTACAAAATAAATTAAGTTTAAATATGGACTTGCTTTATGATGATTGCAGAATGGTTACTGACTTTTGCAAGAATTCAAAATTAGAAGGAAGCGCTGAAAAAAAGTGTAAATTTTTTTTCCAAATGCAATTTTGAACAATTCGATCCCAAAGAAAGTCTAGTGAATTTGTATAAGGTAGTTGGGTTTAATTTTAGTATTCCTGCGACTTCGGCCTACTTTGAGACAGTGTTTTCAGTAGTTAATGTACAATTAAAGGATGAAAGAAACAGAGCTTCCATTAAATTGTTAAAATGAATTATTTATTCATGAAAACATACATAATTCGTGCAATGAGGTGTATTACATCTTTTTAATAAACAAAGAGCTATTAAAAACAGCAAAGAGCGTAAAAAATACTTATACCGATGAATTTTAGACTTGAAGAGTTAGATATCTTATCTAGCACGGACGTGGAAGTTAGTTTTAAATATCTATATATATATATATATATATATATATATATATATATATATATATATATATATATATATATATATATATATATATATATATATATATATATATATATATATATATATATATATATTACCCTTAGTATTTACGTAATTCTCCGCAACGTGTCGCCATTTTGTTTTGCTTATTCCCTTAATCATATTAACTCTTTATTTGTTTTTAGATTATGTTGAAAGACCTTTCCAAAGAAACTGAAATATTAACAAGAAGTAAAATTTCGTGCGTAGATAAAGCAGCAGACCTACGTGTATAATAATACCATAAAATATGTAAGCATTTTTTACTTACAAAATATGTTCAATGCGTACCTATGTATCTTAATATACGGTGCCAACACTTTTTACATATTTATTACCGTAAGGTGAGCTGAACAAGGACGCTATGAAAATCTACTCTTAAGCGATATTGTTCAAGATTTGGAAAAACGGTAGACAGACAGCCTGGTTTTATATATGGAGCGGAATCTAGTTAGTCCATTACAAGATGTAGTGACCGGAGCTCTCGGTTAAGTGAATTCGACACAGGTACTTTGTAAAATGTCACTTGAAGCAAGCTTAAGGTTACATCTAAATTTAAGGGCGATCCCCCTGGCCATGATCGATAATAAAGCTTTTTAAAAAGTCACAAAGGAGAACTCTCAGAATGAATTTATCAGATTATTAAAAACGCCAGGGTAAGTGTAAGCCATTAGGTATTAATAACTAATTTGATGAAATCATAGTTTCTCTGGAGGGTGTCCTTCTCCTTCTCATAAACAACGAGTCTTGCTTGTCTGATGATCCGAGGCGTCAAAAACTAATACGTAAAAGAGGCTGTAATAATATCATCAAAGAATCATGTACCAGAGCAAAATAAAAGTATCAATATTGTTTGTAACCATTGCATCAGCCCCCCCCTCCCCCTTCGTGTAATGTATAAATCAAAACGAAAAGATAGAGGTTCCAGTCAAAACAAGACACTGGTTGTTGAGTAAAGTTTAAATAGGACGATAGAGCCGAAACTTTTGGTTGGAAAGGCGTACCTAACAAGTATTAGATGCCTGTGACGTTTCTTCAATTTTTTTAAGAAAATAAAGTGAGGTATCTTCAATTTACACATACCCTGATACCTCAGATAAATACGAGTTTATAGGGTTTTAGGTGTGCAAGATTTTAATCCATCAGAAATCAACAACGGCAGTAGTATACCTATGCTACTTCTGGATCACTTTTTGGCGGAAATTTAAATTTCAAGGTCACGTCTCATTTCATTGTTCAATGTCATAGTTTTATTGGGGTTACCATATTACAAGTCCTGGGCCACCCTACATTATTGCAGTGTAGTCAGATTTAGCGTTGCCAGTTCATTGATCTTTTCAAGCTCAAAGTTCATTGGGGGTGCCATATTACAATTGTTAGAATCAAAGTTCATTGGCCTTTTAAAAGTTTATTGACTTCTAGGGAGTATCATATTACAATTCCTAGAAATCTAAAAATAGGAACAATTCGTGGAAACAAGAGGAATGGCGGGTTGTTGCCTATGCTAAAAAATATATCAACGTTAGATGGTCCTTGTATTGACTAAATCGAGTCCAAGTCGAATAGTTGTCTAAATGCGGGCCATGGTGAGTATTTGACAAGCAAAGTAAGCATTCCTTGAAAGTTAAATTCTTGGAAATCTAACCAGTTCTAGCAAACTAAGCATTCCTAATCGATGACTGGCTTTGCGTATGCTCAGTATTACACGGTTCTTAGAAATCTAAAAATAGACTCAGTTATTGAAAACGGGAGAGTCGAAAGTTCATGGGAGGTATTATCTTACAATTCTTCTAAAAAGAGAACCAGTTCTTGGAAATGAGAGGGGGACAGTCTTGAAGGTCGAATTCTAGGAAATCTAACTAGTTCTATCAAAATAAGCATTCCTTGAGGGTCAAATTCTTGGAAATAGCAAAATAAGCATTCCTTATCAATTATAAAGATAGAATACGTTCTTGAAAACGAAAGAGGGAGAGCCTTGAAGATCAAATTCTAGGAAATCTGACTAATTCTAGCAAAATAAGCATTCCTTGAAGGTGACATTCTTGGAAATAGCAAATTAAGCATTCCTAATCAATTCAAAAAAGAGAACCAGTTCTTGGAAGCGAGTTCTAACAAAATAAGCATTCCTTGAAGATCAAATTCTTGGAAATAGCAAAATTAAGCATTCCTAATCAATAACTGGCTTTCTAAAAATAGAATCAGTTCTTGGAAATGAGAGGGGGGAGCCTTAAAGTTCAAATTCTAGGAAATCTGACTAGTTCTAGCAAAATAAGCATTCCTTGAAGGTGAAATTCTTGGAAATAGCAAAATAAGCATTCCTAATCAATACTAAAAATAGAATCAGTTCTTGGAAATGAGAAGGGAAGAGCCTTGAAGGTCCAATTCTAGGAAATCTAACTAGTTCTACCAAAAACATTCCTTGAAGGTCATATTCTTGGAAATAGCAAAATAAGCATTTCTCATCAGTTAGAAAAAGAGAACCAGTTCTTGGAAACGAGAGGGGGAGAGCGTTGAAGGTCAAATTCTAGGGAGTCTAACTAGTTCTACTAAAAACACTCCTTGAAGGTCAAATTCTCGGAAATAGCAAATTAAGCATTTTTAATAAATTCTAAAAAGACAACCAGTTCTTGGAAACGAGAGGGGGACAGCCTTGAAGGCCAAATTCTAGGAAATTAACTAGTACTAGCAAAATAAGCGTTCCTTGAAGGTCAAATTCTAGGAAATCTAACTAGCTCTACCAAAATAAGCATTCCTTGAAGGTCAAAATAAGCATTTTTAATCAATTCTAAAAATAGAATCAGTTCTTGGAAACGACAGGGGGAGACTTGAATGTCAAATTCTAGGAAATCTGACTAGTTCTAACAAAATAAGCATTCATTGAAGGTGAAATTCTTGGAAATAACAAAACAAGCATTCCTAATCAATTCTAAAAATAGATTCAGTTCTTGGAATGTGAGGGGAAGAGCCTTGAAGGTCAAATTCTAGGAAATCTAACTAGTTCTAGCAAAAACATTCCTTGAAGGTCAAATTCTTGGAAATAGCAAAATAAGCATTCCTCATCAATTCTAAAAAGAGAACCAGTTCTTGGAAACGAGAAGGGGAGAGCTTTGTAGATCAAATTCTAGGAAATATAACTACTTCTAGCAAAACAAGCATTCCTTGAAGGTCAAATTCTTGGAAATAGCAAAATAAGCATTCCTCATCAATTCTAAAAAGAGAACCAGTTCTTGGAAACGAGAAGGGGAGAGCTTTGTAGATCAAATTCTAGGAAATATAACTACTTCTAGCAAAACAAGCATTCCTTGAAGGTCAAATTCTTGGAAATAGCAAAATAAGCATTCCTAATCAATTCTAAAAAGAGAACCAATTCTTGGAAACGAGAGGGTGGCAGACTTGAAGGTTAAATTCTAGGAAATTAACTAGCTCTACCAAAATAAGCATTTCTTGAAGGTCAAATTCTTGAAAATATCAAAATAAGCATTCCTAATCAATTCTAAAAATAGAATCAGTTCTTGGAAACGAGAGGGGGAGCCTTAATGGCCAAATTCTAGGAAATCTGACTAGTTCTAGCAAAATAAGCATTCCTTGGATGTGAAGTTATTGGTTCTTAGTTCGATTTCCTAGAATTTGACCTTCTCGTTTCCAAGAACTGGTTCTCTTTTTAGAATTGCTGAGGAATGCTTATTTTGCTATTTCCTAGAATTTGACCTTCAAGGCTCCCGTTACCAAGAACTGATTCTATTTTAAGAAGAATTGTAATATGATACCCCCAAATAAACTTTCTACTCTCCCGTTTCCAAGAACTGATTCTATTTTAGATTTCTAAGAACCGAACAATACTGAGCATGCGCCAAGCCTGTCATTAATTAGGAACACTTATTTTGCTAGAACTGGTTAGATTTCCAAAAAAGGAAAAGGTCACGTATTTCATTCCCTCCCGAAGAGGGGAGGGCGGGTTGCTAGAGCTTCAAAGCTCCTTCTGCCACAATCATGGATTCCCAGTATACATACATTACGTATATATGCATGGTGGGATTAAGGGTGAGTGTGGTCACGATAGGATCGGAAGTAATGGAGTTAGGGTTCTGAGGGGGAAAACACTACCCCATAGCATTCGCCTAAGTTGCCGCACATGGTGTGTATATACGCAGTGACCATCCCGCTACGTGTGCATGAGGAAAACCCCCCGAAAAAACCTCATACAAGGTAGACGGTAACGGGAATCGAACCCACTACCTCTCGAATGCTAAGCAGGTCGTGTCACCACTACTCTACTAGCTCGGTTAGATGTCCAAGAATTTAACCTTCAAGGAATACTTATTTTGCTATTTCCAAGAATTAAACCTTGAAGGCTCTCCCCCTCACGTTTCCACGAACTGATTGTTTAGATTTCCAAGGTGGAAGTTGAGATGCCGAAAGAAAGGATGAGATGGGCTGACCGCACGAGGGTAACCGAGCAATACTGAGCATGCACAAGCATTGATTAGGTATGCTTATTTTGCTAGAACTGGTTAGATTTCCAAGAATTTGACTAAATTTAGCCAATACAAGAATCATCTAACCTTGACATACTTTTTAGCGTAGACAACAACCCATCATTCTTCTTGTTTTCACGAACTGATTCTATTTTTACATTTCTAAGAACTATAATATGATACCGCCCATAGAGGCCAATGAACTGTTTACTCTCCCGTTTCCAAGAACTGATTCTCTTTTTTAGATTTCTAAGACTTGTAATATGGCACCCCCAATGAACGTTGACCATGATAGGATCAATTAACGCTAAATCTAACAACACCGTAACATGGCAGTGCCCCAGGAATTATATGATACCCCAATAAAACTATAACCTTGAACAATGAAAAGGAGGCGTGACCTTAAAATTTAAATTTCCCGCCGACCTTAAAATGTAAAAGTATCACCTTGAACGATGAAAAGGGGACGTGAGTTTGACCTTGAAATTTCCCACCGACCTTTAAATTTAAACTTCCCGTCAAAAAGTTATCCAGAAGTGGCATAGTCATATTACTAACGGCTTTCAAAGCATAACCTTTAAGCGACCATCCTATTCCCATTGTGTTTTTTTCTGTAGGGACAGTATTTAATGACTCCGTTTCAACATGCTGAAGTTACTGAAAGTGCGTGTTTATTTTTACAATTAAGATCGTTTTTGACCTTTATATAATGTTGAAAACACCTTTACTACGAACGCATGTGGGAGCTTGACAATTAATTACAAGAATAACTCGATTGATATTTCAAATTCGTCCACACATAGCGATCATAAACTGTTGTTATGTAATGATACTAACATTTATAACTTTCAGAAATTAACACTCGTTTTCACAGCGCTAAAATACTTCCACAATTAACAAGTCCCACTTTCCCATGCTATGTACATTTCGATCTCTAATCGATCTTATGCTCATTTCTGTTATAAGCTTAAGCAGAACGTGATAACTTTCTTTACTAAATTGTAAGTGTTTATAATAATAAATAATTATAAACTTATAATAATTTAACATTAGTCATGTTGCTTTGGTATGTGTGAATCCTTGCGATATTGTAGGCTCACATTCCATTAATATAACTAATTTGACTGTAACCTCATTATATTTAGAATGTACATCAGTTCTACATACACAAAGACAAAATTTACATCGATTTGAGCTTGTATCTCAATAGCTCAGTTGGCTAAAGCGCTACTCTAGCAAAGTGGATTTCGTAGGTTCAAATCCTGCACGAGGTAAACTTTTTATTTATGTGTTTAATAAAATTAATAATAATTTTTAATTATATACTTTCTATACTGTTTCGGTAAAGAAATGTATTACTCTTCTAGAGCCTTCTTCTGCTATTTAATGCATGTATTCGTTACTATCATTTTATTTTCTTTCCAAAATTCTGGGATAACTAACACATTACATATGTTTGATATTTAAATGAGAGGAGAGAAAACGAAATCTGGCATGTAAGCAAAGTGACGTCAAGATATGGTTTGCGCGTGTAGTGTAGGCGTAGTACGTGTTTGTTTTGGTATCCAGAACGACAACACGTATTTAAGCTTGCTTCCGTTTATCCTGGAACTGATTAGATTTTGGGAGAAATCCAGCGGCAGAGAGGGGGTTTTATTAGGTGCATTTGTTTGTTTTTGCCCAATATTTATGAAGCTGCTGCATATTTCAAAAATATAAAAATACCAGCATATAGATTCTAAAGCTATAAATTAATTATACTCCATGCAATTTTATGATACGACGCGTAATTCCGAGTGGAATTTAAGTTATTGTTCAATATTTTTCAATACCTGAATAACCAAGTTTGTAACAAAATGTGTTCTAAACGAGTGTGATAAAGCGTCTTATTAAACGTGTTTCTTATACTATTTTTTCTATTTTGCATTAAAATGAGAATTAATGCATTTGAATTATCAGATATCACTGAATACAAAGTTGTCAATTTTGTTACTTTTATTTATGTTGGTAGAACTGGTAATTTGAAATTGTCGATTCAAAATTTTGTACAAGACGTGCGAAAATGGAGAATTAAGTTGTACCTCACCAGAATTGCGCGAAATAGCCCAAAGTACAATTGACAATTTATTACCAAACAAATCAAGAAAAGTATACGAAACAGAATTTTTGAATTTTGAAGTATGGTGGGCACAAAATAATGCACTAAAGATTTCAGAAAACGTACTAATTGTCTATTTCGAAATGTTGATCAAAAAGAAAGGTTCTTTGTCATTATAGTTAACATATTCAATGATAAGATCATGCATAAACATTAAAAACGGTGTTGATATTATCAAATATTTAAAATTGGAAGTGCTCCTAAAAAAATTGTCTGAACGCAAATTCAAAATTATCGAACAGGAATATGTTAACAAATTTATTGAACGAGCCGATGATAAAACTTATATAGTGATAAAAGTAAATTTACATCTTCATTACAACAGCTATTGTATACATTGTGATAAAAGTTATTTTCGTCTTATGCCAGATTGTTTATACATTCATGTACTAGAATACAAACAAAATGAATGTTTTTCCAATTCTTGCTAAATCTCTCGTTTTATTATAGGTTGTTCTGATAATGAGATATAATAGAGCATGCCGGAGGGAAGAGCTAACCAACATGGCTATTGACGGCATTCAATATAAAGATGACTTCATCGCAATCACAGTAAAACAAAAACTAATGCCATGAGGCAATTTATTGTCTCCGATAAAATCTGGATTACCTTGATAAAAAAGTATGCTAGTTTACGCCCATCTACAACAAACTCATCAACAATTCTTTATCACTTTCCGTAATGGATATTGCATTAATGCACCAATTGGTATCAATACCATTGGTAAAATGCCTAGAATTATTGCAGACTTCTTAAAACTGCCCAATCCCGAGTTATATACTGGGCATTGTTTCCGACATTCTAGTATGACTCAATTGGCAAACAGTGGTGAAGATTTCACCACAATTAAGTGTTACGGAGATTGGAAGTTCTCAAATGTTGCAGAAGGCTATACAGACACATCAGTAAGCCGAAAAGTTGCAGTGGCTAATATGCTTTCTGCCCATTTAAGTATGACATTGCCAAACATCTATGTAAGTGCAACTCAAGAAAACATGGAACGGAGTATTATAAGTCAAAACTTATCTGAAATTAAAATAAATGCTCAAGATTCTTCAAATGAAACTATAAAAGTATACAACAATTGTACAATCTATCATCCTAATAAGGATTAGGTTAAATTACTTTACATTTTATTCTCTAGTTTATACGTTACTAATTAAATTAATTAAATATAATTGTACTATTTTTATTAGTTAGGTTATATATATGTAGGATAATCTTTCTGTTTAGACAAGGGACTTTCCTTACTCATTTCTAGTCGGTTCATAGACATGTGTTCGAGATTGCCATCAGGAGTATTTTCTACTCTGAAAGTAACAGTTTATATACACAAATGGTACTACATTTTTTCAATTGAATAAAAGATTGTGTACATGTGTTTCAGTGTTGAGAATATCGGGGTTTGCAGATAGGTAAATGCACTGTTCACTTGCTTAATTTCGAAACAGCTTGTTTAATGTATGTATTGTCATATTATCCTGCAAAGAATAAATGATCACACATTTAACAAAGATACCTCATAAGGGTTACTTGAAGTTACAAATACATGATAAATACATACATTGGGTTACACGAAAACCCTTGGGAATATGGTAGAATTTGTTATTTTGTACCATAACCGTATTTTTTATTCCCATGACTATACTACACAAAAGAGTAATTGTAAAACATCCCTCTATAGCTTCAAGTAGAAAACAATAGGTGGTAGTTGTAAGAAATAGGTACCACTAATGTCTAATTCGCATTCAACAACCAAAAGGGGTTACGTTAGTGTTTACATAAGACGAGAGGTAACATAAGCAACTTTAACTGGAAACTAATGGGGAAATTAATGGGTAGGCAACTTGTGTTACGTGTTGACCATAACCTTTGAAAGTAGCAGAGCCCGTATGTAAACGCATTTTTTTAACTTAGTGCATAAAAAAGCGATCGGAAGCAATTGAAAATGGTTACATGTTGTGTTGTGGGTTGTGCTAATCGATCCGCACAAAAAAGTTTAAGTCAACGAAGCACGGAAGCGGGAAAAAACATTTTGTTCCACGCGTAAGAACAGTATAGTATTGGTTTATTTTTATCTGATTAATTATAATAATACCGGTTAGCGTAGAGAAATGTATTCTAGGCTGCTTCAACTTAACATTAAAAAATTAATTTAATATAATATTTCAGCATAAAATTAAAAAAAATTAAATGAAATATTTTACTTGGTATTAAGTACTATTTTAAATAAATTTGGTTGATTTATTTCCATTACTTCTAATTTACATTAGTTGTATTAATAATTAAAGATACATTAAGTAAAATTATTCCTTCAAAGTCATTACACTCTTCTTTAAATTTATGAAAATAAAATTTCACATCATTTCATTGTATGTCCCCCAAAAGTATGTATTACCTGTCCCTGTCCTACTAAAATCATTAAGTTTGTGGCATAGCTTTGTAATCATATTGTAATATACTTCTACTCGTTTATCTAATACAATTAGTTCATCTGTATAAAATATATTTATAATCATTTGCATGTTTAGTTTTCCAAAAAATCCGGATCAAAGAAAATTATGGATACAGGTAATTAGGAGAAAAAATTGGACCCCTACCAAATACAGTAAAGTCTGTTCGGATCATTTTTTAACAAGCGATTATGATCAGAAAATATATTCCACCAGATTGAACGAGGGAGTTGTTCCCTCAGTGTTTTTGTCACATCCAACACATTTACAAAAGGTAATATTTTACAAATTTATAATATCCAACAAGTAAAAACAAAGTGTAAATATTAATTAAAGAAGGAAATTTCATGCATTACGGCTGCATATTTTTTATTCAAAATTAATTAAAAAATGAGAACTTATAAATATTATGCATAAACATAATATGCACAGTCAGCAAATTATTACTGTCCAAATTTGCATAATTTTCAATGTGATTTGTTTTATAAATGTTGTTTAAATATTAAGAACCCTTTCACACACAGTTTAAACACTTTACAACTAGATATTTATAAATATTAAATAATAGGTATGTATTATATATTTGTGTAATTTATGTAAAAGTATTTTTTGGATGTGAATGTAATTAATATTGTATGTGTAGACAAATCAATCAAGAAAGGCTCCAAAAGAGAGAATTTTTATCAATGAAGAAACGAGTAAATTGGAAGTGGTTGAAGAAAATATTGTTGATAATGTAGACGTTACAGCACATTGTTCTACCACCTACTTGCAAGTAAATTAATTCGTGCAATATGTGAAATTTATATTAAAACACGAATTCATTACTCTTTTGTGTAGTATAGTCAGAGGAATAAAAAATACGGTTATGATAAAATCAATATTCAAAGTTCATATTCAAACCGGATGCTTTATAATAAATTTGTTATATTTTCGGGTCACTAAATATCTATGTTGTTGCAAAATTATGTATTTACGATATATATTTATATATTCATAAAATTTTATATAATAAACATTTTTGATGAATTTAATTTGTTTCAATTATTAAGAAAAATATCCCTAGTCCTAACTCTATAAGTAAAGAAATTATTCTTGTAAAATGTGTTAAAAACCTATCTTATCAGTTAATGCAGAAAAGTGAAAGAATCGACGCGATATTTAGTCACATTAGAGCATATGGTATAATAATTTAATGTTTTGATCAACATGTTTCACTGGTTGCATAAATTCACGCGTTCCCCCTTCCGTCTGTGTTGCCAATTTGCGCGCTGGTAAACTATATTGGTCC
The DNA here is from genome assembly GCA_036346205.1 of Vesta saturnalis. Classification (NCBI taxonomy): domain Eukaryota; kingdom Metazoa; phylum Arthropoda; class Insecta; order Coleoptera; family Lampyridae; genus Vesta; species Vesta saturnalis. Next base: position 1,556,460 of record JARFJB010001017.1, on the reverse strand, counting down.
GGCCCCTCTCGTCATTTCTCAATGGTTTACTTTGACATTTATGAAATTTTGACAGTGTTACCAATTCGATAACAATACAGTTTGCATATCGTAATGAGTCACATTTCGATACGCAAGTGACCGTCACTCGCGTATCGGAATAGAAGCATTATGAATACAAAATAGAAAAATTAATATTTAAAATGCCTTAAACTGTATTACCCATATTTTTATAGAAGTATCTGTTATCCTCCACCTGACATGAAGGTTTTAACATCAATCTGCCAAATTATTGTTATGTTTACATTGTTATCAAACTTTTGTTACGACAGCGATTACATAATGGTATGGTATACTGTAACATTTGGTTGGAAGATAACGACCATATTGTATAAACCTAGACATATTATTGCCCTTTCAAAAGTACCTAATCTTGGGTGTGAAATAAGGTAAAATAACACAGTATGTAAAATTACAAAAAACTAAAAGCCAAAGAGAACTTCAATTTTAGATGCAAAAACCTTTTCTACGAAATACAATTTAGATTTTGTAATAAGATTCTTTAATTGTGATCTATCTATTTGTGTGAAATGGTAATCGTATATGACAGCTTTAAAATTTTACGTAGCTCAATTACCCTCGGTATGCGTTTGTTTGCAATTAATATTTTTCCGACTTTGAATAGAGACAGTGCTCGATTGAGCTCTGCACTGGTAGCATCCTATAATTCGGGACCCAAGTACCTTCGTTGGTGAGCAACGATTTTAACACTTCTTCCATTTAGTGTCAGCTATGTATGTGTGTACGAGGAGGGAAATGGAAATGTGTAAATAACAAAGCAGAGATGGATGGTTTTGTGATTTGATCTACAGGGTATTAAGTATACAATATCCAGTCATAGTTGCATATTATACATTCGCTTTCTACAACAAATGATAGAGTGCATTCATGTTTACAGATTTTTTTAAGGGCAACACATTTCTTTTACTTTACAGATTATTTTACAATTTTAATTGTTAATTGTAATAAATTATATAGTAACTTTAGTGGTACTGTTTTTTATCTTGCAACCTACATATACATATGTAATTAAAAATTATTATTAATTTTATTAAATACATAAATAAAAAGTTTACCTCGAGTAGGATTTAAACCTACGACCTGTACTTTGCTAGAGTACCGCGCTAACCAACTGCGCCACCAAGATTCAAGCCCCAATCGATGCAAATTTTGTCTTTATGTATGTAGAACTATACATATATATATATATATATATATATATATATATATATTAATATACATATGTAGGTATAGAAGGTTATGTAATCGACTTTTTGTCACTATCGCTTAATCGACTTATTAGCTCATTTTACAACGTTTGGCCAAGTTCGGTCATCATGTCTGGGTGTGTCGTGTGTGCGTCGCGCGCGCGTGTGTGTGCGTGCGTGCGCGTGGATGTATGTTACTATCCACGATAACTCCAGAACGAAAATACCTACGTACTTAGAATTTTGTATTTAAGCATGTTTGGCTTAGAGCTGATTAGATTTTGGGAGAAATCCAGAAGCGGAGAGGGGAGGTTTATTAGGGTTAGCTTTGGCTTTTATCAAATATTTCTAAAACAACTCCATACTTCAAATATATAAAAATACCTAGATATAGACCTTAAACATATCGATTAATTATGTTCTATGCAATTTTGTGAAATAACGCGTAATTTGGCGACAAAAAATCCTAAGGTAGAATTTAAGTGTTAGTTCAAATTTTATAAGAAAAAGTGTAGACGTATTTTTTGAAGAAAGTTTAATTTTACATAACTTTTCTTTACACAGTTTCCTAATATAACGCAAGGTAAGTCAAAAAACTAATTAATTATAAATGAAAATGGCTATACTGCATTATTGATATCTTATAGAAGCGGGCGGCTTAAAAAGTTAACATGTATATATTAACTAGCAGTACCCGGCGCGCTTTGCTGCGCTCAAATGTAAAACACATTCTCCCTCTCCCCTTTTCTAAAAAAAATATTTAAATTGCAATAAAAAATATTGACCGTCACTTATCAAGATAAAAACTATCCTATCTTTTAAGTTTGAGCAAACAATACACATTTACAAAATTTCATCTAAATATTTTCAGCCGTTTCCGAGATTAGCGTAAACGAGCATCGTGACACGATATATATATATATATATATATATATATATATATATATATATATATATATATATATACACAGTGAGGTTTTTTTTTTCACTGAACTTAGTAAAACATATTAACACTATTAGCCCTATGTTCAGTTGTAAAAAAAACCAAGTCAGTGCATTACAAGAGCAATTTCAACATTATCAATCAACCTTTGACTATTGGCAGTAATGTCATGAAAAACTTTCAAAACTGATTTCTTTTTACAAAGTTTAATTTGCACTAGTGGTTTGCAGCATGTATTTAAAAGGCTAATACTATCTGTCGGATCTATTCACAGCATAATCAAAAGATTTAATGATGAAGGTTGTGTAATACAGTCACATAAAAGAAGAATAAAAGCTTGTCCTGTCTTGACAGAAGAACGAGAAATAGAGATATTATGTTATGCGGAAAAAAATCCCATTACCCCCTCACGGATAATAGCAAATGAATTTGGTATTTCGAAATCCTCTGTTCTTAAAACTTTTAAAAAGTTTAAATACAAACCTTATAAATTTTCCAATCACCTACAGCTTTTTTCTTTTGACCAAATTAAAAGAACACATTTTTGTGAAACAGTATTTAATTTACTAAATGAAAATGAAGAGATTTTACACAAGATAGTTTTCACCGATGAGGCATCGTTTTGTTTAGATGACACAATTAATTCACAGAATTATTGGTTTGTACCTAGCACTTCTCTCCCCTTTCTTGTTATCCTTGTTTCCTTATTCCCACAGGTATTGGTCACGTACAAACCACATGTTCAAAATTTAACACACACTCAATACAATAGGAAAGTTAATGTTTGGGTTGGAATAGTTGGCAATACCCTTATTGGTCAATTTTTTATTAATGGCAACCTAAATGCTGCCAAATTGGACGGCGCTCCACCACATTCCACAGGTCCTATTATACGTTTCCTTACTGAAACCTTCCAGGATCGCTGGATTGGAAGACTTGGGCCCATGGTTTTTTTAAAACTGAACATAGGGTTAATAGTGTTAATATGTTTTGCTATGTTCAGTGAAAAAAAACCTCACTGTATGTGTGTGTGTGTGTGTGTATATATATATATATATATATATATATATATATATATATATATATATATATATATATATATATATCTGACATGAAGTTTAAAACGACAGATTATTTTTTGTTTTTACAATGTTGCCTGTTTTTGTTATGAACGTATAAAAAAAGGTTGCATAGTTACCCTAAAAAAATAATTCAAATTATTTCATATCTTTTAATTTTTTAAGTTAGTATCTAGTTGTGTATTAACCTCTGTCAGACATGAAGTTTTAAACGTCGTAATTAACTTATTATAAAAGAGGTTGCATAATTATCCTAGAAAAAGTGTTATTAAAATGATTTTATTTCTTTTAATTTCCATTTTGTAGGTTGGGAGGTCGTGTGGTGTTCCACACCAGGTATATTTTCTTTACAGATTTTACAGATTCACTGAAAAAGTAAAATGTGTTTCGAACCTAATCATTCTCGGAAGTCATTGAGCACTTTCTAAAAATAGTTTTATATTGTAAATGTGAATGAATATTTTGTGTCTAATTGAAGAACTGTATTCAATTATTCGAATAAAGTTGTGCTGGATAGTAAAACAATACAAAAAATGATTCATTACTGGTTTATTTGTTGATAGTAAATAGGTGCTATACGGGCTATCATAATACAAATATAAATAATATCTAATACGCTATGAAACCAATCCACTTTCGATACAAGCTCCTAGAATCAATTATCAATAAACTTAACTCAAACTAGGCGACTGACTCTAACGGTATTCCAGCTATCATCCTACGTGTATTGTCGAAACTCTTTTCGATCTCCATGTCATCTGGAGAGTTGCTCTCACCGTGCAAGTTGGCAATTGCCCAACCTATTCCTAAAAAGGGCGATAAAACCGATCCCTCAAGCTATCTACCAATAACTATCACTTCAATTCTACCGAAAATCATAGAAAAAAGCCATCAACCACCAACTACTTTCGTTCCTCGAGTCCAATAAACTCCTAAATGACCACTAGTATGGGTTCAGACAGAATTGTTCAACGGGTGTTCTTCTTTTATGTCAGCCAACTTTGGAATACCACATTGGAAAAGTCCGGTGAAACAGTCGTAGTAGCTTTAGATATTTCAAACACTTTTGACCACTTCGTTCGTCTTATCCGATACGCGCATCAATTAGATATCCAGTTTTCTCGACGAAAGACGTATACACGTGTTGTCGATAGCCTCTTTTCGAAAGAAACTATTAACACGGAAGTATCCCAAGGATCAGTGATAGCTCCCACACTTTTCCTGCTATACATAAATGACCTTATTTCCTCAACAACTAACCCAATCCATTGCTTTGCAGTCGACAGCAGCATAAGTTCGTTCGTTTTTTTTAAATTTATTATTTAACAAAAATCAATAATAAAAAAAAATCAATCAACGAGATATTCTCCGGCATTATTTACGACGGCCTCCAAACGTTCTGGAAGTTTTTGGATTCCTTGCTTATAAAAATTAGATGGTTTTGAAGCGAAGAACTGGCGGAGCCAATTTTGGAGTTTAACGTCGTTGCTGAAGGAAATCTCGCGCAGATTATTTCACAGCGTTCGGAACAGATGAAAATCGGATGGCGCCAGATCAGGTGGGTACGCCTGATGCGCCAAAACTTCCCATCCGAGTTCTTGGATGACCATTTTATTGAGATTTGCCGTGTGAGGTCGAGCATTATCGTGTTGCAAGATCACTTCATCTCGTTTTTCCGGGGAAATCGCTGCTTGAAGTCGCCTAAGTTGTTCACGATAAAGTTGGCCTGTAATTGCTTGGTTTCTGGGAAGCAATTCGTAATAAATAACACCTTCTTGATTCCAACAAACGCAAATCATAGTCTTCCGAGGGTGAAGATCTTGTTTAACGCGTGGAGTTGCTTGCTTATCCGGACTTAGCTATTCTTTGCTTTCTTTGAAATTGATGTAAAGCCACCATTTTTCGTCTCCTGTGATGATGCGTCATAAAAATTATTAATGTTGTTGATGACTTAGACGATAGCGCGCAAGAAGTGAAGCGCAAGTGATGGCAGGATGATCTTTGTTGTTTTGCGACAATGCATGTGGGACCCAAGCATCCAACTTTTGAACTTTCCCCATTACTTACAGATGACGAACAATAGTTAAATGGTCACCATTTTTGAGCAGTTTTATCAGTTATTGCCGCTTCTCCAAAAACATTTCGGATGGTTCGCGCAGCTCTTACTGCTTTAACATATCGATTATATTCGAATAAAAGGACGTGTCGGAATGAGCATTTTTTTCAACTTGAGGCTCCATACTCAATTAGCTAAAAAAGACAAATTCATAAAAGTAAAAAACAAATTAAATATGTTTTAAGTACAGAAATAAACAAACTTTAAAAAGGTATATAATAAAGACAAATTTTATTTTATTATAAAAACTGTCAAAAAAACCAACGAACTTATGCACCAACCTATTAGTTCTTATTAGTTTTCCCACAACAATAAGTCTAGTCAAGACGTTAAAGTGAAAATGGCAGCCTCTATCAACACACTCCTTAATACCTTCGTAGGCCATCTTCGCTAGGAACACTCGGTTTGCCCATTCACACCATAACTACGCACTCAAAATTACACCCTGTCACACTAAACGGGCTCAATCTACATTTTTCCACACGGCGACCAAATTGCTGTTTCCCTCCAAACTTTGACTTAAGTCAATTTAAGCTAGCCATTCATAAACATTTCTCGGCAGCCTAGCAATATCCCTAAACCCTCCCAGTGTTCCTACACTGGGAAGGTTTAGGGATATTGCACTGGGAGGGTTTAGGGATATTGCTAGGCTGCCTAGAAATGTTTATGAATGGCTAGCTCCCACACTTTTCGTGCTGTACATAAATGACCGCATATCCCTCAACAACTAACCCGATCCATTGGTTTGCGGATGACAGCACTCAAGATTGTAGTTCTTCTCACTTTTCCCACAACAATAAGTCTAGTCAAGACGTTAAAGTGAACATGGCAGCCTCAATCAACAATGACTTAGAACGTATCCTTGAATGGGGAAGGAATAATCTACTCACGTTCAACGCCGACAAAACCCAGTGTAGCCTTGTGTCCGCCAAGAAAGACCGATCATTTCCTGCTGTAAATATATATGAATGACTCAAGTTTTCGAACTCTATTTCTATGTTCATGGGTTGACCACCTTCTGTAAGCCAGCTAATCAGCTACTGGTAAACTGGGCTTTCTATACAGATCTAAACAGTGCTTCACATGGCCACAACTTCTTTTATTGTATAAGGCTAAACTTCGACCTCATCTGGAATACAATTCCCACCACTGGGTCAGTGTTCCCCAATACGCCCTTAATATGGTAAACCGCATCCAAAAGAGCTATAAAACTTATAAATGACCCGTCTTTAATTTCTGACCCACAGTCTCTTGAGCATAGAAGAATAGTTTCGGTTCTTTCCTTGTTCTATCGTTATTACAATGGCAAGTGTGACCCCGAAATACACTCCTTAATACCTTCGCAGGCCATTTTCACTAGGAACACTCATACCATTCATACCATAATTACTCAGTTCCTGTTTTCCTCCAAACTGTGACTTAAATCAATTTAAGGTAACCATTCATAAACATTTCTCGGCACCCTAACAATATCTTAATTTAGCCTGTTCAGGAATACTGTTAGTAAAAAAAATCCAAACAAAATATAGTTGTATGTTTAGGCTTAAGTACATTCTATACTTTCGTACATGTTCTAAACCACATAGTTTTCTTACGAGCAATGGCAAGTAGTAATATAAGGCCAGCTACTCCACTTCAAGGTCACCCATGTAAATCTTATGGGATTTATTTCAAGGTCAAGTGAGTTTTCTCATTATGTCAGAACGCGCTCCACGCCTCAAGTATATAGAGGCCGGAGCTACTCCACTCAAGGTTACGTCGCTCTCGTAAGCTATACATAAAAAGTAGGTCATGAGTTCATTGTTTAGTCTGCATGCAAAAAATTGGAATGTTTGGGTAAAGGACTACCGCGTTATGATTTATTATGTATCTAATTATCAACGTGTGCGTACATGTAAACGAAAATTCTGCTATTAAGATACAATTTTTTTTCACATTTTTTTTAGTTTTGAGAAAAAAATTGGGACTGCTATATTTTGCGCTGTTATTTGTTTAAGTTGTATACAAAAATTCAGAATTTTTGACTTCAGGATTAAAAAATGCTTGTAATTTTATAAATATCAATAAAACAATTACAAAGAAAAGGTGAATAAAACATTACCTATTGAAATAGTGTAGTAAGCAATAATTTTATGTGTGTGAAATGTTTTAATGTAAATATACTCTTTTTTATCAAAGCAGTTTAATCGTTAAAGAATCAATTCATGGAAAAGTAGACCAAGTCAAATGGGCTTATTAAATTGGGTCAAGGTGAAATAATTTACTAAAACTAAAGTAGTTGTGATTTAACAAGTTTAAAATGTTGTCACGACGATGTCATGAGTTCATTGAAGGTGAATACTCTACTTCAAGCGAAAACGGACCAGAATTTGACAAAATAAATTAAAAACCCCCTATCACGCCCTGTCGGTTTTCGACGTATCTAACACATATATCAAATTTGGGCAGCTATCCCAATGTAAATTATATAATAAATGAATATTGATTTAATTTAAAATATTACGCCCAAAATGTAACTTAAATGGAATAATCATTAATTTAAAATTATATATGAATTGTTGTACTAATGTACATTTTAATAGTATGTAGTTTCATTTTCAGATAATGAAATCACAGTGTTACGTTAATTAATGGTTAATAAAAATTATAAGAAATATAAGTAATATATTAATAAATGAGTAAAACTTGTAAAATGATAATGAACTGTATGGTTTAGATAAGATTGGAAAAACACTCGTAATCATATCTTGCATTGAAAAATGCTGACCATACATATTCCTTTCTGTTGAAGTACATTTTTTTATAGTACTGATTTTACAAGAAATTAATTACATTATAATTTTACATCGCGTTGGAACTAAAAACTTTAACTCAACTAATTTTTTTCTGTTTCAATTCATGAATTGATTACTTTTTAATATAAATTTTGTTATCATTCTAACACATGCATCTACAAGTATAAATGGAAAGCAATTTAAGTAAGTCCTGCAGACATCAACACATTACACATTTCTGATATTTTGTATCATTTTCTTTCCCTTAAGTTTGCTTAATTTTTGACAGTATTACAATTGAAACTAATAACTGATTACGCTCTAATCACACATTAATTTTAGTACTTCAGTTCCATTATTAATTCATTAATTTTATATTATACAATTATTCTTATATGCCTCATCCCATTTATGTACCACACCTTTGTTATAAAAAATATTCGTTATCCTTTTCATAAATGTTATGTTAAAGCAAATACTTCCGATACTCAATTTATCTACATTTATTATAATTACTTAACCAATATTATATAATTCTTTTCTACATATTTACATACTACATATCTATATATTTGTACACCTCAGCCAAAATTCACAAAATTTTTGATGCAGACAGTTCCTGTTCTAGCTGCCTTCCTCTAGTGGTCTCAACTCAGTATTCAGCTGCTGTTCTTTTGCAGTCCTCAATTTGGTTTTTACACTGTCTCCATATTTTCATCTTTTCGATGGTCTTGAGCTAATTCTCTCAGGTTTGCGGTTGCAAATGGGGCTTGTAGGTGTCGTGAAATTTTCTTCAAAATCCTGGCGTAGGCCTCCACCATTGTCTCCATTTGCTTTCGGTACAAAAATACATACAAGGGTAATGAAAGCTACTCCACTTTTCTACTATACTTTTCTACGAGTGTTTCTGCTGTGTCAATCATCGAACATTGCATATATCTAGTAGTAATGTAAAATTTTACCCACTTCAAGGTCACGATCACGTAAGCTATGCATAAAAGTAGGATGAGTTCATTGAAGGTCAATCAAACTAAAACTAAAATTACTGGTATAAATTTAAACATGTTGTGATAGGTCTCCACGTTAAAGGAACTACTTAAGATCACTCGTGGACTTTCAAAACTAAAATTTTTTCAATTGCATAAAAAAGTTTTCATATTGGGTTTTAAATAACAATAAAAAATAGGGTTTTTGTTTTTTTTTTTTTTTTTTTTTTTTTTTTTTTTTTTTTTTTTTTTTTTTTTTTTTTTTTTTTTTTTTTTTTTTTTTTTTTTTTTTTTTTTTTTTTTTTTTTTTTTTTTTTTTTTTTTTTTTTTTTTTTTATTTTTTTTTTTTTTTTTTAAAAAAAATTTTTTTTTTTTTTTTTTTTTTTGGTGTTTTTTTGCTTGGTCTTTTTTTGCTATATTTTGGTTTGCGTTTTTGGTTTTTTTTTTTTTTGCGATTTTCTTTGGCGTCCCGTTTTTTGGGTGCGTTTTTTGGTACCCGGTTGGTTTGGGTTCCGTTCTTTTGGGGCGTGGGCCCCGGGGCATGGGGTTTTTTTTTTCCCCTGGCCATTGCGTTTTGGGCCGGTTTTGGGCGGTTGGGTTGGCTTTTTCGTTCGTTGCGTATGTTCTTGGTTGGTTTTGGATGCTTGGTCCTTTTCGGTTTTTTTTTTGTTTTTGCGTTGGTTTTTTGCTTGTGTCGTTTTCGTTGCTTTTGCGTTTTCTTGCGTTCTGTCTTTCTGGGTTTGTTTTCTTTTGCTTGGTGTTCTTGGCGTTGCTTTTCCGTTTATGCTTTTTTCTTGGGTTTTTTTTTGCTGTCGTTTTGTGGTTTTTTGTTGTTTTTTTCGTTTTGGTTCTTGCTTTTCGTTTTTTTTCCTTGGGTTTTTTTTTTCTGTTTTTGGTTTTTTTTTTGCGTTGCGTGTTTTCGATCTTGTGCGTGTGCTGCGTGGTTGCGTGTGTCGTTGTGTGCGTTGTGCGTGTGCGTTGCGTGTGCGTTTTTTGTTTCGTGTGCGTGTGCGTGTGCGTGTGCTGGCGTGTGCGTGGTGCGTTTGTGCGTGTGCGTGTGGCGTGTGCGTGTGCGTGTTGTGTGTGTTAACATGTGGATGGAACGCTCAAACAATGGATCAAAGCATCGACCTGAGAACAGCGGTGGAACGCTTGAAACAAAATTTTCGGCATTAGTATTCGATGCTGAACATGAGGCGGTTTACGGACGAGGTGGTTATAGTGAAGCGAGTGTAACGTGTTAGGAAAAGTATGAAAAGGAGTAACGATATGTGAAAAGTTTTTAAATTTAAAAAAATATGTGAAAAATGTTTTGTAGAAGAACTAAAGCTGTACAATTGCATCAGTTTTGCAACGACATAAAATGGGCAGCATCTCCTGATGGGAGTTATTCATCATCAGATGCAGATTAGCCTACTGATGCAATTCTCAAAACCACTCTCCCTCTACCATCAAAATCGTGATGCAGTTTTTAATATATATATATATATATATATATATAAGGACAGTTCCGTTGTAAACTCAAAATTCAAAAGCGTTCTCGAATCAAAGATGGATCTATCTGCATTGAATAGTAGCACTTTCTGTAAATCCTTCACGAACGTAAAGACTTGGAGGTGGGTGCAAAATATAAAGTATTGATATGAACACTATCCCGAAGTATGGTTAACATATTATCATTGAAACTGAGAACTTTAAGTGTATCTTCGATTTTATAATACTTCAAAAGAAGATCGCATTCAAAAGTTTAAACAATATCTGGCGGAGAAAGACGTGTACATCACCAGCGTCGGAACGTAGGAAAGACAACTAATTTAACATTTCTGTAAAAATAATAATATATTATATCTATGTATAACTGTTTGGAATAAATTATATATTTTTATTGCAAAAAACGTCTTTTATTTCTTGATTAAATGAAGAGTACATCATAAAATGGCACCATCATTAAAAAATAGCTGGTGCAGTCATTATTAAAAAATAGTAGGTAACCAAACACATGTGGTTTGAATCTGTCTGTCACAATGGGAAATATCCAAGTAGTGTGGTTGGTGTCTGTGCTAGACACACATCTGGTTCCGTCCTCGCTAAAATGTGGTATCATAGCTAAAATAGCCGTTTATGTCCTCACTAAAAGGTGGTCGCGTCATAGCTAAAAATAGGTTAGCGTCGTATCTAAAAATATAGTGACAGCACCATCATTAAAAATAACTGATGTGCGTCATCATTAAAAATAATTTTTTGTTTCAGCATTTTGAAGTAGAGGAATACTTTTGCAGGAAATGAAAAAATGCAACATGCCTGCTTGAATGTATACGTAGCTGAGTGATCTATATAACAGGTTTATTGATGCTAAAATTGATTACGTGTTTTTTGGGTTGTGTTCCGTTCGATTTCTTAGAAAATTTCAATAAACCCAGAATACTTTTTTAAATATTTTAAGGATAAGTTTCGTTTGGTAGGTATGTCATCCATCATCTCTACCGTCAGCAGCTTCCTAGTTGAGTTGACTCAGAATACATTAAAATTATTAAAACACAAGCTCAATAGTTAGATACATTTTCGATACTTAGAACCAATATTTTTCTGATAAAAAAGCTATTACCAATAATGTTCACTTAGATAATAGGAATGAAAAATCCCCTAGAATAGAGACAATTTGGCTCTTTTAAAATTTTATTTGGGTCGACTAACAACAATTAGGAAAGTCTCCCATAACGGTGATAGGCTAGGTAATGCAATACAGCAAGTTTAGTTTGTATTCTTAAATCTTGTTTTGATTCGAAATTATTAACGAATTATAGTCAACTTGGGATACAATGATCCCTTAATTTTTTAAAAGGCATTTGATAGCTTTGCTGGAACGGTTAATATTATATTGAAGAGGTCTTTGTTAAAGGTGAATGTTGTACTGGTATGTCAAAATATGAATGTAGAATTAAAGCATTTTTCTATCAGAAATTCTGTTATTGACTTTGGCACAAATCTCAAGGTGTGGTATCAAAGGAAATAGTTGTCAAATTGACAGATAAACTGGAAGAGTTTCAAGAGGAAGGATCGGGGTTTGCTCTAAGTGAAATTTTGCATTTGAAAGTAAACATAAATAATTACGTTTCCATAAGGTGGATTTCTACTTTCATCACAGTTCCACGTATTATTGCACTAAAGAGGGCTATTGTTAATATTAAAAATACCGATAAATTTTGTTTTCCTTGGTCGGTGGTCTCCGTTTTGTATCCTGCAAACAAAAACCCTGATAGAATAGGAAGCTATCCCCATTGCGATGAGGTATTGAATCGTGACACGATTAAATTTCCTATTAAATTATCAGATATAAAAAAATTTGAAAAATTATATCCGTAAATTTACACTGCATAGTAAAAAAGCATGTAATGCCATTCATGATTTTGCTATTAAATGAAGCACCATCATTAAAAATAGCTGGTGCGAGTCATTATTAAAAATAGTAGGTAACCAAACACATGTGTGGTTTGAATCTGTGCTGTCACAATGGGAAATATCCAGGTATGTGTGGTTGGTGTCTGTGCTAGACACACATCTAGTTCGCGTCCTCGCTAAAATGTGGTGTATCATAGCTAAAATAGCCGGTTTATGTCATCACTAAAAGGTGGTCGCGTCATAGCTAAAAATAGTCGGTTAGCGTCGTATCTAAAAAATATAGTGACAGCACCATCATTAAAAATAACTGATGTGCGTCATCATTAAAAAATAGTAAGTGACCAAACCCATGTGTGGTTTAAATCTCTGATATGCAAATATGTCCCAAAGGAAATAACCAGATATGTTTGGTCTCGTTTGTGCTAAACACACATAATAGAAAGTAACTAGATGTGAGGTTTATAACAAGTGGGTATATAAACTGGATTTTAGACAGATGTAGGTTTCATTGAAATTAATAAGTCTGCAAAACACAATATAATAATGAAGAATTCAATGCAAAAGTTTGCATCAGGAGCAATTTGTAAGAGATCTCCAAAAAGGGAACAAATAGAAGACCTGATACGCAAAATAAAGAAGTTAAAATATGATTTGGAGTTGTATGAAGTGCAGCGTATCCTGAGAAAAGCAAGATTAAACTAAAGTCTTGTGTTTCGTGTTACACTGGCAGAACTAAAATCAAAAGTTAAAAACTTATGATCTGTTAGTAAAAAATTTAAATAGATTTGAAATACCATATTTTAGAAAGAAATTGTTATTTATTCTTGTAAACTGTTGTAATATTGTTTGCCATAATTTTTAAATTTAATAGTCCTGAAAGCTTGCCGTTTATTAGAATTTGTGAAGTGGTGTATTCCGTATTATTTATACAAATATTACCTTTATGTTTGTAATATGTAAAATGAAAATGAAATTAAAGTGCTCGACGGAATTGTATATGCATCAAAATTTTAAACTAAACGAAGATGTAATATTAGGTGTATAAATAAAGAATCATATTGACAAGTCGTGCAGCTTTAATTGACGCTCACCAACAACAACAGCAAACATGAGAGCAGTGGTTCAAACTCAAAAACTACCTATTGCAAATCTCGATGATTTGACCCGAGCTGGAAATAGGAGATACAACGGCATGGGAAGTTACTTCCAAACAGCGTTCGCGTATAATTTGTGGTCCTCCCAATTGTGGGAGAACAAACACCATGCTCAGTCTCCTAACTGAACCGAACAGTCTTCGTTTCAAACGTGTATGCCTATTCGAAATCGTTGAATCAGGAAAATATCGACTCTTGGGTGAAATTCTAGATCCCATGAAAGATATTGGTTATTATTGCTTCAGCGATAATGCTGATATTATGGAACCGAGCGTGGCAAAACTCAATTCAGTGTTTATTTTTGACCATATCGCTTGCGATAAACAGAATCATATTAGAGGTACTTTTCAATGGGTCGTCACAATAACATTGACTGCTTCTACTTGGGTCAAACCTATACTAAAATCCCAAACAGTTGATTAGAGACAACGCCAATTTTGTAGAGCTTTTCGAACAGGATGATTTGAATTTGCGTCACATATATGAAGACCATGTCGCCCCAATAGTAAGCATGCAATTGTTTCGTGACGTGCTCAGAGACTTGGCGAAATCGATACGGATTCATGGTAATAAATAAGGACGCTAAAGTACAAAACGGTCGTTTTAGGAAAGGCTTCGATCAGTATATAATACCCTAACGGTGTCGTTATAATATCATTTGGAATCAAACAGCCTACAAGCAAACAGCATAAATAACAGACCTGTTTTAAACAGACCTGTTTTAAACAGACCTGTTTAAACAGACCTGTTTTAAACAGAGCTGTTTATTTACCTGTTAGACCTGTTTATCTGTTTTATTGTTGATCTCCACCGATGGATAACAAGAGATTAGCGTTGACGAAACGCATAATTCAAGTTCGTAAAGCTATACAGCAAAATATGATCTTAAGAAGAAGAAATCGATACTGATTTATGGTAATAAATAAGGACGCTGAAGTACAAAACGGTCGTTTTAGGAAAGGCTTCGATCAGTGTATAATGCCCTAGCGGTGTCGTTATAATATAATTTGGAATCAAACAGCCTACAAGCAAACATCATAAATAACAGACCTGTTTTAAACAGAGCTGTTTATTTACCTGTTAGACCTGGTTTATCTGTTCTATTGTTGATCTGCACCGATGAATAACAAGAGATTAGCGTTGACGAAACGTATAATTCAAGTTCATAAAGCTATACAGCAAAAATATGATCACCTTAAGAAGAAGAAATCGATACGGATTCATGGTAATAAATAAGGACGCTAAAGTACAAAACGGTCGTTTTAGGAAAGGCTTCGATCAGTATATAATACCCTAACGGTGTCGTTATAATATCATTTGGAATCAAACAGCCTACAAGCAAACAGCATAAATAACAGACCTGTTTTAAACAGACCTGTTTAAACAGACCTGTTTTAAACAGAGCTGTTTATTTACCTGTTAGACCTGTTTATCTGTTTTATTGTTGATCTCCACCGATGGATAACAAGAGATTAGCGTTGACGAAACGCATAATTCAAGTTCGTAAAGCTATACAGCAAAAATATGATCTTAAGAAGAAGAAATCGATACTGATTTATGGTAATTTATAAGGACGCTGAAGTACAAAACGGTCGTTTTAGGAAAGGCTTCGATCAGTGTATAATGCCCTAGCGGTGTCGTTATAATATAATTTGGAATCAAACAGCCTACAAGCAAACAGCATAAATAACAGAGCTGTTTTGAACAGAGCTGTTTATTTACCTGTTAGACCTGTTTTATCTGTTCTATTGTTGATCTGCACCGATGAATAACAAGAGATTAGCGTTGACAAAACGTATAATTCAAGTTCATAAAGCTATACAGCAAAAATATGATCATCTTAAGAAGAAGAAATCGATACGGATTCATGGTAATAAATAAGGACGCTGAAGTACAAAACGGTTGTTTTAGGAAAGGCTTCGATCAGTATATAATACCCTAGCGGTGTCGTTATAATATAATTTGGAATCAAACAGCCTACAAGCAAACAGCATAAATAACAGACCTGTTTTAAACAGAGCTGTTTATTTACCTGTTAGACCTGTTTATTTGTTTTATTGTTGATCTGCAACGATGGATCATCTTAAGAATGATCGATTTACTAAAGAGACAGATTTCATTAAAGCTTACAAACCACTCATTGAACCACTTACAGAAATCGAAAAAAAAATTGAACCGCTACTAAATATCGAACGAAAGACGGACTAAAGGTCACCCATTCAGCAGTATAGTACCACGCCATCAATACCTTATCACTTGCGAGGAATTAACAAACGAAGATCATCTTCTTTAAGTGGTAGTAATTATTTTAGTCCATTCGCTCGACTTTCGTATTTTCAAAGAAATCCTCTGCGTCAAGAGACACCATCGTTCCTCGAGACTAGTGTAATCGGAGATATTGCAGCCCAAGTGGAAGAACAACATGTAGCGACTACGACCGATTCTATTTCACTCAATACCTCTCCATCGAGAGAATTTCTGGAGCAATATGATTCATTACCACGAATATACGTGGAGCGCATGCTAAGCGATTCATCGAATGCAATTGATACCACTTATGGAGTTCTTTACGACATTTCCACCGATAAGTGGGCAATTGGCAAGAGATCAGTAAAGATAGATGGAAAGGATTTGGCTATTAAGGGAGTTCGGTACAGTGGTACGAGCGGTCTCTATGACCTAATAATCATGAATGAACCTGACAAACGTCTAATAACTAGCGAAGATGAAGCGAACTATACACAGATCTTAATTGCAACTAATGCAGCTCGTCGCGATAATAACCCGGATGAACAACTGAAAGGTACACGTGTCAAAAAATATACAGGGATAATTAAACCCTTACTGGAGAAGGCGGAGATGAAGGAGGAAAAAGGAGGGGAAGTAACTGTATTCAAAGAAATTGGGCGACCGGTTGAATACAAATACTGGAGCAACGTGCATGAATTGATTCAAGATTTGGAAGTCCTATGGGCGGTAATACTGGACTCCACAACGATATTATATCAATCGTGAAAGAACTATACGAAGATGGATGTATTGAGAAACCTGACAAACAATTTTTTAGTCAACTATAGTTTGCACAGCGATGGACAAGTTTGGACGCTCTCATGTTCATGCTCAATTCCATAAACTGGTAAAAAACGCAATTCTCCATTACCGATGATAAGTTCAGTGTGGAAAATAAGCGTTTAAGTAATGTCGCCGATCCCATCGAACGTCAAGATGCGCTAACCTTACAGCACTATCAATTGGCGAGGTTCCATTTAAATGGGAACCGCTTAAGACAGGTGGCCGATCCTCAAGAAGACACTGATGCCATAAATAAAGGCTACCTCGAGTTTTATATCCAGTTAGTGAAGTCGCTTATAGATGGTGTTCGTAATTACGTTGAGATAGTAGAGGCAGATTTGAATGCAACTAAAGAAACTTTAAGTAAATTGATAGAGGACGGAACAAGTGGTAAACGAGTTGCATAACCCGGCACGCAAAAGTTTCCCACGTAGACGCACTATTATTATTAAAGGAGTCGATGATCTATGGCAAGCCGATTTAGCTGAATTTGTACCTTACGCCAAACAGAATAAAGGCTACAAATACATGCTGGTAGTTATCGACTGTTTCTCTAAATACGTATGGACGAGAGGATTGAAGACGAAGACGGGGGTAGAAGTTATGAAAGCTATGCAAACCATTTTTAAAGAACGGACGCCTAATCTGCAAATAGATGCTGGAAAAGAGTTCTACAATAAGCATTTCGCTAACCTGATGATAAAACATAACATTAATCACTATTCCACCTACAGCATGAGAAAGGCTAGCATAGCAGAAAGAGTGATTAGGACAATCAAGAATACCCTGTATAAAAAAATTGGGCAGCGTGGAAAATACGTATGGATTGGAAGACTTCTTTCTCGAGGAAGTAACGATAGAATACAATAATCGTAAACTTCGAACGATCGGAATGAAACCTAGCGAATTAAATGCTAACACAACGCTTAATGTATCTTCGAATCTCAAAATCTTTAATAAAAGCGATCGATACATGGTGGGGGACATAGTTCGCATGAGTAAATTTAAAAGCATATTTGATAAAGGTTATGTACCCAATTCATCGAGTGAACTTTTCAAGATTGTTAAAGTACGCGTAACCAATCCGGTCACGTACTTGCTAAAAGACATGAAAGGGACACCTGTACTAGGTGGATTTTATGGACAGGAACTGCAAAAGGCTAAATATCCGGACGTGTACTTGGTGGAAAAGGTCATTCGACGTAAGAAGAATAAAGTGTACGTAAAATGGTTGGGATTAAACGAATATTCGTGGATCGATGATGACAATGTAGTTTTATAACCATATTGTTGTACCTACTTAACTATAAATAAAAATTCAGCATACTGTTTTATCGTTTTTATTTCATCTCACCATACAAAGGTTTTTTAACAATATCTTTCTATCGGACGGTCTAAAGGATACTTGATATCCGCTCCTTGCATATATTCCAAAAATTTCCAGAGCCATAGAGTTGGCGTATTCGATGGCCGTACAAATAGCGTCGTCCATCACCACCGTCCAATTCTTATACGTACCTAAGATGCTGTGAACATTATATAACGGCTTACTTAAGTCAAGTATATACCTTTTGACATGTGGCTGTACGGCAAATGATTCAAGTTGATTCGCAGCTATACATTCACTATTTACAATCTTACACATATTTACAACTTTCTTAATTAAATTATCCAGTTCACTCTTTTATTGAACACCAATGTAATTTTATTCGCGCACATTTCCGTTTGATGCACCAGTTGAAGCATTCGTCCGGTAGAACAATGTCTTGCAAGATCGCATTAATAAAACATAGTTTTCAGTTGATGATATATCCATTATAGCACTCTTTAGATATTTTGTATATATCATACGCGTAGCATGACCGAGCTCTTGTTCCATGCGAACGTGTTTTCTGAACGAATACTCCAACTGGCGCTCATGATATGACATGTAAATTCAAACATTAAACGTTACTGAGATGTATTGAGACGGAAATAGTTGAATTGTAACCCCAAGGACGAGTTGTAACAGAGTTTGTTGTTATAACTCGTTTATCATCGTAGGGACTGAGAACAATTTTATTTTGCTTGATCGTATACCTCATCAAAATTTTGTGTTGAACAAAGCTTAGCGGTTGACTGGGAATTACGTTAGTAACAATTGAATTGACCCAATTTTCAATGTTCCATAACTGATTGATAAACCACGTAATGCAATCTGCCCCTCTATTGCAGAAAAATTTTGATAATGAACCATCGTAAGAGCACTTGAGATAAAACTCAATACTGAAAGGTTCTGAAACAATTTTTTGTTTGCACCACCAACATCTGGAGAATTGGAACATTTTTTTTTTCTAAAATACTATCAATATCTGCGTAAATAGCAAAAATCATGAATGGCATTACATGCTTTTTTACTATGCAGTGTAAATTTACGGATATAATTTTTCAAATTTTTTTATATCTGATAATTTAATAGGAAATTTAATCGTGCCACGTTTCAATACCTCATCGCAATGGGGATAGCTTCCTATTCTATCAGGTTTTGTTTGCAGGATACAAAACGGAGACCACCGACCAAGGAAAACAAAATTTATCGGTATTTTTAATATTAACAATAGCCCTCTTTAGTGCAATAATACGTGGAACTGTGATGAAAGTAGAAATACCACCCCTTATGGAAACGTAATTATTTATGTTTACTTTCAAATGCAAAATTTCACTTAGAGCAAACCCCGATCCTTCCTCTTGAAACTCTTCCAGTTTAACTGTCAATTTGACAACTATTTCCTTTGATACCACACCTTGAGATTTGTGCCAAAGTCAATAATAGAATTTCTGATAGAAAAATGCTTTAATTCTACATTCATATTTTGACATACCAGTATAACATTCACCTTTAACAAAGACCTCTTCAATATAATATTAACCGTTCTAGCAAAGCTATCAAATGCCTTTGTTAAAAAAATTAAGGGATCATTGTATCCCAAGTTGACTATAATTCCCGTTAATAATTTCGAATCAAAACAAGATTTAAGGCAATACCAAACTAAACTTGCCGTATTGCATTCCCCACCTAGCCTATCACCCGTTATGGGAGACTTTCCTAATTGCTGTTGTAGTCGACCCAAATAAAATTTTAAAAGAGCCAAATTGTTCTCTATTCTAGGGGATTTTCATTCCTATTATCTAAGTGAACATTATTGGTAATAGCTTTTTTTATCAGAAAAAATATTGGTTCTAAGTATCGAAAATGTATCTAACTATTGCGAGCTTGTGTTTTAATAATTTTAATGTATTCTGAGTCAACTCAACTAGGAAGCTGCTGACGGTAGACAGAGATGATGAGGATGACATACCTACCAACACGAAACTTATTCATAAAATATTTAACAAAAGTATTCCGGGTTTATTGAAATTTTGCTCAGCGAAATCGAACGGAACACACAACCCAACAAAACACGTAATCAATTTTAGCATCAATAAACCTCAGCTACAAAGTATGGAGCATTCAAGCAGGCATGTTGCATTTTTTTTTCATTTCCTGCAAAAGTACTCTCTCCCTCTCACTTCAAAATGCTGAAACAACAAGAATTATTTTTTAATGATGACGCACATCAGTTATTTTTAATGATGGTGCTGTCACTATATTTTTTAGATACGACGCTAACCGACTATTTTTAGCTATGACGCGACCACCTTTTAGTGAGGACATAAACCGGCTATTTTTAGCTATGATACACCACATTTTAGCGAGGACGCGAACCAGATGTATGTCTAGCACAGACACCAACCACACATACTTGGATATTTCCCATTGTGACAGCACAGATTCAAACCACACATGTGTTTGGTTACCTACTATTTTTAATAATGACTCGCACCAGCTATTTTTAATGATGGTGCTTCATTTTATGATGTACCTACTCTTCATTTAATCAAGAAATAAAAGACGTTTTTGCAATAAAAATATATAATTTATTTCCAAACAGTTATACATAGATATAATATATTATTATTTTTACAGAAATGTTAAATTAGTTGTCTTTCCTACAGTTCCGCCGCTGGTTATGTACACGTCTTTCTCAGCCAGATAGTTTTAACTTTTTTGAAGTATTCATAAAATCGTAATGGAAGTATACACTTAAAGTTCTCAGTTTCAATGATAATATGTTTACCATACTTCGTGTCGATAGTATTCATATTTATATTTTGCACCCCCCTCAAAGTCTTTTACGTTCGTGAAGGATTTACAGAAAGTTCTACTGTTCAATGCAGATAGATCCATCTTTACTGATTCAAGAACGCTTTTGAATTTTGAGTTTACAACGGAACTGTCATTATGTATATTACTGTATCACGATTTTGATGGTGGAGGGGAGAATGTGCTTTGAGAATTGCATCAGTAAGCTAATCTGCATCTGATGATGAATAACTGCTGCCATCAGGAGATGCTGCCCATTTTTTTATGTCGTTGCAAAACTGATGCAATTGTACAGCTTTAAGTTCTTCTACAAAACATTTTTCACATATTTTTTTTAAATTTAAAAACTTTTCACATATCGTTACTCCTTTTTCATACTTTTTCACTAACACGTTACACTCCGCTTCACTATAACCACCTCGTCCGTAAACCGCCTCATGTTCAGCATCGAATACTAATGCCGAAAATTCTTGTTTCAAGCGTTCCACCGCTGTTCTCAGGTCGGATGCTTTGATCCATTGCTCTTGAGCGTATGCCATCCACATGATATACACACACACACACACAACACTCACTACTATTTCCTTATATTGTTACTCTAAACTACCCCCACTATGCAGATATGACCTACTTTTTATGCATAGCTTACGAAAATGTAACCTCTACTTAGTTTTGAAAGTCATCACGAGTGATCTTGAAGTAGTTCCTTTATGACGTGGAGTACCTATCACAACATGTTTAAACTTGTTTATACCAGTAATTTCTAGTTTTAGCTCTGACCTTGACCTTCAATGAACTCATGACCTACTTTTTATGCATAGCTTACGTGATCGTCGTGACCTTGAAGTGGAGTAGCTCGTACCTTACATTACTACTACTACTACTACCGATATATCCAATGCGTTCGATGACCTTGACCTACAGCAGAAACACTCGTAGAAAAAGTATAGTAGAAAAGTGGAGTAGCTCCGACCTTTCATTACTCTTGTATGTATTATTCACAGTACCGGAAAGCAAATGGAGACAATGGTGGAGGCCTACGCCAGGGATTTTGAAGAAAATTTCTACCCGACACCTACACAGCCCCATTTGCAACCGCAAACTCTGAGAGAATTAGCTCTCAAGACCATCGAAAAGATGAAAAATATGGAGACAGTGTATAAAACCAAATTGAGGACTGCACGCAAAAGAACAGCACAGCTGAATACTGAGTTGGAGACCTCACGGGTAGAGGAAGGCAAGCTAGAACAGGAACTGGTCTGCATCAAAAAATTTTGTGAATTTTTAGGCTGAGGTGTACAAATATATAGATATGTAGTATGTAAATATGTAGAAATAAGAATTATATGTAATATTGGTTAAGTAATTATAATAAATGTAGATAAATTGAGTATCGGAAGTATTTGCTTTAACATAACATTTATGAAAAGGATAACGAATATTTTTTTATAACAAAGGTGTGTGCGTACATAAATGGGGGATGAGGCAGTATAAGAATAATTGTATAATATAAAATTAATGAATTAATAATGGTAACCAGAAGTACTAAAATTAATGTGTGATTAGAGCGTGCAATCAGTTATTAGTTTCCCAATTGTAATACTGTCATAAAAATTAAGCAAACTTAAGGGAAAGAAAATGATAGAAAATAGTCAGGAAATGTGTAATGTGTGTTGCATGTCTGCAGGACTTACTTAAATTGCTTTCCATTTATACTTGTAGATGCATGTGTGTTAGAATGATAACAAAATTTATATTAAAAAGTAATCAATTCATGAATTGAAACAGAAAAAACTAGTTGAGTTAAAGTTTTTAGTTCCAACGCGATGTAAAAATTATATATGTAATTTCTTGTAAAATCAGTACTATAAGGAATAAAATGTACTTCAACAGAAAGGAATATGTATGGTCAGCATTTTTCAATGCAAAATATGATTACGAGTGTTTTTCCAATCTTATCTAAACCATACAGTTCATTATCATTTTACAAGTTTTACTCATTTATTAATATATTACTTATATTTCTTATAATTTTTATGTAACCATTAATTAACGTAACACTGTTGATTTCATTATTTGAAAATGAAACTACATACTATTAAAAAATGTACATTAGTACAACAATTCATATATAATTTTAAATTAATGATTATTCCATTTAAGTTATATTTTTGGGGCGTAATATTTTAAATTAAATCAATATTCATTTATTATATAATTTACATTGGGATAGCTGCCCAAATTTGATATATGTGTTAGATACGTCGAAAAACCGACAGGGCGTGATAGAGGGGGTTTTTTAATTTATTTTTGTCAAATTCTGGTCCGTTTTCGCTTGAAGTAGAGTATTCACCTTCAATGAACTCATGACATCGTCGTGACAACATGTTTAAACTTGTTAAATACACAACTACTTTTAGTTTTAGTAAATTATTTCACCTTGACCCAATTTAATAAGCCCATTTGACTTGGTCTACTTTTTAGCATAGACAACGCGCATTCTTCTTGTTTCCATGAATTGATTCTTTAACGATTAAACTGCTTTGATAAAAAAGAGTATATTTACATTAAAACATTTCACACACACATAAAATTATTGCTTACTACACTATTTCAATAGGTAATGTTTTATTCACCTTTTCTTTGTAATTGTTTTATGTGATATTTATAAAATTACATAGCATTTTTTAATCCTGAAGTCAAAAATTCTGAATTTTTGTATACAACAAACAAATAACAGCGCAAATATAGCAGTCCCAATTTTTTCTCAAAACTAAAAAAAATGTGAAAAAAAATTGTATCTTAATAGCAGAATTTTCGTTTACATGTACGCACACGTTGATAATTAGATACATAATAAATCATAACGCGGTAGTCCTTTACCCAAACATTCCAATTTTTGCATGCAGACTAAACAATGAACTCATGACCTACTTTTTATGTATAGCTTACGAGAGCGACGTAACCTTGAAGTGGAGTAGCTCCGGCCTCTATATACTTGAGGCGTGGAGCGCGTTCTGACATAATGAGAAAACTCACTTGACCTTGAAATAAATCCCATAAGATTTACATGGGTGGCCTTGAAGTGGAGTAGCTCCGGCCTTATATTACTACTATGGCAAACTCGTTAATAATGTCCTCGTATAAAAATGTTTTTGTTTATTTGCCTCAATACAAACTTATCCTTAAAGCGATGTCCAAATTGGGGTACACATCTTCTAGGGAATTACATTTCAAAAATTTCAAAATTCCTCCAACGATTTTTCAGGTGGTTGATCAATCCCCCACAGCATAGTGCTATTGGAAGTGAATGCACTCTTCAGTAAAATCAGAATCCAAACCATTTGTGTAGATGTGGTAAAGATTGATCGCCTTCTTTGTCAATTCCTCTTCCATGTCTCTCTGGCTAGTCTTATAACACAACTGAATTAAGAAGTAAAATTTGTCTTGAAACACGTTATAGGCCATTTGTATTTTCTTAAATTCACAACCAAAAGAGTCTATAACTGGTAAAAACGCGTTTATTTTAAGGTCATCACTACCAATAAAGTTTACTTCACCACTTCGGCCTTCGTCAGGCCAAACCTTTTTTTTTTGGCGTCTTTTTCATAACATGAAGATATAGTTTTCGTTATATCCATAGCCAATTTCTCAAAGTAACCAAAACGGTTTTTCTGTTCCATGAAACATTATTCAAGAGAACCATACAAATCAATCGCCAACAAAACATCTACAGTTTCACTTTTTATGGCTTTGCTCACTTTACAAACTTTATTAAGTACGGTACTTCAGAAACATACCATAAAAGCGGTTTCAAGCCGCTCTAATTTTCGAAGAATTCCTCGGAACTCACATCTAGTCGTTGTTTTTCTGTTGAGCCATTGTAAGTTTTTGTCAAAGCAATGTTCGTCCCAAGACTCTTGTAAGCTTTGGCACGCATCATCTCTAGATGATCATCGGGTACAATTCACACTTTTTTGATTGTCTTCTTCTAATAAGATTTCTCAATAACGCTTGTTAAGCATTCCCATCGCTTTGTGGATCACGTAAAAAATACATATACTTCCTGAAGCAACATGAAAAATGTGCACACTTCTCCACAATATTCTGCAACAGACGATTCAAGTAGGTTTAGGGAATGTGCCGGGAATGCGACGGATAAAGCTGTAAACACCGGCCATAATTGAAGCGTTATCGTACGTTTGTCATATGCAGTCATCAATGTTTATTTTCAGATGTTCTAGTTCATTTATAAAATCATAACACACTTAAACATTGATGACCCTGTAACGTGTTTAAATGGGAAGTCGGCGGAAAAAGGAAAGGGTTCTCTACTCACCTACAGATAAACCAGAAACCGTCTAGCTTAGAACGGTTCGGGGGGGGGGGGTCAAGAAACATTCCGGTGTAAAAAATGACCACCACAAGTCGCTCCCCAAAATTCAAACTCCCCGTTACCCCGGCTTCTGGGTAACGATGTCTAAAGAGGTAAATAGGGAATTAAGGGAAAGGAGAGAAAAGGGGGGAAGAGAGAATAAGGAAAAAAGTTGTAGTATAACGCAAAAATGTGATTTTTAAAATATTTAAAATAAGGGTAGATACAGAATCAACAAAACGAGATTAACTGAAGTGAAATCCTTGTTTCTTTTTATATACCAATATAAATAATATAGTATAATAATTTATATATACGAGGTACAGTTAATACCCAAATAGATCCAAACTGAAATTAATTGCAAAGTTTGCAAGTAAAGCGGGTTTTTACATCAAACCCAAAAGAAAGTTATTATTTATAATTACTTACTTTAAAAGTTTAACTTTCGAAAATGAAAGGTTTTTCATTACGTTGAAGCTGAAAGAAAAACATACTTACGCTAGAAAACCGTTTTAATAACCAAAACTTATTCAACAATACACTTGCTGTGGTTTCACAACACCCCAAAAATTATATCCAAGTTAAAATATTCGTTATTCATGAATTAATTACCAAATGTTTGTCGGAAGGACAGTTCAGTTACCCCAGATACTAGAAAAAGAAAGAAAGAGAGAAACCGGTAACTGAACGTTCCCACCAAATTAAACAACAGTGCAGTAAAAGTAAAATTTGAAGTGAATATATACTTATATAATAGTCCAAAATAACCAAATAATTGAGGTAAATAGTTTTTAAATCTACAGGTAAATGTAGGCAAATTTAAAGGTACATAGAAGTTAAATGAAGTTATAGTGAAGCCGCGAAAAATTTAACTTAAAAAAAGGAAGGAAATAAATTTATTATTTAATGGAACTGGTAAGAAACAGCTACTGTGCGCAACTCGGAAATTAAACAGGTCTGTGCGCAGTTGACCTATTGTTCACTATAACAAAAAACATGGACGCTATCTTAAAGTGAATATGGGTGTGGTCCACAATTTACCAAATAGTATTAAGAATTTATAAAGTGTAAACGGTATGAAGATCACTTAAATACAGATCAAACTAATAACTAAAAAGATTTATGCAGCAACAATAATTTCTAGCAGTGTGCAATTTTACCAACCACTTTCACTTGATGATCCAGTAGTAATACAACTTCTATATCGGATAGTAGTCACGATTGCAGAAATTCAGAAAATAAAATTTTTAAATTCTAAAAGGAAAGGTACGTAAGTATTATATAAGGTGAAATTAACATCAATTACCCCTATGTTTTTAGGCGGGCACACATGAAGTGGTACAAAATGCCTTCCGCTAGTCGATCGAAGGATCCGTAATTTGTTTATGGTTGTACGCTTTCAGTCGCTAACAAAGAAATTTAGGAATTAATAACAAATAAGAAGACATACGGCACAGCTTACCCCCTTTAAGACGAAAAACTCCTTTATCTCCGCAATGTTCTTGCGAGTAACAAGTAATTTAGAACAGTAATTTTCAGAAAAGCCCAAATAATTCTTGCTATAGTTAATTCTTCTAATGTATATCCGAAAAATCTTCTGTTTAGAAATTTTAGAAGAGATCAGAAATTTTCCACAGCGTCGTAAAAATGGGGACCGCAAAGGACACGAGAAATGTAGGCACGTTTCTCCAAAACGAAAAATTGTTAGAATTGATTTCTTTGTTATAGGTGGCGTAAATATGTACTTTAGTTCAATAATTTGTTTGATTTACATTGCTTTATATAACAGAAGATAAGGACATTATTTTAATAAAAGGAATCGAATACGGTATTTCAGCATCCACAATATGCAAGATTATTTAGTAATTTCTCACATCGTGGTGACATGCGCGACATTCTACATTTTTGCAGCCTTTGAAACCATCTTTATCGTCAAATTGTGATCCTTCTTTACTGTTAAACGCTAAACAAGGTCCACAAAAATGATCTCTTTACTTTTGAAGAAAATCATCCATTTCCTTTCATGAACTTCTCCATTTTTGAACCTTCATTTAAAGAGAGATTTACTCAAATATCTTTTTTGATCTTTGTACTCTCTTAAGCTGTTAGTGAAATCTAAATCTATGTTTTGGTCAAAGCCATTTTTTCCTATTAGATCTCTAGTAGTATCGTTTAGATTCACAAAGCTGGGTCCTTATCTAAGGAGTTAACTGATGTTTGCGAGCTTACTTGTATTTCAGTATGTTCTGGTGACATAGCTGTTTTGGAACAACTCGATCAAGTGAAAGCATAGACGGCCTCTACAGAATCATCACAAACATCATCAATATCACTAGCACTTTCAGATTTCCCTTCTTTTCCTTTAGCATTCTTTTCCTCCACTGGCGAAACACTAGTTTTAAAAAACAAATCTAGTTTTTTTGTTTGTTTCAGAACACGTTCTAGTTCCTGAAGTATCAGTTTTGCTCGTTTTTTGTATTCGGCACCACTGAGTCTTTTCCTATTGTCACTCATAGTAGCATACTTTTAAGAAATGTCCATTCTTTAATGGAATACGTTAAACTAGTAATCACAACACAATCATAACCACACAGCAGAATACAAAATCATTACCGTTTTGCATCACCGATTAACACACTGTTTTACCGCAACGTAAACAAGAGAGGTTAGGAAGGTTTGTTGTTTGTTGCTTACAGTGTTGTCAGATCGAATCACTGTGTTTGCGCCTTGCAGTGTTGTCAAACCAAATTACACATTAAATTTGAGCTACAAGATTATGTGCGGTAAATTCTTATTATGTTATGGAAAGAATAAACATATTTCCATGTAATGTTTTCGTAAATTAATACGCTACTTATCAAAGATGTGAATGAAGACGTTTTTGTTATTAATAACGAAATGTTTATTTTTCAGTTCGAATAAATTGCCAAAGTGCCGCTCTAGGCTGCAGCCTTTTCATCCTATTTAGAAATACGGCCCTGGCTGTTTGGAATACTTGTATGTACTATATTTATATTTAAAATGTTTAATATTTGATTTGATAAAATTTATATCTGTATTTTGAAGATGCATATTATTCTTAATTAAATATGATTACGTTTAATACTTTTGATTTGATATACATTTCAACAGTGATCTTATTTTACACTTATAATGATAACGCCTGTTACATATAATCCAAGCGTTTAACGTTTTGATTCCGTGATATATTATTTATTTTGATTTTGTACATTTCAATGATTCACATGATGTATGTAGTTTAAATATTATTATTAAGCATTAAAGCGGAGTACACGCGTTTTCATTAGCTCTTGTTAATATATCTAATTTAAAGTGTTCAATTTGATAATGCCCACAGCCAAGTGTTGCATATGTTCGGAACAATTAAATACTGATAAAGAACCTGCTTGTGATACGCGTAAACTTTGTGCAAAAACAAATCCAATGATATCGAATTAAAATCTTTAATTCAAGATCTACACCCGCGCCGTGAAATTGATGAACTAAAAAACAAATCTGAAGAATTGCGACTCAGCTACTGAAATTATCATTAATGAGGTTCAGGATCATCAAAAACGTGCTGAGAATATCGTAATTTTTAACATTGAAGAGTTATTAGACAATGCGGATGCTAACACAAATGTTGCTAGCTAGGTCGTAGATATTGTTAAAACTATCTCACCTAATGTATCTACAGATAATTAAAGAGATTTTCGAATTGGCATGAAACAGCATAATAAATGCTGTTCAATAAAATTCTTATGATGCTATTACAGTATTGCGTAACAAAATGTGGTTTTCATGGGATGCTGTAATTAACATATTTGGAAACCAAACAACGATGCAGCGTAATCGCATTAATAAGTTAAAAGAGTTGCTTAAGGATAGGATAGGTAAAGGTGAAATTGACTTAACTATTGTAAAGAAATTGTAGATAAATTAGCGCTATGTCTAAACTACTACTTAGTAGTTAGTGGTTATCGACTGTTTTTTGAAACACTTGTGTATTAAAGAATTAAAAATGAAAACAGGTCAAGAAGTTAAAAAGGTCATGCAAACAATCTTCAAAGAAGGTCGGAAACCTAAACATTTGCAGACAGTTGCAGGAAAAGAATTCTACATTGAGCATTTTACTAAACTAATGCAGCGTTATGGAGTCAATCATTACCCCACTTATAACACAAAAAAACTGCAATTACGGAACGTGTTATCAGAACCATTAAGTGTGCTCTGTATAAAACGTTTAGCCTACAAGGTAAATACAAATCGATTGATATAATTGGGACTGTACCGAAAGATTACAATCGTAAGCATAGAACTACCGG
Organism: Vesta saturnalis; assembly: GCA_036346205.1. NCBI lineage: Eukaryota > Metazoa > Arthropoda > Insecta > Coleoptera > Lampyridae > Vesta > Vesta saturnalis. The sequence continues at coordinate 1,526,807 of JARFJB010001017.1, read as the reverse complement.
AATGAAGCCATCGAGGTATTTCAGAAGGAAAGAAGCACTATCATGATAAATTGAGCAAACCACTTAAGGGTGTTAAACCAAATGTTTTAATTCAAGATGATAAGAAATGGATATCTGGAGAAGTAGAAATCAGAATTAACACGATCATATGTGAGAGATCAAAATAATACAATAGTAAGAAGGAATCGTATTCACTTGCGTCCTACTAACAATGAATTTCATATTAATGATCATCATACCGCTTTAAACCTACATTCCACACCTTCTGAACTGACTAATAATGCTACCCATTTAAAATGTGTAACCATTACCGAACTTGCAAATAACAATGTAGTATCTAAATAGGCCTGTTAGAAATAAGGAACTTCCTTCAAAATTAAAGGATTAGGTATTAACTTAAGAGGAGAGGATACAAAGGTAGATGAGAGCAGTGTACGGTGTCAGTGAAGCCACTTATATAGCTTCACTATAGTTGTGCGTTGTAATAAAGATTTGGCATTGTGAAGCAACTTACTTTAATTATTTACAATACCATAGGTTCTCAATTATTATACCGTTCAACGTCTACTAGACTTAGGTGTCCACTTTGATGCCAGTTTCTCCTTTTCTAACTATGTGTAGAAAGTCCATTAGTCGGCGATCAAGTCGCTTGGCATCATTATGCGCAATTGCAGATCATTTACCAACGTAACTGCACTAACATCTTTGTATTTTGCATTTGTTCGCTCTAAAATGGAATACTGCGCATTAATTTGGAACCCTTCTACCAAAAGTGACATATCACGCTTAGAATGTCTCCAGCGTAAGTTTTTAAAGTTCTTATTTTATAAAGTTTGTACCACTCTTTGTTAATACAATTTTGTATGTTTAATTATTTGTCTTTTGACATCTCAGATTGGTCCCTACTTTTACTACTTGGCGGTATGGTTGATTGACTATTGTAAAAAGATTCAGGACAATCGGTTATGAACAATTTATTTACAAATTAAATCTATATCTTTGAATATAAATCAAAATAAAATTCTATTTTTAACAAAAATAAAAATAACAATAATTGGCGTATATAAAATGAAGAATGATTTTAATAAATAATCTGAAGGATTCCATTTTTATTCCGGTGGTGGAGATGGAAAGGTCCGCATCCTAAGTCGTCCTTGGCGGGGTTTAAGATTTAGCGGTCCGGTTGGCTGGCGCCGCTAACTGGAAGTAACACATTACAAACACGTGTTTATATGACACGTATTTTTAACAGTATAATTAGTGTATGTGTTGTGTAAAAGAGTTAACTTGCAGTGTTTGTGAATGGGTAAAATTATAATTATGGAATTTAAGAAAGCGTTATTATGGAGGTGAGTATTCTTATCTTACGTTTATTGTAATTTAATTAACTAATGCTGACTTAAATAATGATTAATGAAAGGGTCTGGTAATTTGGCTGATTGGAACGTAATTATTGATTACTAAAATGCAAAGCGTTAAAATAAAGCTTTATCGTAAATAAAATGTACTAAATGGAAACGTGAATGTGACCTTGCGTATTTAATTTATTCATTACGTAAAAATGTATGGAAACAAAATGGACGTGGATTTTAATTTAACATAAAATTGAATTTTAGTTTAGTTTAGTAGACGGGAAAATTAATGTAACGTAAATACATGGTGACTACGAAAAATATACGTTGGACGAACGAAAATTTATAATGAATGCATTGTGGGCTTGTGAAGTATGAATTTTGTAATTAATGGAATGTGGTTTTATGAAGTATGTAATTAGGTCAAGATGACGTTCACGATCTGAGGTAATTACAATGACATGGTGATATAGTGACGGATGTCCGGGAAGACAGCCAATTACCGGAGCTGTTGGTGGATTATATGCGTAAGGGCTGATGGATTTTATGTGGGAGAGAATTCAGAATGAATCGGGATATGTCGTTTGTGTTGCTGGCGATGGTGGGTCCGCTGGAATTCCGTGATGGAGGTGTATGTTAAGGTTGGGTATACGGTAGTTTGATGAGGATCGAACTTGCTTCGTAAAATTATTCTCTTTTCTGGGCCTCAATCGTCGTCAATGACCATGTCACTCAGTAATTCCTGACACTCCCCTCGTGGTGAGAACTCCGAAATGATCGTATCAAGAATGACTTGCTGGTTTCTATTAATTTGGGGATAGGGATTGAGTTATAATACTCATCGTAAAGTTACTATCTCCTAGGGGCCTCATCCACCGTCAATGATAATAACGGCACTCAGTGATTCTTCTACACTCCCCACGTGGTATGAATTCCGAGAGGATAGTGTTAAGAATAGCTTCCTGGCCATAGTTAACTCGGGAAAAGCGAGGTTATGTCTTTGGGGTGCGTCGTAAAATTACTACCTCTTCGGGGCCTCAACCACCGTCAATAATAATGTCACTCAGTGATTCTGGTGCACTCCCCTCGTGGTACGAATTCCGAGAGGATCGTGTTAAGAACAACTTCCTGACCATAGTTAACTCGGGAAAAGCGAGGTTATGTCTTTGGGGCGCATCCTAAAGTTACTACCTCTTCGGGGCCTCAACCACCGTCAATAATAATGTCACTCAGTGATTCTGCTACACTCTCCTCGTGGGACGAACTCGAAGAGGATCGTGTTAAGAATTACTTACTGATTTGTAATAAAGGTATTAAACGTATGCAAAATATGCAGAAAATAATAAAACAGGAAATCAGGTAATACAGGAATCGATTTATCAGGTAGGATTTAATAATTCGCAAGCGTACAAGTATAGTTTCTCAGGATACTATATTTAACCAATTAAATATAGCGGAATCGAGAATGAGATGATCTGGAAAGCGGGCGGTCAGATATTTATAAGGAAATTTCGACGGAGTAGGAAAGGAGTGTGCAACTGATAGCATTTATTAATAATGCCATTGCAGTTGCGGAAAGAAATAAATATTTTGATAGAAATTATTCACTAGGATAGGAAAATTTATTGTAAGGATTTCAGGATCATTACAAGTTGAAAGTATATATCTAGAGAGGATATCCTTATTCGCTACTATTATCTAGATTTGACTTCTGTTCCTTAGAGGAAACGAGAATTAGGAGTAGTTTTACTTTTCTTTACAATGTAGTTCTCGATAAGGTACTCTTTGCAACTTCAACATCAACAGAATGTGTAATTCATGTGATATTCACCATTCTTGTTTATGGGATATAATACATTCAATATGTCAATTTTAATGTTTCACTTCAACATGTACTAATTATGTACATATTATTGATATTAATTTTAAGGCGTAAGTAACATACTGTCTAATATTTCCTTTGCTTACATAATTATTTTTGTAAACTTATTTTTGTTTAAGCTCGTCGATTATGTAGTGGCTTAGTAAGGTAGTTTATTACCTTTAATATTATATAGTACTTAGTTAGGTGCTATTTATCACCTTTAACATAACATAGTGTTCTTTTTCTTATAAATTTCTTTTGTTGTTTAATGCACAATGCTTTTATCGTAGCATTTAGTTATTTTTGTAAATTCACTTTTGCTTAACTTGTTTAAGTTAATGTAGTATTTTTTCATAATTTTTTTTAATGCACAATGCTTTAATAGTTCTGTATGTTACAAGTGGATCTGTAAATGGATGAATTCTGTTGATCAATAATTTATAATTATTGTTTTCATATTTGACATTTTTCATTGTACCGAGTGCATATTTAAAATTCCTGTACTTGCGAAAAGGAGTTTTCTTTTTCTCCTCTCTAATTTATTTTATTATACACAACACTCTCCATTTTGGCCTTAAATTACAAAATTTTAGGGACTGTATCTGTATATAATAAATGAATTTCAATGATGTAATTGCTGTTTATATAATTCCCTCCCAAACTTAGCACCAAGTCAATGTATTTCTTACTTTGTACACCAAGCTAGTAGCGTAGTGGTGACACAACCTGCTTAGCATTCGGGAGGTAATGGGTTCGATTCTCGTTACCGTCTACCTTGTATGAGGTTTTCCTCATACACACGTAACGGCATGGTCACTGGGTATATGCACACCATGTGCGGCTACTTAGGCGAATATTGGGATAGTATTTTCCCCCCCAGAACCCTAACTTCGTTTTCTCAGATCCTATCCTGACCACACCCATCCTTAATCCCACCATGCATATAGACGTAATGTATGTATGTATTCTGGGAATCCATGATTGTGGCCGAAGGAGCTCGAGCAACCCGGGGAGGGAATGAAATAAGTGGCCTTTTCCTTTTACTTTGTACATCACAAAGTTTTATGATAAGATAATCTAACCATGTGATAATTTTGGTTATTACTTTTCTTGAGTGAGATTAATATTTGGTTGCATATTTCGAGGATTTTTCTATGATTTGAATCTGTTTAAATGTAGAGTGAAGTTAGTTAGAACTTGGATTTTAAAATACAGTTTGAAACACAATTTGATTATTTTTACTCCTCCCTCATTGATGTTACAAGTTCATTTGGCGCTGTGACTTCCTTCTCTCATCTCAATATTACACTTTCTGTATTATGACTTTTGTATATCATTACAAGATAATATTTACATTTACAAAAAGCGTTATGATGTCAATCTATGAAGTTGACAAACTATAAATGTCTTAAAATATATAGGTACTTAATAATGTGTACAAAATTAGGATATTTTTATTTAATTAATATAATAAAGTATTTACATAAGTTAAAAATATTGTCTTAAGACTTTTATCACACACAAATCACAGTAAAATGTGATTGCAAATATAGTGGAATAAGTAATCTTTCTTATGAATACCTAATTTAAGTATTTGAACAATAAGAATTTTTTGTTTAACTACCAAAAATAACAAATTTTAGGTATAGATGAGTTCACAGTTTTATACTAAATCGTAGCATACAGATGTGATCACAGACAGTCAAGTTATAAAAAATGTGTAACACAGATGCTTCTGCTAGTTACACAAATAGACTGTTTCTAAATTCTTTAAACAGTTTAATGCATTCCAATTAAGCACAACTTCTTTCTGGACAAATGTGTATAAATGTATAATATAAACATTTAAAGAATACATTTAATTCGTATCAGATTGAAGGCATTTATGAGCAATTTTTATATTGACTAATGTAAAACTAAGGTAATAAATAACATCTGTGAAAGTAAACTAAATAAGAATTGTATAATAGTTAAGTAGGTACATATTATTTATTTATTGCACAAACCATGTAAAAAAAATTTGAAAGACAAATAAGCATTTGAAAAAATAATTTTAAACATTTCATAATATAATTGAAAATAAACCACAGTAGACAACAAAGTGTTCAGACAGTTTACTAGTAAAAAACAGTTTTGACACTACATTGCGTATGACTATTCACAATAAGATACTGGAGTCTTGGAATATACATTATGAATTATGATGCAACTACCATATTACCACGCTCTTTTTATTTTGCACATTAATTCTGTTACTTCGTAATTGTAATGATTCTGACCTGGGTATCATGTTATTATCTTTTTATGATTTGGCGCAATAATTCTATTACATGGAAACTGTAATCATATGGCACAATCAAAATTTCACAATTTGCAATGTATTGGTTTAATGTGGAACAACATTCCTTAGATATACAGCACGTGGGGGTGTGACAAAAGCAATGTTCCTTAAAAAAGTTTATTGTTGCTGAATGCAAAATATTGCCATTTATTCATATTTTCAATAAAATTGGTTTGCTTTAGAAACGAACTCCAGATAGAGTGCAGACGTTTGCATAATTTTTTAAGTGAGCAGCCGTTGCTTAAACTTCTCCATTTATAAAACATATACACTAAATAGAATCTAATAAAATATTTATCAAAGGAGGCAACAATTCATCCAAGCCAATGTTTCATTCATGCAATAAACTTGTTTACGTCCTTTGATGAACTAAATAGACTATGTTGCAATAATTTTTTACAAAAACACTAAATCATTAGTAGGTAAATAGCTTAGATATACAAATTATTATAGTATTTATTAGAAACCTTATGATCTTGAGATTTAGTACCACTGCTTTAACATATACGCTATTGATATAAACAATCTTCGCACCTAATTATACAGAGTGGATTATCATAACTGAAGAATGTTGGTAATAAACATCCGTAGGTGAAGAAAATGTTATGTTCTATAGTTTGCAGTTATTTATTTACATTTGTCATTTTTGATGAGCGGCTCATAACAGCATGAGTTTGGCCGTTGGCCATCAGCATCTGCCATCTGTTAAAATCATGTCAATTTCAAATTGTGATTGTTGCGATTGAAATTATCCATCAGTTAGGCAAATTGTTATTTGCAAAAGTGATAGTAGTATAATATAACACATATACCAAAATGAAAGTGAAGTGCGATGAATGTGGAAGTGAGTTCAGCCAAAGAAAATGTCTCTATGCACATACAAGATAAATCCACAAGAGAAACGTCGTCGTTTAAAAAAAAATCCAGTAGTGTGTAATTGAGTTTAGCCATAAGAAAGATTTGTATGCGCACATGCGAAAATTTCATAATGTAGAACATAAGAACACGTAAATAAAATGCAGAGTGTGGAGATGAGTTCAGCCAAAAAAAAAGTGTATGCACATGCCAGGACGTTTCACAACAAAAATCTGTTAGCCTTAAAAATAACCCAGACCTGGAATGTAGTGTTTATCATAAACAATTTTCGTTGAAGTCTACTTTACGTAAACATGAAATTAATGCGCACAAAAACTAATCAGATCATGACTATATAAAGACCTGCTGTAAAACATCGAGATTACTCTGCCCGCACGAGTGCTGCAAGATGTTTAAATTAGCAAACATCTTAAAACACATAGTGTAGAAATTGAGAAGGAAGACCATGAATTCACTTCAATTGAAAGTAAGTTTTGCAAACAACTGATTGTTCCATCATCCATCATCTATTTTTTAATTTTCTAGACTTTGAGAGCTGGAAAGATGATATTCAACGGAGGGAAACGGAACTTTACACTCGTGATTCTGTCCCAAAAAGATTATTAACAGTTGAAGCCTGGAATGTACATTACAACTGCCATCGCTCATATTTTTATGTTCCAAAAGGTAAAAATATCAGATCCTTAAAGTCAATGGGTACCTAGAAAATGTACAAAACTTGCCCATCAAGAATGAAAGTGACTACGATGAGGAGACAAACCAACCTTCTTTAGTAAAAGTTGAATATTGCAAAACTCATTATGGACATCAATTACAATTAGGACACGTTTCCTTGGATAGCAAAACAAGGGCGGAAATATCAGGTATTGTAAAGTTTTCATTTTCGTTATTTTTTTTTATAATTGTTATTTTCAATTGTTTCAGGAAAATTGAGAGGAGTATCTTTCAACCATATTCTGGATACAATCAGAGATAATGTAACAAACAAACAACCAAATATTGTAAATTCTGGAAAGAAAAGATTTACACAACGTTGTAAGAGATTTTAATATTAATTATTGTACAAAATGACATGAAACGATGCAGTTAGTGTGAAGCTATGGGTTTCAGAATGCAAGGAACTGAGGATAATCCTCTATTGTATTATAAAGGTCAGAATGAAGATAGGATATATCATTAAATGATAGTGACTTTGCACTAATCATAATGACTGCTTTCCAAGCAGATCAATTGATTATGTTTGGCAATAATAAGATTTGCATAGATGGTACTCATGGTACTAATGCTTATGATATCCAGTTATATACTATATTAACTGTAGATGAATTTGACACAGGATGTTGTGTAGCCTATTGTTTTTCAAATTGTTGTGACCAACACATATTCACATTATTTTTTAATAAAATAAAGTCGAAAGTTGGAATAATCAGTTGTACCATATTTACGTTTGGTGATGCCCCTGCGTTTTACAATGCTTGGGCTTCAGTTATGGCACCAGTTAACCACAGACTATTATGTAGTTGGCACATTGATAAAAATAGTCATTTTATGTGAACAGTGAAATGTTTAAATAGGACTAAATTCTGTTACAGTATGTACATTGTTGAAAGCATATAATAAAAAATGGCACCACCAAAAAGTAATATCTGGCTGCATTATACAAAGTTGTCAAAGGAACTCGTTGCAATATACAGTGTGTACATAAAGTATGGAATAAATTATTTGTTTCTTTTTTGGAAAAACGCTCAGACACGTCGATTCTTATTTCTTGTTGCGGTTCTTTTCATGATAAATGCATGTATACAGGGTGACCCAAAAACAAGTTACGACCATCAACTTCATTTTTTCAAATAGAAACACTTATTTTTGAATTCTAAGTATATTTTATGTAGCATGTCTTATACCTAAACTCAACAGTTATCGAGAAATTTACTTCTGAACGTATCAGTAACCCAACGATTATACATGGAAAGGATGGCCAGATCCCTACGCTGCAATGTTATCCGCGCCGGCAGCCGCGATAACGTCACCGAGAGACCAGTAACACAACCAATAATGTCGAGAATTTACCAGTCTGTCTCAAACCAGAAGACCATTTACATGCTTTGTAGAAGTTTCAGTTTTCGTTGGTTTTTGACTGTCTTTGTTACGTTTAATTATAATTGTAGTTGTTTGTTAGTTTAGCCTAGACAATTAGTCATCATTGTTCTCGGATCTAAAGGCCTAGACGGTAGCTTAAGGAACATACACAGAAAGCTTAATAAAATTGTCAATTACATTTTAGTTTTTGTTTGCAAATAATGCAATAAATGTAATTTATCGTTCTAAATTTAATAAAAAAATAGTCGTTTTATTGAGAATATTTCATTAGCTAACATAAAATATTCTATTGTAATTAATATAGTAATTCAAATAATAATTTGTTATCCTGATTTGATTCATTTCAGTTCAATTTAACGTCAACGCTTGTTTTCCTTTTGCATTTCTAGTAGACATTTAAACTGATGAATACAATAGAAAATAATACAACGATGTATATGTTTCATTTAAGTTGGAAGTGCAAAAAAAAATAACCTTAGTTACTTTAAGAAATTTTCTATACACATTGAGTTCAAAATGACTGGATTTCACTTTCTTGCAAAGGGCAAAAGAAGGTCTGATACATTAGAAATAATGTTTCTTATATAACACTGTAATGTTTGTTTTTTTACATATACATTATTTCAAACCATGTTTGTAAAGCAGATCAGGCAAATTAATAATACCCTGAAAACCATGATAGTTCGTACGCTGTAGCCCAGTAAGTTCGAGCGAGGTGGTTTCCTGTGTGACGTCGTCGGCTGGATAACGGATTTGGCGAATCTGGCCATCCTTTACTCTATAATGGTTGTCAGTAATCATACGTCATTGGATTATTAGGACTGGGAAATAAAGCTTTTAAGCTGGGATTATATTCAAGGTATCTTGGACCGTTCAAAGTCTGTTAAAAAAAGTAGGGTGCAATGATTTGATTTTTGACAATCCCTGCCCAAACATTAATTTTTTCGGGATATTGGGTATGTTGTTCTCTCATCCATCTGGAATAGCGGCAGTTTTATCTATTAACTTCGTCGGTTAATGTAAATGTTGATTCATCTGAAAATATATTTTCAACGTGGCGGGGGAAATTGTGGCACATATCCATTACGATATGTGCATTCGTAGGTCTGGGTCGCCTTCATTTAAGTCTTGCACAAGATGTATTTTATACGGATGCAATTTTTCTTTAAAACTTTATGCACAGATGAAGTAGGAATATCGTAATCGCGACTAATTTGCCAAATTCTACTATGTGGATTTTCTTGTACAGCTAGTAAAATATTTACTTTTTTATCCTCATTGATCGCAGAACGTCCAGCCTCCAGCTTATCTTCCACATAGCCAGTATCTCGGAACTTTATTTCAATTTTGGTAACTGTCGATTGATTTATTGGTCTATCCGGATATTTGTTATTGAATAAAACACACACCTCCTGTTGTGTTCGTACATAATTACCATTTCCAATCATCATAAGAATTTCAATTCTTTGTGTTATGGATAAACGCATTGTACTTAATATAACTTTTAATTGAAATTAAACCTTCTTTAAGTTAAATCAAAACTGACAAACATGTGAATGCCGATATTATTGGAATGCTGTTAAAAATACCATTTCTACGGAAATAAAAAACAAAAACCTACCAAATAAATCATCGTCTCGGTTACTGATACGTTCAGAAGTACCGTCATAAGGGGCGAATCGGGACTAAGGGGTGAATAAGGACATTCGGGTATTTATTTACATAAGCGGCAACCCTGTTTCGAGATTAATGTTTTCAGCTCGTATGTAGTAGGTAGAAATCAAAGTAAACATGCTGGCTCCTGCATACATACCGGCAACCTGTTAGTTTAGTGACGAATAGTAAGAACAAAACGGTCCAGAAAAATCACTGAAACATCGATTTTTTTTATATTTTGCTATCCCAAAATCAACACTGTCAAGGCATAAAAGAGGTCCAGTAAAAAAGCAAGGAGGGCAGACCATCCTGACACACGAAGAACAACATTTGGCTCAGATGATAGTGTTAGTACGGGAATGGAGTTATCCTTTAGATATACTGGATCTTCAATATGCTGTCAAGGGCTACTTGGACAGAAATGGCGTAAAAGTAAACAGATTCCAAAACAATATGCCAGGATTGGACTGGGCTATTTCTTTTTTATCGTGACATAAGAATGTCCTCACATAGAGGCTGTGTGAAAATATTAAGAGGGCCCGTGCAGGTATCTCGCACGAAACAGTAAATTCATATTTTGACAATTTGCAAAACCTATTAGAAAATGTAGAACCCAACTCCATTGTCAACTATAACAAGACTTGTTTTGTTGATGACTCTCGGCGAAAAAAGTGATAGTAAGACGAAAAACTAGATATCCTGAACGGATTATTGATTCGGCAAAAAGTTCCAAATGGGTCATGTTTGCAGGAAGTGGTGGTGGTATTTTACTACCACCATTTATTGTCTATAAACATGAGCACATCTATGATACTTGGATGCCGAATGGGCCAAGAAACGCACGCTACGGCAGAAATTCTAGTGGTTGGTTCGACCAACCTCTGTTTGAAAACTGGTTCGAAAATTTTGCCCTTCCATATTTTAAAAAGCAACCTGCTCCAAGAGTTTTAATTGGTGATAATCTGTGTAGTCACCTTTCATATAAAGTCATTCAACTCTGTGAAGAGAATGACATAAAATTTGGGTTTTTAACTGATTCACCCACCCATCTGACCCAGCCGTTGAACGTCACGGTTTTTGAAAAAAGTTTGGCGACGCGTGCTGGAATATTGTAAGAAAAATTATAAGGGTCCTATACGAAAGCAATGTTTTCCATCATTGCTAAACAAAACCCTTAATAATTTGGAAACAATGAGTGAAAATATTAGAAAGGGATTTTTGGGCACAAGGCTTATTCCACTTGATAGAAATCAAGTTTTAAAGAGATTACCAAAACCAATACATGAAGATCACGATCCCACCCATTGGACCGCTTCTGTGATCAATTTGCTAAACGACATCAGGAATGCTTGTAAACCAACAGTCACGAAAAAGAAAAAGGTTTCCATATAACCAGGAAAAAGCGTGTCAATAGAAGATTATGCTCAAGCTTGCACATTCTCATTAAGGATCGAGATTGTGGACGAAGGCAACTTTGATGAGCTTGTGGAGGTTGGGTTAGGTTCTGTATCATCTTCTGATAACGAAGACGTTGACTTGGATTTGGAAAATTAAAAAAAAGATGATTTTGTTGAGATTCAGTATCGCACAGATAAAGGAGACAAATACTTTATTGACCTCGTCCAGGACGTAAATGACGAGTTAATCACCGTCAAATTTCTTCGCTCCAATAGAAAAAAAGAAAATTGTTTCAGTTTTCCCGTAATAAACACAGAACAAATTAAAAAATTGTTAGCACAGCCGACAATCTTGCGTAGAGGTGGCTAGGAGTTTACCAAGAAATCTAGCCAAAGAGCTTCCTTTAATTAATTTTTTTTTATTTGTGATTTTTTGTGTTCGTTAGTTTATTTCTTACGTTTAAAAATGTTTTGTTACATGGGTTAAGCTTTTTGTGTTCTTGTTTGTTAAATAAACGCTCATTTCACGTTGTTTTTCTCGTTTTTTACCCCTTTTTGTTCTGCAATTTTTTTCTTTATTTCTTTGTCCCGATCCGCACCATTACTGGGGTGTATCAGTCATTTCCATCAAAATAAATGGGGTGTCCCGATAGATCCCATTTGCGAGGCGAATCGGACACCTACAAAAAAAATCTTTAAATCACCGTCAAAGCGACGGACGTGAATGATATGTCGTTTTGGCATTAATTTTGAGCCTCTATCTCATTTAGAAAAAAAGTTATTTAGGAATACACGTCAAAACTGTCCCGATTCACCTCTTTTGACGGTAAATTTCTCAATAATTGTTGAGTTTAGGTATAGGACATGGTACATAAAATATACTTAGAATTCGATGCAGAATTCAAAAATAAAATTAAAAATAAGGTTTCTATTTGAAAAAATGAAGTTGATGGACGTAATTTGCTTTTTTGGGTCACCCTGTACACATGCGTTTACCATGAAAAGAACCGCAACAAAAAATAAAAATCGACGTGTCTGAGCGTTTTTCCAAAAAAGAAACACCTGATTTTTAATTGAATTTATTCCATACTTTATGTACACACAGTATGTTAGAAAATATTAAACCCGTCAGGGAATACTACTGACCTTAACAGTCACTTTAAACAAAAGCATGAACACTTACAAGTTCCTCAGTTTAAAAAGGGCAAGGATACTGATGGTCAAGAAAAGATGACAAAAAAGTCTGAAGGATCTAAAAATATAGACTATAGTAGCTAATGAGTTAATTCCAGGGTGTTCCGGAATAAATAAGGTAAGATAATATATTGTAAAATGTTGAATACAAAAATATAATTATGTATTACAGAAATAGTCAGTTAAGAGTTAAGACCATTTACAATTTTAAAAAACTAAATTTGGGAGATGGTAGGAATATCAGTGTTAACGAACCTTCTTTATCAATCATAAACCGTAAGAATGAATCTATCACTAAGTATCAGAATCAGAGGCATCCACATCAGAACGTGAACCAAATCTAATCAGTAGTGGTAGTACTGGTACCATACAAACACAGCGACAGTTAAGCTCAAGCTCATTAACTTCACTAAAACAGCCAATAATAACAAGTTCAATCAAAAATATCTGCTCTTATTCAGGTAATAATGAACAGAATAATTCTTCAATCGGGTTTTGTCTTCACAAAACTTAGTGATGAGCGATATATATCACAAGCTGTGATTTCAATCCTGATATCTTTTATCTCCATTTGCTTTTAATTAATTAAATTGTGAATAATGAAAGTATGCATTTTTTGGTAAGAGAAATTAGTTCAGGGATTTGTGCCCTTTAGCATAGTTCAAGGGAAAGGTTTTATTAATCATAAGTTATAATCATAAGTTCAAAGGTAAATATGTAATTAAAAATTATTATTAATTTTATTAAATACATAAATAAAAAGTTTACATCAGTTCTACACACATAAAGACAAAATTTACATCGCTTGGGGCTAGAATTTCGATGGCGTAGTCGGTTTGCGCGATACTCTAGCAAAGTACAGGTCGTAGGTTCAAATCCTACTCGAGGTAAACTTTTTATTTATGTATTTAATAAAATTTTAATAATTTTTAAATAAAAAGTAGAGTTGAGGAGTAGTATGAATCAGTATCAGTTATCTTAAAGAACATTTTAAAGAATATGCACTTTCTTCCCTAACTACGGACATATGGACTGCTGATATGCAAGCCAAAAGTTTCATGGGTATTACTATATATTTTATTAAGGATCGTAAGCTAACTTCAGCCACCATTTGCGATAACAGAATTGTTTGAACCACATACAGCAGCATATCTTGGATCGAAATTGATCGAAACTTTGAATGCATAGAAAATGAACCTTTATAAAGTAGTTGCTATGGTTACAGATAATGCTGCAAATATTGTTAAGGCAGTTGATGAAACATTTGGAAAACCATGTTTTGCACGCACTCAACCTTCTTTGTCAAAATAGTATCAAGAACACACAAGATATTAATGAACTAATAAAAAAAGTTAGATCAACTGTTTTTTTTAAAAGAAGTGTGAAACCAAATGAACCTGAAGGAAGTTTAAAAAAATAATTCTAGATATTAAAACAAGGTGGAATTCCACGTACTATATGGTAAATAGATTTTTAGAACTTGCACATCAAATTAGTAGGTAGTATTATGCTTTCAAATATAGACCCACCTGTAATGTTAAATGGCATTGAACTAAAACAATAAGGAGATTGTTCTACCCTTTGGAGCAAATAACCAATGAAATTAGTGGGCAAAATTACATAACAATTAATAAAATCATTCCAATGGCAGTTTCTTTTGGAAACATATGAGAATGAAATTAAATTACAAAATTGGAAAAAAACTTAAGAGCAGAACTATTGAAAGAGTTTCATAAGAGATTCGGTGGTATTGAGAAATCACTTTTGCCTGCAATTTCAACAGTTTAAGATCGGAGATTTAAAAACTTATATTTTAAGGGTCACATTGCAATATTAAAGGCAATAAGATATTTGAAATCTGAAATTGCTCAAAGTCAGAGCGGTTCATTTTCTTCCCCATCTGATTCAGATGTAGTTGTATCAAAAAAATTGCTCACACAAAGAAAAAACTGTGTGACCTCTGATGTGGGGGCCGATGAAGTAACTCAATATCTGAGTATTCCAGTAAGGAGTTTAAAGGAAGACCCTCTGGAACTGTGGGGAGAAATGAAAGTCGTTTATCCAAATCTATTTAAAGTGGCAATAAAATATTTTTCTACAGCAATGAAAAGCTGAAACCGTTTAACTGGCAAAAGACTGTCTAAATATATATATATATATATATATATATATATATATATATATATATATATATATATATATATATATATATATATATATATATAAAGCGGTTGATCCCCACCACAGCAGGTAGTTGTTAGTTACATAGTTTTAGATGTATTCAAAATTTGATGTTTACATTCCATATATCGAATGTATTATTTTGATATATCATATGATTCAATAGGTATATCGATATATTTTTTTATTTTACCATCCCTAATCTATCTAATACGTTTATCGAGCGAGCAAGCGCAGCAAAGTGAGCTTTGCAATTTATGCAAAAAATGTTAAGGCTTGTATCCACTTGAGAATGCATTCATTAGTTTATCGTTCATTGACACATTGATTTACAAAAACAAATAATAAATGGGTATATTAATATATAACTTCTAGAGGTTGCTTTCAACACTGTGTATTCAATATTAATAAATAATGATCATTTGAAATGCGAAATGAGTCAAGTCTAATTATTTGTTTATGTACCCAGTGCATGTGTGTTAAAGTTGCCCTAAAATCTACCCATGCATGCATGTTATATAGGGTTTAACACATCACTGAACAATAAAATAAAAATAGTGTACATTGCTTATAAACGCTTTAGTTGGGTTAGTTACTGGTACAGCGAACTAGTGTATAATAGCATAGGATCAATACTAATTTAGCTAATTAATAAAAGGAGTAATGTAATGTTTCATGAGTGAGTGGAATAATATGACCTGTATTATTAAAATTAACTAGCAATCAAACTAACATAGGACATAAAGTGCGCAAATTAGTTCTTTTATGTTTTGTGTTTATTTTTTAACAACATATTTTATAAATTATTTTACTTTATGCTTGCAGTTAAAATACAATTTTATACACCAAAATGTGCTACTAAGATTACACTTTAACCACAGTATAGATAAAATGATTATCTATTCTTTGTCATACTATGACAAAATAGAATAGAACATTTTACACATCGATACAGAAACATTAAAATCCTCCTTTATCGTCTTGCATAATAAATTACTATTGAATGTTATTTATAAGAAATCAACTTTTCTATATTACTACCTTTATTTATTAAGGGTATTACATTGGTAAGACAAAGAAGGAAATTCCCATGACAAGTGGGTTGCATATCTTTTATATGGTTTTGCTTATATTTAACCTGATGCCCGTCCAGTTATGTAACATATACTTCAATGAACGGCAACTGAAACCAAAGTGTTCATGTATGAAAATCAGTGGTGCTAATCTAAAAATTTTAACGCGCTCCTGTCCTGCTGCAGAAAACATGAATTTCTAGTCAATTTTAATGATTGGAAAACCACTGTTATGGAACAGGAACAAAAATTATTTGTAAAGAAGCAACAAAAATGGAGTATGCCATGAACATCGGAAATAGTCTTTTTCTACAAGTGAGTGAATGGAAAAAGTTCAGATGAAATTCCCAACTTATGGGTTTGTTTTCACAAGGTTTATCCTTAAGATTATTTAATTTATACATCATTAAAATAGAAATGACACTTCGCAGACAAAAATATGGGGAAATTTTCTTTTGGATCATATGGTATTATTTAGAACCAACTAATTTTCGTTGTAATTATACAAAGCTCTATCAAAACTAATTCTAATTGCAGAACTAATTTCTCTTTCCTTTTCTCAGATCAAATTCTTCACAGTTGAGTGTAATAAGGACCTTTCAATACGAGTTGTCTTATTACTGTTCTCATAAGATTCAAGTCGTTACCCCACTTGAAAAACTATTGCTAGTGGTGTAATATTCCACCAATTCCCAAAACGTCAAATCTATATTTTAATAGTCCAAAACGCCGACGACTATTTCGCCGACTGCGTCTTTTTCGCCTAATTTCAATATTAGACCATTATACCGAATGTGACCAAAACGCCGAAAACCATTCCGCCGGCAATGACCTAAACGGCGAATGTCCTGAACGCCGAAACTTAATGATGTTGGACTAGATCCTGTCACTAGTTTTTTTTTTAATTGAGATTAGGTAACTTATAAAAGGCGATAGAGTCAAAAATAAATCTACCGTACGTTTTTTTCAAGTATTGTATGCTATTTAAGCCGCCCGTCCTTTAATCTCTGAGAAGTAAATAAAGTATGCCAAAACACTTTATTTTACACTAACAACATTTTTAAAAAAATTCTGGAAATGCTGTAACATTTTTTCCTGTATCAGTCCAATATTTTACACCAGAATGCGCCATTCAAAATAAACTCATAGATTTTTATGAGAACCCACGTGAAACTGCAGACATAATGCATTCATTTATTGTAAATTTACTGGAGCAATTCTTTCTATTGACACTGAAAATGTTGTGTTAAACATTCAAGAGAAGAGATGACCTTTTTTGATTTTCTTAATTGTCATTAGAGTGAAGTAAAAAAACATGTAGCCACTCGTTGGCTGACACTTCTCCCACCAAATGACGATTCTATTTTGAAAATGCTGAATTTACAAAATAAATTAAGTTTAAATGAACATACTTTATGATGATTGCAGAATTGTTACTGATGTTTGCAAGAATTTGAAATTAGAAGGAAGCACTGAGGAAAAGTGGAAAATAACTTTTATTTTATTTTGCCACCATAATGTTCTTTATACGCCTCCAAATGCGGGCGTAATGTGGTCTTTATAGCACGGAAATGTCATTGATGCTAAGCAGCATGATTGACAGCAAACACATGACATGATATATAATAGCAATATCACAGTATCTTAGTAACAACAAATTAGCCTACTGTCGACTTTATTTCACTGCATTTGCATTTAAAAACTTGCCGAAAATACTGAATCTTTTTAATGTTTTGTTCCAGTTTCATGGTGCAAAATAAAATAAAACATTAGATACCACGGCATAATAGATTATGGCTCAGAATAAAGCCCTCTTCGCGTCGGGCTTTTAACATTCCCTCGAGCCATAATCTTCTGATTATGCCCTTAATACATAAATATCTATTTTCAAATTCAATTTTGAACAATTAGATTCCAAAGAAAGGCTAGTAAAGTTTGTATAAGATAGCTGAAAAAAATATTGCTTTAAAAATGTCAACAATCAGCAATACTGTTATTGCTCGTACATTATTTTTTTTGTAAAAGTTGGCAACCCTGGCTTTTAATCACCTTCGATTTTCTTGAATCTGGTTTCTACATCTAAGGTCCTTATACAAATTATTGAAACTGGCCTATTGGCTGAAGTCCTTTTGGTAAGACGTGGGCCCACATATATGATACTCGAAGTTGGCCCAAGATCTATGGCCTTCTTGATAGATTCTTGCCCAAACGTCTGTCTACGAGAGCCCTTTTGACAGAGTTTTGAAATTGGCCCTAAGGACGATTCTTGAAATTGCAACAGGATCTGAGGTCCTTTTGGTAATATATGGCTCCAACATCTAAGGTTCTATTAATAAATTTGTGCCCCAACATATAATACCTTTCTTGGAGGGGCGATTCTTAAATTGTTTCAACACCACGGCCCTTTTGACAGGGCGACGTCTTGAAATAAGCGACATATTCTTAAAATGTAAGGTCTTTTTGACGAATTCTTCTCTAACATCTAGGAACGTCTCATGCCAGCAACCACCAAAGTGATTTAAAACATTGAAGGGATTTTTGTTTATGAGAATATTTACACCCACTGAGGTTTCATCAAAGTTAAAATTTGATCTCGCAGGGAGTGTCCACTCGTTATCATCAACATTATCTTGCATTAATGCTCATTGTTCTGTTTATCACAATATTGAAGGTCATTCGCTCTAAGACTATAAATATTATCTCCATATTCATTAATAGTGGCTGACTATCAGAGTCAGAGTTCATAATGGCTAGAATCCCTTACATTTTTTTAATATAATTTTCTTGAACAGAATTAACACAATAACAAACAACAAGTACATAACGTATGAATAACCAAAATAACATAATACCAACACAAATAACAAACTACCCATAATAAGCCTGCACTTAATGAATTGTTGCAGTACAAATACGTACGCGATCGGTTAACAGACTGAAGATAACTACACAATACCAGGAATTTAATGTGACATAAGTCAATGAAATACACTGGCATAACGCACAAATCTCAGTTTTTCCTTTCAGTAGATTTATTTTTAACTCCATCGACTTTTATAAAGTTACTTAATTGCAATCTACAAAAAAAAAACTGGTGACGACATCTAGTCCAACATTATTTTTTAGAAATTCGGGGCCTTAGACATTCGTCGTTTTGGTCATTCGGCGCTTTGTTCATTGTCGGCGTAATGGCCCAACATTCTGTAGAATGGGCGCATTCGGTGGAATGATCTTCGGAGTTTTGGTTATATTCAGCGTAATGCTCCAATATTGAAATTCGGAGGAATAGGCGCAGTCGGCGAAATGGTGGCCGGCGTTTTGGACTAATAAAATATATTCAGCCTTTTGGGAATTCGGCGGAATGTCCAGGTCCCAATCATACACACACTAGGAATAAACGCAAACAGTGGAAATAAAATTAGAAAATTAAGAATGCAAGGTCATATCTAAAAAATTACGAAGTCAAAAGAATCTTAAATTTTACACACCATGTATGTACAAAAATGGAATAATTTTAAACACAAATGTAATATATATATATATATATATATATATATATATATATATATATATATATATATATATATATATATATATATATAATTTAAAATTGTTTTTTTCCATTTTAATTTTATTGTGAATTGGTCATAAATATAGTACCCCAACCCCACATGACTTAAAAAATATTAACAAAGCACAACAGTTCACTAGAATTAATGATTCACAAACATTGTGTAGTAGTAGGTAGTGCAAATAATTTATATACATATCAAAATATGGAACACGAAGTAGTCATAAGAAATAAAGACAGTCTTATATAAATTGGAGTAGAGATTGTGTTATTAAATTCATACTATACGTACCGTATTCATTACATCTCCAATCCCATTTCCTCGATTATGATCTACATCCCCCAACTCAATTTGTTCTTTTAACATTTCTAATTCGCGTATTCCCGAAACAGTCATTTCATATTTATGAGCTACGAGTGATCTGTAAAAATGAACAGCAAATGCCAGAAAAACAAAAAGAACTGGTATTAATATTATACAAGCTGACCATGCAGCAGTTTTATCAATGTCATAAAATTTTACCCAACACAATACTGCGATTTCTGCTAAAAATAATAATAAACCCAATAATGTTGAAAATGCCCATGCCGTTTCTATATACCAATGTAACTTTTCATGAGGCGATTCTTCCACTAAATGTATAGCGTCCATGCTACAAATTGCTTCAATGTTCGGAAGAATACACGTACTTATCATTAAGGCTAACATATGCACTGCTACTAAAAGAGTCGTTATAATTGCAAAAGTCACTAACACTGCTGATGGAATGGTTGTTGGTTGTTGTAATTGCACTTCTACCATTGCTACCATTGCAAAACCAGATAGTAGAGCTGACGTTTTACTTGATGCTTTTAATTTAGCTCTACTTAATTGCAGCTTCCGCCATGATAGGTAACGAGGAGTATGAAGTTCATCCCCCAATTGAGACATTTTGTACTGAAAGTAAAATAACTCAGTTAGTATAAAACACATTAGAAACAACTAATAATAATTAAACAACGTCATTATAGAAAGTTTCAGAAACGTGCTGATAAAATAATTATAAAATAGCCTGTTCTATGCAAAATGTATCTATCGTAAAAACTTTTTATATACTGATATAAAAACATCATAAAATATTCGTTAAGTTTAAGACAAAATACCACTTGAGAGATTTGATTTTACCTATTTTGGTTGGTAATGACTAAGCATTCCAACTAAAATTCCTTGACACGACGCAATGGAAAATCTAGACTCAGAACACATTTATTTATTTGGTTCCTCATAAAAATTTTGAAATTTAAAACCGGAAAATATACACGAGATACGATATACATTGAATAATATACGGCGCGATCAAAAATACCCGACGCAGCCGCTTTATGAAACATGACGTTAGTAACCATTTGCCGCAACATATGTGATAGTGCGCCCATACTAAATATAACCTCAAAATTGACACTTGACAATACAAAAGCGCATAAAACTTCCAGTAAAATCTGAAACAAATTTTTTTCTTATTAACATAAGTATAAAAAATCTAGGATTCCGAAAAATCGCTAATCGACGTTTATTCGTAGTTATCAATGAGTTTATCAATAAAATGTATGTTACAGTAATAGTTTTGAAGGGTCGAATTAAGCTTCTGGCATAGAATATAATTGAAAGAGCACAAAATTTGCAAAAATTATTATGTATCATTCCTGCATAGCATCAGGATAGCGATGGAATGCTAAGATGATGTTACCTTTCAAAATTATTACAAATAGTCATGCTGTCAGTCTAAAAGTCATAACAATAGACTTAAAAAATGTCGTACACCGTTTCAGAAAGAAGAGAAATTGTAAAAATTTTTTTTTTTGTACAAAAATAACTATTTTACGAACTCATATCAGTCCGTAAAATAGCTCATTGTCAGTCTAATAGTCATAACAATAGACTTAACAAATGTCGTACACCGTTTCAGAAAGAAGAGAAATTGTAAATATTTTTTTTTGTCCAAAAATGGCTATTTTACGGACTCATATCAGTCCGTAAAATAGCTCATTTTCGGCCTAGTCCCTAAAAGTCGTCATGACAACCAATTTATATTATTTTAAATAATTCAGTGGACAATATTTTAAAAATTACTTTATTTACCAGTTCTATCATTGGAATTTGTCAAAAAAACTAGGTACTTAAAAAAAATGCTAATAGTAAAATTGATGAATTAGGTATTCTAGGAAAATCTTAGAGAGCTTAAACAAAAAAATATTATTTGTAACACGTACCGAAAATAGTTTTTTTAGAACTCACGCGCTATTCCGGGCCCGGCTAACGCCTCGTCCGGAAACAACAAATTCCTCCTAAAAAAACCTCATTTTAGGTACTTGATACAAAAATAGCTATATTTCTGCAATAGTACAGTAGGTGCCTTATTTAGCGCGAAATATCCAAACCGCACCATTCCAAGCCATACTACGATTGAAAAAATTATTACCAAATATGTGTAAATGCGCCAAAAATTACGAAGCCAATATTCAAAGAAATGTGTTTGGAAATTAAGATACTACAAATGTATTAACCGAAGTTGTTAAAAACCCTGGTATAAGTTCTCCAGAAATTGCGAACCAGTTTGAAACGCATACATAATACAATCGCATTAAAAATTTTGAAAAATAATCATTTCCATTCGTACACCCTTCAGTATCACCAGGAGTTGCTTGAGGGGGATTTTGAGAGATGCTGGGGAAGGAAAATCTAGACCGAAAATTTTTAAAGAACATTTGTTTTACGTATGAGTGTACGTTTACGTTAAATAATGAGCCAAACGTGCAAAATTATAGGATTTGGTCAACAAAAAGGGCTGAAATTGTTGTTGACCATTTTTGTATGAGGAAAATCTAAACGCGGGTAGCTTTTGAATTTGGGTAGCTTTTGAATTTGCTGCAAGAGCATATTTTTCGGCTGTATCATAAGTAGCTCCCGAGGAAGAAGACATTTGATTTCAAATGGATAGTTACCCTGCTCACAACAGCTGAGAAGTTAAAGAATTTGTAGTATAAGAGCCATTTTGTTTTTTTTTGTGACGTCACCTTTGGGACACCTTTAGTCGCCATTTTATTATATGTGCCCACGTGGGGATCGTATTTTTTTTCACCCGAGAATAAACAGATTTTATTTAATCTGTTATTAATATTTATTACGGCCCGTTTTTATCATAGGAGATTGCATAATTGTTATTAAAATTATTATTACATTTCTTTTAATCCCATCCCATCTACAGATTGTGACATAATTTATTTATTTATACATTGGGGGGTTGTATTCTAATAAGGGGTTCTAGTCTTGTAAGACGGGAATCTGTTCGTAGAATTCGCCCCTGTGATAAAAATTGTATTCTAATAATAATGGGAAATAATTAATAGATAAGACATGTAAAGATGATGATGACCAGTGTTCATAATAAAAAGATATTATTTAATCTGTTATTAATATTTATTAGGGCCCGTTTTTAAAAGGAGATTGCATAATTGTTATTAAAATTATTATTACATTTCGTTTAATCCCATCTACAGATTGTGACCTAATCTATTTATACATTGGGGGTTGTATTCTAATAAGGGATTCTAGTCTTGTAAGACGGGAATCTTTTCGCGGGCTTCGCCTCTGTCATAACAATTGTATTCTAATAATGGGAAAGAATTAATAGATAAGACATGTAAAGATGACAGGTGTTTTCATAATAAAAAGATGTTATTTTATCTGTGTTTATTATTATTAATATTTATTAGGGTTGTTTTGATTTTTATCAAGGATATAAAAACTTAGTCCTTAAACGATTATGTTCTATGCAATCTTTAAGACTGCATTTAAGCGCTAGCTCAATTTTTTTCAATATCTGAATAACAACCTGGAAATTGTAACCTTCAACATTATACATATAAATGAGTAATTAAGTTACATAATTAGTTTGCTTCACAAATCATGCTTTAAACGATTTTCTACCTTGAGTATGTTAAAAATAGGTTTAAGCAGAAGCAAAATATGTAACCTTCAACATATACATATAAATGAGTACTTCAGTTGCCTGTATGCTTACAAAACACGCTTTAAACGATTTCACCTTGAGGGAAAAGTCACCTTCAACTGGTTTTCATAACTTGCTCTCGCGAGAGCAAGTTGTGAAGCCCTATAACTGTCTTATAAGTTAGTGTTGGCCCCCTTATTAGAATATTCTAAGTTCATTTCTTACTCGCGGCAAACTTTATTTATGTTGTGTTACAAGTCAGCATTAGAACCCCTTATTAGAAGGGGCTAGGACAAGGGGCAAAGCCCCCCGTTGTTTGATTCGATCGAGGTTGATCGGTTGGTTGAAGCCCAGATGCATACGTCTTACCTTAAAAGCTAGTGTTAGACCCCTTATTTCAAATTTCCCACCATAACCATTACATGGATCTGTATGTACTTTTAAAATATACCACTAGGTGGCGACAGTTATATTACCGAACACATTCGTTAGTCTATACACAAGTAGATGGAGCTATTAAAAAATTTGAGCGTGTGGGGCACGACAAGGGGCGAAGGTCCGAGAGCAAGTTGCGAAATCCTACACGTCTCTTACAAGTTAGCATTAGGGTCCCTCATTAGAATACAAATTCAAATTTACAGCCAAAGGCCCGAGAGCAAGTTGGGCCTTACACCTGTCTTATAAGTTAGTATTAGGCCCCCTTATTAGAATACAAGTTTGAATTTCTCGTAATAAACAATAAGAATGTAGACTTAAACACAAATTCAAATTTCCACCAAGGGACCAGGGGGCTAAGACCCGCAAGCAAGTTGCGAAGCTCTATGTCTGTCTTATAAGGTAGCATCAATCAGGCCCCCTTATTAGAATACAAGTTCAAATTTCTCGCAATAAGCAATCAGATTGTAAACACTTAAGTACAAGTTCAAATTTCCCCCTCATAGACAAATTCAAATTTTTTGGCAAGAGCGAAGTCCTGAGAGTAAGTTGCTAAGCCCTACATCTATCTTACAAATTAGTGTTATGACCCTTATTACAATAAAAATTCATATTTCCAGCCATAACCTGCAGAGACTTAAATACAAATTCAAATTTTCCGTCAATGGGGCCTCGACAAGGGGGCAGAGCCCCGATAATAAGTTGCGCAGCCCTACACCTGTCTTACAAGTTAGCATTAGACCCCTTATTATAATACAAATTCAAATTTTCGGCCAAGGGTACCACGACAATACACGAAGGTCCACGAACAAGTTTCGATCACGACAAGGAGCGAAGACCCGAGAACAAGTCGAGACCCCTACACCTGTGTTACAATCTCGGTTATGTTCGGGGAAGGTTGGAGTGGGGTCACCGAAACAGCGTTCGACGAAAATTATAGTCAATAATAGTCAAGTTGGTTTGGTATGTGTGAATCCTTTCGATATTGTAGGCTCACATTCCACAAATATAAGTAATTTAATCTCATTATATTTAGAATTTACATCAGTTCTACATACATAAAGGCAAAATTTGCATCGACTTGGGCTTGAATCTCGATAGCGCAGTTGGTTAGCGCGGTACTCTAGCAAAAGTACATGTCGGAGGTTCAAATCCTACTCGAGGTAAACTTTTTATTTATGTATTTAATAAAATTAATAATAATTTTTAATAAGCAATATAAATTTAAACGTCATTTTTATTTGTCAAACTAATATTAAACGTGCAAGGTGTCAATGTTGCATTTTGAAAATTAAAACCATGCAGTACTGTAGAAGTCTGTGCAAGACGAAGTTAAATTTTCTGTAATCAAATGAGATGCTGATGGTTCCATAAAATTTGTCTTGCTGACACGAGGTGTTATAACTTCATTCAATATTTAATTCAATATGCATTCTCATTTTTATTTCGCAGTGACTCTACATATCCTTCCGCTACACTACTTGACTTCCAACCCCCGTGCCGCTTTAGCGATTGAATATTACCTCCTCCATCAATTAATTGTGTAGCAGAAGTACGTCTTAAACAATGGCCTGAGTATTCCATTGAATTATTTAATTTTAAGAAACTTGCAACCTTTCTAGGAACACTGCTAATACAATGTATTCCCATTACACTTCTGCAGCATTTTCTATTTTGATATTTTAAAAAGAATTTAATTTCTGGCATGTCTTTTGTTCTTAACGCTGTGTATTTTCGATAAGTTTCGAGGTAATTTTCTCCAATTATTGTGAACGATCGAACTTTTGTAGTCTTACTGTCCGGAATTTTAATCAAAATAACATTCCCCGTGTCCTCTATGCCTGCAGTTTTCATTTTTACGATTTCATCATATCTGCAGGCTCCAGTTACTCCAATTAATAAAACAATCTAAGGCAATTACATATTTAAACCACAAAGTTAAAATGACCTAAATCACCTTTAATCCTAAATACAAATCATCTCGCGCTTCGAATAAAAAAGATTTAAACTGCTGCCTCGAAAAAATTCTTGATTTTTTTACCTAGTATCCCTCGTTTGCTTTTTTCAAGAACGCCCGTAACTTTAAATATTTATTTATAAGCATTCCATGTTTAATTATTTGTTGCGATGTGATCATGGAGTATCGCGACCACATGGTCCATGATTTCCATTTTTTCTCCTTAGCCATTGTGTTGGAATATGCTAGAAGTACATTTTCTTCAAATGTATTTACATTCTTTGAATTGCACCACTTTTTAAAATGATTGTACGCAGCACTATATTTCTCGCCCGATTTTGTGGGTCCAAAAGAGAAGACGGCTTCCTTGGCCGCAGCCAGAATTTCTGCCGACAAGCTCGATTGCAATTTTATTTGCCAAATATATTTGCAATTGCTTTAAGAGGATTCAAGAGGATTAGTTGGCATAACGCTTGCAAAAATGATATTTCGGCATTGTATTATAGTTGAAGCTTCTTTTATAGAATGACCAGATACTTTTTTTAAGTTACATGGTATTTAAACTAACTACAAGATAAGATATTGAAAAATAATTTAAATAGAATACAAAATGAGATTTTGCATAAGGACCCCTTGGTTAGATACGGCGACACATCATACTGTCACGGCCGCCATAAAATATATCAATTACTGCAGTTTTTATTGTGTAACTTTATCGTTATTGAAACCAGTACAATCATGTTCATATTTTTGAAAAGCGCAAGAAACAGGAGTTTATTTAATTTTTCACTACCCTATCGTAATTTATGCTAAAAATTACATAAATGATGCCTGTAGTATTGTTTCCCTTTCTCGTCAAATATGCGAGATGTAACAACTTTTAGGAATAACAAAAATTGCAGGGTAGCGAACCAATAAAAAGAGATAGAGAACAATTGATAAGCTACAGAAAGTATCCTTTTACATCCGACCCGTGACATCTATATCAGTTTTTATGTATCTACAGTCCTTCATATACTTTACCTACACTTTGTGTAATATTTCATATTTTTATTGCATCAGTATTAGATATACACAAAGTAAGTGCTAGCACAAAAAAATTATACAATCCTTGTATAACGGTAAAACCTTGACATCTTGCAAGTTTCTTTTGCTGGTATGTTCTTGCAATATTTGCTTTCAGTTTTATAAAATGTGGGCTTCCTTCACGCACATTTAATGTTATTAAAAGTATGTCTAAAATTTGAAAACAAGACCATAATTATAAGAAACAAACAAACAAAAGGCTTTACATTCAAATATAAGCAGTAATTATATGTCCTACCGACGCACAGTGGGACAAAACGCCGAAAAGCTGGCCAAAAGTCAAAAATCAAGTTACTATCTAGGGATTTTAAGTTACTAGTTCTATAGATTGGTATTTTGTTCATCGAACCCGTATGTCAGATTTGCTTTATGACGTGTACTTACGCTTAGGGACCATTAGAAAAGTGACCTCGAGCGGTACGCAAGCGACCCGAACGCCAACCGGTATTTATACCTGCTTTATTTAAGTGTATATTATAACGTGATCTGAACGGATTTTGTCGCCGTAAAATGGATTTATCTCCTGCAAGTAAGTAGATTAATAGTGTCCTAAGTAGAATTATAAATATTGGTTAAACAGAAGCTCTAACAATCTTTGTATTCTAAATTAGCTTAATTGTGATTACAATTGTTACTGCATAAACGAAGTTTCTGTTCTGTCTGTCACAAATTTTTTGGAATTAATGTCATCGAAAGTATGCAATAACAGTGCTACATAAATTGATAATACATGTTATACTAAATTATACACGAGTTTGAATGACAGTGAATATCATAGACAGGATGAAGATTTTATATGCCATGAAAACAAAATTTGTAAGATTTGTCACAGTACGATTTTCAAAACTTGAAACTCAGGTAAACTGTACATAAACTTTGACAGAGCAATCTTCATTTATCAGCGTTTGTTTTCATGGCATGATAAATGTTTCACATGATTCTTAATCAACGACTTTGATAAGTTGGTCTGACAATTTAGTGTACAAAACGTAATACGCCATTATTTCGGTCGTTATCTTCATTTTTTGAAGAACAATTTTATTTCATTTGATAAAATGCTATATTTGTCTGTATCACCAAATTAATGATCACTTCCGTATTTACGTTTTTGCTAAGACCAGAAATTATTTTCTACAGAAACTATCAGATAAGAATATTGGTAGGATCTTAATAAAAGTATCAAAATGCCATAGAAATCCAAAATGAAATAAACAATAGATTGCATTTAATAAATTGAAGGAGATTAGCGCACTTCATGGCGGTGTTTATGGCTTAATTTTCAAATCTTTGTCCAACAAATGCGCCACTTGGAAGATATTTGAACAAAAATATTTTCATAATTGCACTGTCCCATTCCTCGCTGAACACGTAGTATATATTAATTATATTATATATATATATATATATATATATATATATATATATATATATATATAAAAAAAAATTGTAAAGAATTATAAAATACATTACAAAATAAAATATGTAATGAAATTTAAAATATAAAATAAATTATATGAAATTGTACAGTTTATCATAATTATTTATATTACACTATTAGAAAGATGTTTGTCTAAATTAATATTGTATGTTTCAGAAACTGATACTTTCACAATTTTTGAAGTATCGAGAAAAGACCTTTTTCTTTTTTAAAGGAAACTAAGCGAACAAGCGGCCAACAGTTTCGCTTCGATTGAAGACTACGTGTCCACAAAAACGGGGCTCGGCGGTTCTTTGAACATTATGACATCTCGTTAATTACTGGTGTTGACGAGGATTTGATCAAAAGGTTCTACATAATATTGCAAGCGATTTCCTCAGGACACGATGTGAATATTCACCGTTTTCAGGAATTCAATTTGGCTACAGCTAAGAAGTTTGTGGACCTGTATCCGTGGTGTTATATGCCTACGTCCGTCCACAAACTTCTTATACATGGCGCGGACATCATTTCTTCTGCGTTATTGCCAATAGGGCAGATGTCGGAAGACGCACAAGAATCGTGCAACAAATACATTAAACGGTTTCGGGAAGATTTTTCGCGAAAATGCAGTCGACAGAAAACCATGGAGGATGTGTTTTTGAGACTTTTAGTTTCATCAGATCCTTTCGTTACCGGTCTCAGAAAATTACCGCAAAAAAAATTAAGAACTTTAACCCCGGAAACATTAGAGCTTTTGATTCCGCCGGCCATCGCACCTTCTTCGAGTGTAGTATCAGAGGATTATGAATCTGCGGTAAGCTCGTCGACAGATTACGACGTATCGTCAGATAGCGAATAGATGTAGCGATAATGTTATTGTAAATAAAAAAAATTGTTATAGCGCAACTAAAATTTTTATTGTAAAAAATAATATATAATAATATTTAATTATACATTATTTTGACACCTGATTTGTAATTGCATGCTCAAAAACCCCGATAAACTGATTTTCATCTTAAAAAACACTTTTTTGTATTTTTGGTCCGCCATATTGGATCCGCCATTTTGTTTTTTGGAATTTTGACACTTGATTTGTAATCGTCATACTCAAAACCCCCGATATACTGATTTTCATCTTAAAAACACTTTTTGTATTTTTGGTCCGCCATATTGGATCCGCCATTTTGTTTTTGGAATTTTGACACTTGATTTGTAATCGTCATACTCAAAAACCCCGACATACCGATTTTCATGTTAAAAATCACACTTTTTTGTATTTTTGGTCCGCCATATTGGATCCGCCATTTTGTTTTTTGGAATTTTGCACTTGATTTGTAATCGTCATACTCAAAACCACGACATACTGATTTTCATCTTAAAAAACACTTTTTGTATTTTTGGTCCGCTATATTGGATCCGCCATTTTGTTTTTGGAATGTTGACACTTGATTTGTAATCGTCATACTCAAAAACCCCGACATACTGATTTTCATCTTAAAAACACTTTTTGTATTTTGGTCCGCCATATTGGATCCGCCATTTTGTTTTTTGAATTTTGCACTTGATTTGTAATCGTCATACTCAAAACCCCGACATACTGGTTTTCATCTTAAAAAACACTTTTTTGTATTTTTGGTCCGCTATATTGGATCCGCCATTTTGTTTTTTGGAATTTTGACACTTGATTTGTAATCGTCATACTCAAAAACCCCGATATACTGATTTTCATCTTAAAAACACTTTTTGTATTTTGGTTCGCCATATTGGATCCGCCATTTTGTTATTTGGAATTTTGACACTTGATTTGTAATCGTCATACTCAAAAACCCCGATATATGTAATTTCAGACAAATATCACAACGCCTTCATATTATTGCCAGCTTTTCGGAGTTTCGTCCCACTGTGCGACGCTGTTTAGATACTTTGAGAGAACAGTGTATTTCATAATTATCTAAATACGCAACTTTGTATTAATATTTAATTGATCCTATAAAATCGAATAGATACATGCAAGGTAGCACTAAAAAAACTTGCCCATTAGAGTGTACTTAGTACTCATTACCTCACTTTTTCTATTTTGCATTTATATCTATTTTGTGACACTAAAACGGGTGTTAATGTTCGAGTTTATGAAAGCGCATTTTTTTTTATGTTGATAAGTAACCTAACGACGTTCTTTGTTGATGCAATCATAAATGTCACATAACCTATTCTTATTTGGAATGTGAAACACTGTGTCCAAAAAATAAGGTGAAGTTTGGATTTAAACGTTGCGCGCAAAATGAATCGGTAAAATTCTATTGTTTTGAGGTAGGTACAACTGTCCTTGATGTATGTGCGAAATCTCACGTCAAAATATTCTTTAGTGTTTGAGTTACGCTTGGTTGTACACATCAAAAAAAGTGCATTCGGCGGGTTTAACAATGTCTGAATTTGTCGAGCAAAAAATTTGCATTAAATTTTGTTTGCGGAACGAATTTTCCGTTGGCGAATCTTGGAGAAAGCTTTCGGTGACAAGGCTATGTCGAAAAAAAATGTTTACAAGTGGCACAAAGAGTTCCGAGAAGGCTGACAACGTGTCGAAGACGAAGAGCAATCAGGACGACCATCAATGTCTTCCCATAAAGCTTACGTGAATAAAATAAAGGATTTGGTGCTCAATAGCCGTCGATTAACTCGTAGAGTTGGCATGGTAGACATCTCGAAAAGTTCGGTCAATACCACTGCAAAAGATGTTTGGGCCTCAAACGCATCTAACCTCGATTGGTACCAAAAACACTCAATTTGTTCGAAAAAGAGCGTCGTGTTAGCATCTATAAAACAATGATTTCTATCAGGACGTAATGAAACGCATAACTGGAGATGAGACTTGGATTTATGCATACGACCCGGAAACAACTGACCAATTAAGCGAATATCGTGCGAAAGGTGAGTCAAGACCAAAAAAACCGCGCCAAAGTCCATCGAAAATCAAGGTCACGTTGACTGTTTTCTTCGATTACCGTGGTGTTGTGCATTATGAGTTCATTCCGCTTTGTGAGCAAGGAATAACTCTAAAAGGGCCGCCATTTCCACAACTTACAATTAAATTACATTTTATGTTCTTAAAAATTCATTGGTCACTCCCAAATTTTGAAATAAATGAAGGCGTTGATTTATTTTGAAGATTAAGAAACAGTTATTATAAGTTTTGTTATGAACGAATAAGTTCAAAAGTAAATATGTAATTAAAAATCATTATTAATTTTACTAAATACATAAATAAAAAGTTTACCTTGAATAGGACATGAACCTACGGTCTGTACTTTGCTAGAGTGCCGCACTAACCAACTGGGCTATTGAGATGTAAATGTTGTCTTTATGCATGTAGAACTGATGTAAATACTAAATATAATGAGATTACAATCAAATTACCTATATTAATGGAATGTGAGCCTGCAATATCGCAAGGATTCACACATACCAAAGCAACTTGACTAATATTAAAATTAATAATAATTTATAATTAAGAAACAAAATTTAGAAATTTTTTTCCCACGAAATTACGTTTACCTTGAAAAAAGGTCATTTATTACTTACACTGAAAAATAAAAATAAAACTGATGAGTAGTAAACTTATTTACATTTGAAAAAAAAAACGCTGGCTACTGTTCGTGTACGACAAATACTTTACGAATTCTTTAGTAGGTACATTATTTTAGAAAAATGTATGAGTTTTTGAAAATTAAACCGGGTTACCTGATCACAGTTTTGTTGAAACAATTCTATGCAGTTTTAACTGATCCGATTAACCTGCTTAAATTTTCGAAAACGCCTATAGTGTAGAATATTTGATTTCATATAAAGTCGTTTCTCATAAAGTCAGAATAAAATAGCATAGTTATGATTCTTAGATTTAAAAATTAAGTCGCTCACTTGTGAAATGTAGGCAACACAGCAATGTATTTTCAGTAGTAATATCCCAATATGACAGTGATAAATACGAAATAATTTTGACAATTTCTGAAATCATGTTATTATGGTAACTGGTAACATCCTGACGCGAAGGCAGAGGGATGTTACCTAATATACAGTATAAGTAGAATACGGACACCTTCCGCCGCCATTTTATTTTTTGTGACGTCACCCTTGGGACACCTTTGTCGCCATTTTTTATATGCCTACGTGGGGATCGTATTTTTTCACCTGAGAATACAAAGATTTAATCTGTTATTAATGTTTATTAGGGTTGTTTTTATCAAAGGAGATTGCATAATTGTTATTAAAATTATTATTACATTTATTTTAATACCCATCTACAGATTGTGACCTAATTTATTTATACATTGGGGGTTGTATTCTAATAAGGGGTCCTAGTCTTATAAGACGGGAATCTGTTCGCGGGCTTCGCCCCTGTCATAAAAAATATATTCTAATAATGGGGAAGAATTAATAGAAAAGACATGTAAAGATGACAAGTGTTTTCATAATAAAAATTTTATTTAATCTGTTATTAATATTTATTAGGGCCCGTTTTGATTTTTATCAAGGATATAAAAACCTAGTCCTTAAACGATTATGTTCTATGCAGTCTTTAATGTTGAAATTTAAACGCTAGCTCAAATTTTTCAATATCAGAAGTTATTAATTTCTATCTGAGTTTAAATATCATTCTGATCTTGATAACTGTTTTTTACAATGTGTTTTCGTAATAGGGTTTATTATAAAGGAGACTGCATAATTGTTAGTAAAATTATTATTACATTTCTGTTGAGTTCCATTTGAGGGTTACGGCCTTTACCCATGTACGAATTTTTGGGATGGGTGCACTTCCCCTTATGATCAAAATTAAGAGCAGCGTAGGTTAACCTATCTGGATTTTTATAGAGAACATTACTAACAGCATCAACTTCACCGTTTTCATCTTGAACGGTTATATAGCTTATTAACAAGTAAAATAGCTAATACCTTGATACTGCTTAACAATAATACTCATTCGATTGTAATTATGCTTTAAAAATACATGCAGCGGATAATATACAATTTTTAATTGCCGCTATTATTATTACATAGACATGGGATTATTCTTAAAATTAGCTAATTTCACCACACCACCTTGAAATACTACATAGGTCTTCAATTCTTCTTCACCCCTGAAGCTGTACCGCATACATCTTTCTTGAGATTATCCAATTCCTGATCAGTAGCATGTTTTCTAATACACAAGACAGCATCTTCAATATAGCGGTGTATACGCCGAAAAAATGTCTTGTGTCTTCTTCTTTAAGCTAGATCTTTGCCTCTATACCGCATACAAGCTCTGTCTTATCTGAATTACCTCTGTCAAAAAAGGGGTTATAATCAAATTAAGTATACCAGCCTCTTAGAACATTATCCTTTCAATCCTCGAATTTTTACCAATAAGGGTCTGCCATGCCATGCTATCACATAAGACGGCTTTACATACAGATTCTGTCTCGGCTAAACTGTCCAAAAAGGATTTTAGATTTATAAAATGTACGCCCAGGCATTAGAGTGTTGCTACAGCAAACAAAAAAGTGTACACCACGCATACAGCAAGAAATTTACTCGAGGCATGTGCATTGCGAGTAACATTTTTTTTCGAGTTATGGTGGAATGATCTTTGTAATATACGATCTTTAAGTAATCACAATAATAGATATAGATACATACTAGCGGTTATCGGGATGTTTAACAAGAGGATGTGGATATGAGTTCTTAAAACGAAGACAGTCGCATTTAAAGTATTCACCGTTGTTTTTAAGGCGATAAACTTTTTCATATAGGTAAAATTTTGCGACGCGAGGCTTTCGGCGAAGACTGTTTCGGTGACCCGCCCCACTCCAACCCTCCCCGAACATAACCAAGATTGTAAGACAGGTGTAGGGTGTCGCAACCTGTTCTTGGGTCTTCGCCCCTTGCCGTGATCGGAACTTGTTCGTGGGCCTTCGAGTATTGTCGTGGTACCCTAGGCGGAAAATATGAATTTGTATTATAATAAGGGGCCTAATGCTAACTTGTCAGACAGGTGTAGGGCTGCGCAACCTGCTCTCGGGGCTCTGCCCCTTGTCGAGGCTCCATTGACGGACAATTTGAATTTGTATTTAAGTCTCAGCAGGTTATGGCTGGAATATGAATTTGTATAATATTGTAATAAGGGGCATAATGCTAACTTGTAAGACAGATGTAGGGCTTAGCAACTTACTCTCAGGACTTCGCCCCTTGGCCAAAAATTGGAATTTGTCTGTGGCGCCATCTATGAGGAGAAATTTGAAATTGTATTTTAATAAGGGGCCTAACGATAACTTATAAAACAGTTATAGGGCTTCGTAACTTGCTTTCGGGGCTTGGCACCTTTGGTGGGAAATTTCAATTTGTATTTAAGTGTTTACATTCTGATTGCTAATTGCGAGAAATTTGAACTTGTATTCTAATAAGGGGGCCTAATGCTAACTTATCGCAACTTGCTTCCGGATCTTAGCCCCCTGGTCCCGTGGTGGGAAATTTGAATTTGTATTTACGTCTACATTCTGATTGTTTATTACGAGAAATCTGAACTTGTATTCTAATAAGGGGGCCTAATACTAACTTATAAGATAAGTGTAAGGCCTCGCAACTTACTCTCGGGGCGTAGGCCCCCCTGGCGGGAAATTTGAACTTGTATTGTAATAAGCGGACCTAATGCTAACTTGTATGGCTTCGTAACTTGCTCTCGGGATTTCAAACCCTTGACTGTAAATTTGAATTTGTATTCTAATAAGGGGCCCTAATGCTAACTTGTAAGACATGTATAGGGTTTCGCAACCTGCTATCGGACCTTCGCCCCTTGTCGTGCCCCACGAGCTCAAATTTTGAATTTGTTAATAGCGCTATATACTTGTGTATAGACTAACGAATGTTTTCTGTAATATAGCTGTCGCCACCTAACGGTATATTTTAAAAGTGCATACTGTAATGGTTATGATCGAAAATTTGAAATAAGAGGTCTAACACTAGCTTTTAAGGTAAGACGTATGCATATGGGCCTCAATCAACGACCTGCTCTCGCAAGAGCAAGTTGTGAAATCCTATATCTGGCTTATAAGTTAGCGTTAGGCCCCCTTATTAGAATAGTCCTAGGTTAAAATCCAACTCGCGGCAAACTTTATTTATGTTGTGTTACAAGTTAGCATTAAAACCCGTTATTATAATACAAATTCAAATTTACCGCCAAGGGGCTAGGACAAGGGACGAAGCTCCCCTTGTTTGATTTGATCGAGGTTGATCGGTTGGTTGAGGTCCAGACGCATACGTCTTACCTTAAAAGCTAGTGTTAGACCCCTTATATAAAATTTCCCACCATAACCATTACAGGGACCTGTATGTACTTTTAAAATATACCGCTAGGTGGCGACAGCTATATTACAGAAAACATTCGTTAGTCTATACACAAGTAGATGATGCTATTAACTTCAAAATTCGAGCTCGTGGGGGCGACAAGGGGCGAAGGCCGAGAGCTGGCTGCGAAACCCTATACGCGTCTTACAAGTTAGCATTAGGGGCCGTTATTAGAATATAAATTCAAATTTACAGCCAGCCAAGGGTGTGAAGCCCCGAGAGCAAGTTGCGAAGCCATACACCTGTCTTATAAGCATTAGGCCCGCTTATTACAATACAAGTTCAAATTTCCCACCAGTGTTGGATTTTACTCATTAACGAACTTGGCCTAGATTTTATGGCAAAGAATTGTTGTACCTAATTTCATATTGATAGCTTTAATGGTTCAAAAGATATCCTGCACACACACAAACAGACACACAGACATACACGAACATTTTCTTCTAAAAACTTGTTTTTTATCGATAGCTATAATATTTCAAAAGGTATCCCGCACACTTACACACAGTCAGACACGAGATCTTCTTTTCTAAAATTGTGATTTTCGTATTGTTTAGGCCACAATACGTCCAGTACGTGCGCGCCTGTGTGTGTGTGTGTGTGTGTGTGTGAGAGAGAGAGTGTGTGTGTGAGTTGCGAGTGCGTGTGTGGAATTTCTTGTTCCTAGTTTGGAATATTGTTGTTTTTGTTTCTGTTTTGCCTGTTTTTATTTTTCTTTAATATAGAATTGTTTTTTAATGTATTTTGGACATTTATTTATGATCAAATCTTGAGCACGCTGATCGATATTGTAGGGATTTATTTTAAATTAATTATGTATATTACTTATATTAATTAAAAATAATAATTGAAAGTAATATTGCATAAAGATGTAAAGATCCAGAAATCTGTACAAAAAAATCCACAAATTAATTATTTATTTTGTTTAATTCTGTTGCACAAAAATGCTCCGATGTGGTTAAAATAATAATTAATTTTTAACCCTTCTTCCGTAGTAATGAAATCAGTTAAGATTTCAACGCAAGAATTCCCACCAGAATCTCGCTTCATCTTTGACCAATCTCGTCCGACCGCGAAATTATAGCAATAACCAATCCCGTCAGACCGCGGACTATATAAGCAGAACCGCGACGCGAGATTTTTATCTTTCCGCTGCTGTCCTGTAGAAACCATCTACTCATCTTTACCGTTACCGTCCTGAAACAGTCATCTGCCTACTTAACCGCTTCCGTCCTGAGGTTCTCTGCGACCTATTGAACCGCGGCGTTTATTTTACTATCACCTGCCAGTACATTTGAGTAAGTTATAATTTGTTTTATCCTATTATTTCGACCAGTTTGAAAGATTTCTTTTCTGCCTTTGGTAGATTATAAATCGATCTTGCCTGTAAATACATACACAACTATTACACTTCTTCGGAGCGTAAGCCCGCAGAAAACAAACATCCTTTACACAAATCCCCCTCTTTGCTTTTAGGAGTATTCCTGAAAAGTACTGAGGTTTCCTGCGAGAATTATCCCCTAAGGCGTGGCCTTTAGAGGTGGTTCTTGTGCCTGTGCTTGTTCAAAAGGCGTATGTCTGTTCTTTAAATAATATTTGCTTCCCGAAAGAAAGATTAAAAACCTTTCAATCATAGTAAAAGTAAAAATAGGAAACTCCAACTTAATTCTTTTAAAAAGAATATCTATTTAAATCCGATTTAATAGAGCACGAAAAAACTCTCGTGTTTAAATTGCAATTTACGAAATTTCGTAAACACTTTTAAACCGACATCATATACGCCTTTAAAGTTTAACTGTCCAGTTACTTATGTTGTATAAACAAACAATATAATTCTAATAAACCCTGAAATCAAACTAGGGAATAAATTAATACCGTATTTGACGTTTTAAAGCTAGAGAGCAATGACACCCACAACAAGCTGACCTATTTAAATAGCCATTGTCCTGTTAACCGTACATCGTTTTCAGGCCATGGAATTCTAGGTAAAATAATAAAATAATATACCCTTCACATTTACGAGCGTTTAGATTTCTTTTATATTGAAAGAAATTATTATAAAACTAACTGTTTCGAGATTCTTGAATAATTGATCTGCGGAAACAGAAGTTAGCTAATATCAGCTCACACAGGAGTTGCACCTGCAACCCAGGCCTGTATTTTTAATTGTTCATTTACAGTGAGTCACCCTGGATGAAAGTGAGCCGCCTTTTGCTACTTTAGGAACGTTATTTTATTTTCAATTGTAACAGTTCTTTGTTTTATATTTTTTTTAGGATTAAGTGTTGCATACTTTTAGCTTAAGTCACATATTTTAGCATTGTTATAAAATAGGAAATAGTACATCGTTTGTTTTGTGTGGATCTTGCTGTTGTCAATAAAATAAGAACCTCCCGAAAATATACCGACTTGAAAGCTATTGCCGTGCCCACAGTATATAACTATTAAATAACTAAACCAATGTAAAACCACATGTAGGGCATTACAAAGAGGATAATTAAGCATTGTTATCATTGTGTCTTTGTAAATAAATTATTATAGCAGATTAGTTATGGGGATATTGAACCACATGGTGATTTACATGTGTAAGATATATGGACAGGAAATAAGAGGGGGGGAGGGACATAAATTGTCATGGTCAAGTCAATGTCATTTTTTGTGAGAAACTCAGTCAAAGTCAAAGCTCATTGACCTCTACGGGTGGCATACGATTTTTAGAAATCTAACATTACAATTCTAAAAATAGAACCAGTTCATGGTCGTTGACTTAGGCCAAAGTTCAATGACCTGGACCAGATGTTGATCTTTTCCTAGCAATCTAAGTATAAACCCAACTCCTGGAAACGAGAAGGGGAGAGTCCTAGGATCATTAACTTTTTCAAGTCGGGGCCGCTCGGGGCCGCGAATGGTGTCTTCTGATTTATAACAAAGAAATTGCAATATATACTTATTTCTGTTCCTCATAAATAATATACGTATAGAAAAGAGAATGGAGATTTTAACGAACGTCTGGCGTTTAAATATTGAAAGGGCTGAAAACATGTCTCACAGAAATCAGCAACTTAACCTCACAATTTGTTTGCTTTGATCTGTCACGTGAATTTATTCCGTTTTGTATTCTGTGAGTTATTAAAACAGTTTTTATTAAAATTACTGGAATTCTTTAAAGGTGATCATAAGTTCTGTTCTAGTCTAATGTCTTTAAAAGGTAAATCTTTAAAGGGTCAAATCCAGGTCATGTTAATGAATGTACTTCGGTATTTTGAAAGGGAGTGTGATCGAAATGGACCGAATTTGGCTCTAACGTGGATTATACAGGTCAGTATTGTAATTAAAAGTTTGTCATACCTAAACCGTTGTTTATAGAGAACTGCAGAAGCATGTAGAATTACAGAAAAAACTGACACGTACCAAAGGAAGCAAGTCAAGAAGCTGGTCAAAGTGTACCTAATACACCTCAAAAGAAAAGACGCCAATAGAAACGCAGAATTGATATATAATGAGTAATGGCATAAAAAACGCGGTTAAGAGAAAAATTTATTATATGCATTTGAAATGTAAGAAACAAGTAAAATACTTATTACCTACATAACCTGACTTAATTATTTTAGTGTTGCCAGTTACAGTATAAAACATAATGTACGAGTTAAAGGAGGATAACATTTATTCATTTAGTGCAACAAGCTTAAGGCGACTGCTACATTCTATTGCTTTAGATTTTTAAATGGATGATCCCAGAAGAGGTTTATTCGAACAAGATCATAGAGCTGCTGCCAGAGCAACATTTTAAACAAATTACTTCAAAAACAGGCAACATATGATGAATTTTGGCAAAAATGCATTACAAATGCAGAAAAGGAAGTGTCGAAATGGTGGGGCGTTCAAAAGTAGTATGAATTTGTACAAAATCCTATTATGATTAGCTTAGGTCAATCATCTAGTGGAACTGAAAGCAGTGACAATGAATGTCGTGATTAAATATGTACCTAAATATGAAATGTATTTCACATAAAAACTATTATTGAACTTATAATTTTATTTATTGTCTTTGAATTAAATGGACAGCAATGTACGATGTCAAAATTGTGTTTAAACCAACTAATGATTAATTAAAGAAGTGCTTGTAAGTCGATTCATAAGTTCTTTGCAACTAATTCGACTTCGTTTTACAACAAAAAAATATGTAGGTATATAAATAATTACTTGCAGGTTAATTTGTTTATATAATCAGCTGATTTTGTAACTTATTTTTGGTATAACTGAGTACTTCTGAAATTATTATTACTGTACAATAACAATTACAATTATTAACCAAGAACTATTTCTTTGTTAGATTTTTAGTTGATATCCTTCACAATCGACAGATTCCAATATGAAAAGAAACTGTGAGAATTTAAGTAGTGTAATATCATCAAAATGGAGTTAAACAGCAGAAGTCAAAAAGTTTGCCAAAAATTAAGGAGACGAGGAAAATTTAAAAAAAAAAAACGGGAACAAAGACAGGGTTGGGCACAGATAGAAAGCCAAATGAATTAGTAAAGAAACAATCGGAAGCCGTTAACCCAATAGAGGAAGGTAAAAATAAAACAGTTGATAACTAGAAATGACTTCCGAAAATTTTAATGAAAGTGAAGATGACAGTGGTGATAAAAAATCAGGTAAAAAACCTTCGTTATGTGTAAGTGATTCAAGTAATGTCGTGACCAATAACATTGTAGATCATTATGTTATAGTTCGCTACGACAGCATCTATTATTCGGGAAAAGCCAATGGTTAGTGCAATACTAGAAATGACTAACTCCCAAAGATCAAATGTGGTATAACAAAACAAATCGATGGAAGCAAGGAATTCGTCAATAAAAAATTTCGACGTAGAGTCAACATTTTACAAGAAATGGACAATACCATTACTAGGTAGTAATACAAAAGTTTTGTAATAAATATTGTTTCCATAATATTTATTGAATTTTGTCTACGTAGTCTACTCGCACCAAATTAGAAAGCATTGTTGTTGGTAATATATATAGCGATTGGGACACTGGCACAATTAGGTAATTCTTTGGTCACAAATGGTATTTTTGATTGGTCACATATTAGTGAACGCAGAATGGTCAAAATAGTGAAATTTGTCTCTTGATAATATCCAAATTAACAAACTATTTCACTACCTTAATCACTAAACAATTATTATTATTGTAATTTACCATATATACTAGTGATTCGAATAAATCTAAATATACCCAAGTGGGTTCGAAAAATGGATTTATTTTGTTTCTTTCTGACACGAAGAGGCTTTCATAATAGCTTTCAAGGTGTATCTTAAATTTCTACCGTAAGCGAAACATGAGAGGATTGACCTATTCTCAGATCAGCAAAAATATTGTTTAGTTAAGAAATAGTTATTTGTTTTATTAGTACAAAAAATGTCAATTTTCGGGAGGAAGAAGAAAGCTGTTGGACAATACGAAGTGAAGTCTAGCAACCCTTGGAGTCCCAAAAATGCATTTTTTGTAGAATAAAACATAAAAGTTTTTCTCTAGCCACTGTTACCTTTATATTCAGCTATTTATTTGCAGTTCACTACTTGTTTGGGAATCCCCCATTTAAGTCGCTATCACTATCAGACATTTCTATTTTATACAAAATAAGTATTCTACTTTTTAGTGAAGTAAAAAATTTACCGTATAGCTTTTAATTAATATTCATTGGATTTTACGTCTATAGATTTGATTCATGTGTGACGTGAAAGATAGATCGTTCATAACCCAGTGAAATTAACTCAATGACCCATCAATTTATGATACATTTTTCTTTTGGTTCTACTTGAAACCTTCGATGAATAGTCTGAGTTTGAATCCAAGTCACCCTTTCGCACCATCTGGGTTTTTAAACGCATATCTCGAGTTCTAATTTGCACATCAAAAACATTGGCGTTTTTGAATTGGCAAAGTTGCTTTTAAACTTTTAATTTATACCTTGTCTCTCCGATGCACTGGAAAAACTTGTTGGCCTCAAAGCTGGCACAACTGGCCCAAAGGCTTTTCTTCTGATTCTTCTGGGAGTAGCTCGTTTCCGATGCATCAGACCACTGCCGACATATACCAAATAATAGTGATTGAATTATAAAACGTTTGATACCAAAATCACCCCAATCGGGTGATTCCACCTATAAACGCTCAAAGTTGCGCTCTTCATTCTATCCTCGTACAGCAGTAATTATTATACTGCAACCACCAATTTTTGATACATTTTTTCTTTTGATACTCATTCGAAACCGTGAGTTTGGGCATTCCTGAATTCATCCCTTTCGCCGCCATCTTGGTTTTTGTTTTTTCAAACGACATGGAGTTTGTTTAAACTTTGTAATTTATACTTTGTCTCTCCGATTCACTGGAAGTGATTGGCGTCCAAAGTTGGCACAACTTGACCAACAGGCTTTTCTTCTGATTCTTCTGGGAGTAGCTCTTTTCTAGTGCATCTGAGACCACGTCGAGGCATACCAAATTAAAATAGACTAATAACAAAAGTTTGACACCAAAATCATCCCAATCAGTTGTTTCTATTAAAAGGCAATAAAATACTGTATACAGTTTTTCAAGTTATCTTTTTCCCACAAACACCTTTAACCTGAAAGTCGCTAAATTTTGCTCATTAAACATATATGAACTATTCAGCGAAAAAGTAATGATTAAAGTATTACAATCGCAACAAAGATTTTTTATTTTTATAATGCCGACAAAAAAATTAATTTCTTTACCCTCCTCGGACCAAAGATCCCCACCACTTTGAGCGTAGGTAGGCGGGCGTGGAATCAACCGATTTTAATGATTTTGGTAATTTTGTAATTGAGTTTACTTTAATTTGGTATGCGTCGGCGGGATCTCAGCTTCTCCATAGAAATCAGAAGAAAAGCCTTTTGCAAGTTTTGCCTTTTGAGGCCAATAATTTTTCAGTGCATCGGAGACAAAGTTTGTGATGTGCAATAATTAAAACTCGAGATGTGCGTTCGAAAAAAAACAAAAATCAAGACGGCGGCGAAGGGGGTGACTTCAGGAATTCGTAAACTCAGGGTTGACTCTTCATAGAAGACCCTTCCGACTGAGCAGCAAAAGAAAAAATGTATCATAAATTGGTGGGCCACACGTATAAGAATTTTCTAATTGCACTGGGTAATATTTTTTGTGACCAAGATTATTTATGGCAGATTGTGAATGGAAAATAACTTTTTTGTGCCTTCGT
Source organism: Vesta saturnalis (assembly GCA_036346205.1). Classification (NCBI taxonomy): domain Eukaryota; kingdom Metazoa; phylum Arthropoda; class Insecta; order Coleoptera; family Lampyridae; genus Vesta; species Vesta saturnalis. Next base: position 1,483,699 of record JARFJB010001017.1, on the reverse strand, counting down.
TCTGTAATAGGGCATATGCAGACCGCAAATGCGTCCGGAAACTACGCGTTTTCCGGCCTAGGCCGGCAAAAATACTAAATTACTGTTGGTGTTCGTTGTAGTGAGAAAACTGATAGAATATTAGACATAATCGACATTTGACATAACAGAAAGTCGTATCGCGTTACCGTGTACGCATCCGTATTAGTTTCTTATCAACTACAAATTATATCTATAAATTATTATAAATCGGTAAGGTATTTCATAATTGTATTTTTTAGGTTATATTGGTTACTCTCAGTAGTAATTGTTGACGTCAGCACAAAAATCTTGTGTATCACTCTGCTATAAAATGATTTGCGAGTACTTATAAATATTCAGGGAGAGAGACGAAGTTCACCTGTACTCGCCAGTTTCTGGCCTTGTAATACAAATAATTATTGTGTGCAACCGTCCGCAAAATGCCATTTTGCACCCCACGCAGCGACCGCAAAAGGCAGATTTGCGTCTGTTGCCATGTACAGCGGGCGCAACATACTGTCCGCACAATTACTTCTAGCCGTATGATAGATGGTATGTAACCTCAATCTTTTGTACCGAATTCAATGAATTATACATAATGGAAAATAATATATATATATATATATATATATATTATTTATATATATATATATATATATATTGCGCGACAGTAAGTACTAAAATCTCTGTATACTACGACGTGGATCAGAATAAAATTTACCAGCAACGGGGATACGTCAAATGACAAACAACGTTAATTATTTATATGTATTTTGCCATTAAGTATAATTCATTGAATTGGTACAAAAGATTGAGGTTACATACCATCTATCATACGGCTAGAAGTAATTGTGTGACAGTATTTACGCCCGCTGCTACATGGCAACAGATAAATCTGCCTTTGCGTCGTTGCTGGTGCAAATGGCATTTTCCGGACGGTTGCACACAATAATTATTTGTATTACAAGGCCAGAAACTGGCGAGTACAAGTGAACTTCGTCTCTGCCTGAATATTTATGAGTACTCGCAAATCATGGGGATACGTCAAATGACAAACAACGTTAATTATTATATTGTATTTTGCCATTAAGTATAATTCATTGAATTCGGTACAAAAGATTGAGGTTACATACCATCTATCATACGGCTAGAAGTAATTGTGCGGACAGTATGTTGCGCCCGCTGTACATGGCAACAGACGCAAATCTGCCTTTTGCGGTCGTTGCATGTAAAAAGGCATTTTGCGATCGGTTGCACACAATAATTATTTGTATTACAAGGCCAGAAACTGGCGAGTACAGGTGAACTTCGTCTCTCTCCCTGAATATTTATAAGTACTCGCAAATCATTTTATAGCAGAGTGATACACAAGATTTTTGTGCTGACGTCAACAATTACTACTGAGAGTAACCAATATAACCTAAAAAATACAATTATGAAATACCTTACCGATTTATAATAATTTATAGATATAATTTGTAGTTGATAAGAAACTAATACGGACATAATAACGGATGCGTACACGGTAACGCGATACGGCTTTCTGTTATGTCAAATGTCGATTATGTCTAATATTCTATCAGTTTTCTCACTACAACGAACACCAACAGCATTAGTATTTTGCGGCCTAGGCCGGAAAACGCGTAGTTTCCGGACGCATTTGGTCTGTATATGCCCTATTACAGAACGAAGGCACAAAAGTTATTTTCCATTCACAATCTGCCATAAATAATCTTGGTCACAAAAAATATTACCCAGTGCAATTAGAAAATTCTTATACGTGTGGCCCACCAATTTATGATACATTTTTTCTTTTGCTGCTCAGTCGGAAGGGTCTTCTATGAAGAGTTAACCTGAGTTTACGATTCCTGAAGTCACCCCTTCGCCTTCTTTTTTTTTTTTCGAACGCACATCTCGAGTTTTAATTATTGCACATCAGAAAAGTGGAGTTTGTTTTTCAACTTTGTCTCTCCGATGCACTGGAAAAAAATTATTGGCCACCAAAAAGGCACAACTTGGCCAAAAGGCTTTTCTTCTGATTCCTATGGGAGAAGCTGAGATCCCCGCCGACGCATACCAAATTAAAGTAAACTCAATTACAAAACGTTTCACACCAAAATCATTAAAATCGGTTGATTCCACGCCCGCCTACCTACGCTCAAAGTGGTGGGGATCTTTTAGGGTCCGAGGAGGGTAAATAAAATCATTTTTTTTGTCGGTGCATTATAAAAATAAAAAAATCTTTGTTGCGATTGTAATATTTCTTAATCGATACCCTCTTTTTCGCTGAATAGTTCATATATGTTTAATGTGAGCTAAAATTTAGCGACTTTCTAGGTTAAAGGTGTTTGTGGGAAAAAAAGATAACTTGAAAAAACTATACAGTATTTTATTGTTTTTTTTTAATAGAATCAACTGATTGGGATGATTTTTGTGTCAAACTTTTTGTTATTGATTCTATTTTAATTTGGTATGCCTTGGCGGGGTCTCAGATGCACTAGAAAAGAGGGATCATAAGAAAAGCCTGTTGGTCAAGTTGTTTCTACTTTGGACGCCAATCACTTTGCCAGTGAATCGGAGAGACAAAGTATAAATTACAAAGTTTACAAACAAACTCTTGCCATGCCGTTTGAAAAAAAAACAAAAACCAAGATGGCGGTGAAAGGGATGAATTCAGGAATGCGCAAACTCACGGTTTCGAATGAGTATCAAAAGAAAATGTATCAAAATTGGTGGTTGACAGTATATAATTACTCGCTGTACGAGGATATAAACGAAGAGCGCAACTTTGAGCGTTTGTAGGTGGGCGTGGAATCAACCGATTGGGGTGATTTTGGTATCAAACGTTTTATAATTCAGTCTACTTTTATTTGGTATATGTCGACAGTGGTCTCTGATGCATCGGAAAAGAGCTACTCCCAGAAGAATCAGAAGAAAAGCCTTTGGGCCAAGTTGTGCCAACTTTGGAGGCCAAGTTTTTCCAGTGCATCGGAGAGACGAGGTATAAATTACAAAGTTTAAAAGCAAGCTCTTGCCAATTCAAAAACGCCAATGTTTTCGATGTGCAATAATTAGAACTCGAGATATGTGCGTTTCAAAAAAAAACCAGATGGTGGCGAAAGGGGTGACTTCAGGAATGCGCAAACTCAGACTATTCATCAAAGGTCCTTTTGAGTGAGCATCAGAAGAAAAAATGTATCATAAATTGATGGGTACATGCTAATTTCACTGGGCTTATTCGACGCCATCTACCTTTCACGTCACACATGAATCAAATTTATAGACGTAAAATCCAATGAAGCTATACGGTAAATTTTTTACTTCACTAAAAAGTAGAATACTTATTTTGTATAAAATAGAAATGTCTGATAGTGATAGCGACTTAAATGGGGGATTCCCAAACAAGTAGTGAACTGCAAATAAATAGCTGAATATAAAGGTAACAGTGGCTAGAGAAAAACTTTTATGTTTTATTCTACAAAAAATGCATTTTTGGGACTCCAAGGGTTGCTAGACTTCACTTCGTATTGTCCAACAGCTTTCTTCTTCCTCCCGAAAATTGACATTTTTTGTACTAATGAAACAAATAACTATTTTTAACTAAACAATATTTTTTGCTGGATCTGAGAATAGGTCAATCCTCTCATGTTTCGTTACGGTAGAACTTTAAGATACACCTTGAAAGTATTATCATGAAACCTCTTCGTGTAGAAAGAAACAAAATAAATCATTTTTCGGAACCCACTTGGGTATATTTAGATTTATTGAATCACTAGTGTATTGGTAAATTACAATAATAAACATTACTTAATGATAAGGTGGTAAAATAGTTTTTTAATTTGGATATTATCAAGAGACACAAATTTCACTATTTTTGACCACTCGTTCCTAAAGTACCAATAAAAATACCATTTGTGACCAAAGAATACCTAATTGTGTCAGTGTCCAAAATCCTATGTATATTTACCAACAACAATGCTTTCTAATTTGGTGCGAGAGTAGGTACGTAGACAAAACTCAGTAAAAAATAATTTGGAAACAATATGTATTACAAAACTTTATAACTAAGTATGTTATGTCCATTTCATGTAAAATGTTCACTCTACGTGAATTTTTTTATTGACGAATTCCTTGCTTCCATCGATTTGTTTTGTTATACCACATTTGATCTTTGGGAGTTAGTCATTTCTAGTATTGCACTAACCATTGGCTTTTCCCGAATAATAGATGCTGTCGTAGCGAACTATAACATAATGATCTACAATGTTATTGGTCACGACATTACTTGAATCACTTACACATAACGAAGGTTTTTTACCTGATTTTTTATCACCACTGTCATCTTCACTTTCATTAAAATTTTCGGAAGTCATTTCTAGTCATCAACTGTTTTATTTTTACCTTCCTCTATTGGGTTAACGGCTTCCGATTTTCCGATTTGCATCTGTTGCCATGTACAGCGGGCGTAAAATACTGTCCGCACAATTACTTCTAGCCGTATGATAGATGGTATGTAATCTCAATCTTTTGTACCGAATTCAATGAATTATACTTAATGGCAAAATACAATATAATAATTAACGTTGTTTGTCATTTGACGTATCCCCGTTGCTAGGTAAATTTTATTCTGATCCACGTCGTAGTATACTGGGAATTTTAGTACTTACTGTCGGCGCAAATATATATATATATATATATATATATATATATATATATATATATATATATATATGTATACCCGAGTTTGAAGCTGAATAAAAAATAACTTAAAGCCTGTTTATTTCTGCGTAGGCGTAACAACTTTTTTAAATGCACACTAAGAACCATTTCTACGGCCGAACGATGCAAAGTGCCAGTTTTTAGGGTTTGGACGCCATAGGTACATAAAAACAAAACTACTGGCTCAAATGGTACGAAATTTTAGTACGTTGTACTGTACCTAACTGTAAAGATAATTATCGCAGGAAAATTAGACTTACGAACATCTTCGTTGTAATATCAATAATGAAATGAGACTCAAATACTTACGCTGATTTTTCAACAGCTTTGTATACAAATAAACGTAGGTATACAATCTCACTTTTTGTACCGAATTCAATTAATTATACTTAATTGCAAAATGAAATATAATAATTAACGTTGTTTGTTATTTGACGTATCCGCGTTGCTAGGTAAATTTTATTCTGTCTCACATAATAGCATACTAGGAATTTTATACAGATTGTGTACATGAATAATTAGGACTTAATACTGTATTCATATTTATTTAACGGTTACACTTAAAATTTGGTGTACGTCACGGACGCAAAATGTCTTTGACGGACAATTTTTCTTTCGACCATCAAAGTAGCATTTTGCATCCTTGGCATACAAATAACTATTCTTCACAAGACAAAATTTTTTGTGCATTTCTGTAAATTTCAAAACCTAATAAATTTTTTAGAAAGATATGTAACCAGTAAAACGTAATGTATTCGGATTTTAATAAATGATGTTTTTCTTTTATTCTTATTTTTCTGTTTACTGATCGTTCTTCAAACTGAACACTGCCTATTTTGAACTTCGGAAGCCGTAAATGACTAAACCTAGGTTTCAACGAAAATTTACCTTATTATTATTGCTCAAGGCACAGCAACGAGAATGCGTTGTAGTGGCGCAATCGGTAATCTTGCCCTTTTCTAGGCCCGCTGCAGTTGTTGACCAAAGAGACATGAGGTATATTGCTTGTGGTACTTCTGAAAGTAAAGAAAAAATTAACAGCATATTAAGATCAACAAATTAATTTCCATAAAAAGTGTTTTAGTTTACAGTTATCTTAAACCTTTGAATAACTATTAGCTTTTCTGCAACAAAACCGCTAATCATTATTCTGGCTTATACAAACTGTTATAAGTCGCTAACCCATTTGTACCGATGACAAAAGGAAATTGTGATTGCAAGCCGAGTTGATTCCTTTTACTTTCTTATGCGCGAAGCACCCATAAGTAAAGCATTGTTTTCGTGAAAAAAGTCATCTCAAGTTTTCAACGAATTTACCCGTTTCCATCTAGGCCATTTTCGACTAAGTATGCGCGTGGATGTGTGTATGCGCACACGTGCGCGCATGTTTGTATGTTTAATTGATTTTTGATTACATGTTTTTTGTTCATTTAATAGACCCGTACCGGACTGATTAAGCCTTGTCCCTATTTGCTAATATACCACCAAATAGGCACAAGAAAAATAAAAACATTTAATAAAAATATAACTAGAGAACAGAAACAAAATAAAGTATCTGAGAATTATTTTCTAGTTTATTCTCACGTACTCTCTCACGAGTTATATTTCACTAAATTATTTTTTGACTTATACATTTAATTCAAACACAGGAACATTTGACAAGACAAGCAAAAGCTAGAACGAAATATTCCCGGCAATAAAGCAGGAGTGCAAGTGTTCTCAAACAACAAGCTCGAATGCATCCTTAGGCAGTATTATAGAAGCAAAGGAACTATGCACGAAATATATTTTACTTGACTATCGCATACGTGTAATCATGCAAACTGTGTAAAAATTAATCTATAGTGAATAATTTATTTAAATTTGGCGCCATTTAACTTAGTGTTTTTAGAGTTACAGGGTTGAGAAGGTAAAGAGTTTTAGTTGTTTAGTTGGCCTTACGTCGCATTATTCTTCTACTACGTTCCATTATTGTTCTTGTATTCTGTTCTATTTAGTGTTCTTATTTTTATTATTAAAATCCTGCAAGAATGTATGCGTTTTCTCTATTAATATACGAAAGATTCCTATTACGTACATTTCTCACTATTTATTTTTCAATAATAGTATTACGGTACCCCATCAAACCAGCCCCGGACAACTCAGCCCCGTCAAAACAGTCCCCGACAAAACAGCCTCCGATAGATCCAGTTTTAATGGTGTTTGGGTTATACCACAGGGTCTATATCACAACGGCCACTGATCATAACGGCCACCCCGGTTTTTGTTATTTCATTACGCCCACCTTGATCATAACGCCCACTAATATGATTTGATCATAACGGCCACCTTGTTCACAACGGCCACTCTTTCAATTGATCACAACGGCCACCTTGATCACAACGGCCAATTTTACAAGTTAATCATAACGCCCACTGTGATCGTAACGTCCACTCGTACGTATTATCATAACGGCCACCTTGATCACAATGCCCACCGACGTCATAAGTGGAAAACGTCATACGACGATGATCACAACGGCCACCATGATCACAACGGCCAACTTGACAAGTTGATCATAACGGCCACCGTGATCATAACGTCCACTCGTACTCATTATCATAACGGCCACCTTGATCACAACGCCCACCGACGCCATAAGTGGAAAACGTCATACGACGATGATCACAACGGCCACCATGATCACAACGGCCAACTTTACAAGTTGATCATAATGCCCAATCTTAATAATGTTCATAACGGCCACCGTGATCACAAAGGCCACCGACGCCAGTTGACAGAAACGCCCAACAACGATGATCTCAAACGGTCACTTTTATTCGAATCGTGATCATAACGGCGGTTGTTCTTCATAAAATAGTTAGGAAAATTATATTAAGTGCATTATAGATATATGCTGATGTAATTATCACTAAGATCGGGCAAGGGAGAAGAGGTTATCCAGAAATAAGCTTTCAAACTCTCGTCTACATAATTATGCAATATAACAGGATTCCCAAAATCCAGCTAAAATTTAAATTAGAAATTGTTTAATCTATCAATATTTGTTTTTCTACTAATGTAAGTGTTGTTACTACCGCTTTCACATTATGAAAATAAAATTAATTTTCTTAATATTAATACACATCAGTTTATTTAACGTGGGGAAAGTTAGTTATAACCTTGTTTACATTAACTATAACTTCCATAGATATCGAAAATGATCGACAAATATGTGTTTTTCTTATTTCGATAATAAATTGAAACAATTCTTTTGATAGGCTAAGTCCAAAAATATAATTATACTCTATGATGTTGGTAAGTAGGTAAGATATCAAGTGTTAAATTAAGATTGGGTTCTAATAGCTCAATGACACGACAACGTCTGGTAATTAAAATCTATGGTAACCTAGGTTACCCTAGATTTTAACTTTCTTTTATTCCATATATTTTCTTGATTTGTTCATTTCCTTAGGAACTTGATCAAATCTCCATTTTCATCATTTCCTGCGACATATCCATGATATTTGTGTAGCATCTTTCTGTATAATTTTTTTTATCATTCAATCTATCGTTTATTTATGAGTAAAGGAACTCGTACTCGTAGGTGTCCCATAAGCTAGCAGGGTTACGACGTAGAGCGCAACAATTCACTAAAAGTAGCATGTAGCGTTGTTCACTACAATAAATAACGTAACTAAGACGATACTTCCAAATGCAAATCCAAATTAATTATTAACAGTATGTAAGAATTTTTTTTCCATTGTTTTTAACCACTTTAAATTGGGGATTGGCACATTATCGCCATATAATATTGAGATGATCTTTATAAGTATTCAGGTAGGTATTATTTTCCTATTAAATAGTATTAATTCCTAAAATGTGATGCATGTATTTTAAATAAGATTCATCTTTGTCTAAGATTTATATTTCAGTCATTTTAGTACCTATTCTGGGAGTTTTAATAACTGTATAAAAATATCTGGATCTAGATATTTTTAAACAAGGATCTTTAATTTAGATCGTGTTTAATGATTTTCAATTTTTATTAACATTTTATCTTGAAAACATCTTTGCCGGCATCTATTAAAGAACTTAATAAAATACGTAATCTTAAACCTGTATCAGAAATGTAATAAAGCAGGTACTGTTTAAAGCTATTTACCACAAAATTACCAAAAAATGAATTAACTGCTATTTTTTAAACGGCTTAAGATATTTTAGTGATATTTAGTGTGCTGGTAATAAAGGTGCATATTTTTCAATACAAAAATAATTCTCAGCTTTAACAGGCATTGAGTTACATACTTTTGAAGAAAAAAGGAGCTCCATTGTTTGTAAATTTGAATGTACGTACGTTTATTTTGTATAGTAGTAGGCGATTAGGTAAAGGTTTTACTTTTACTACTCTTGCAAATAGTTCTTACACAAATAAATCGGCCATAAATTAAGGATTTCTTGTTTCTTATTATCTGCTTGGATACCCGGCGTCAACGTCTAGAGTAATTAAGAAAATTTTGTCCATCCTAGTTGGTTAATTTGATAACTGAAATATTAATATAGGTTTGAGGTGGTTAAAAAATTATTAATTTACTTTTAACAATCGGTCAGTTCATTTGATAGTTTGCATTTCAGAGATTTGGTGTAAAATGAAGTTCATAAAGAAAGCATAAATTAATTAAGAGTAGAAAAGATATAAAGGTCGTATGTACGTGAACGCCGTTCAATCACAACACCTTGCTCAACTGTGACCGAATCGCTTATAATTAATATACGCGTGTTAATTCCACATTTTAAGTTGGGCACGCATTGCTTACTTATTTCTAACGGCATTATTATAGGTCCCTACCTGCGCTTTGAGTTTGCAGTTATTGTTCGCTATTTAAGATAATTTTATTCAATTTTAATATTATTCAGAAATTGTTCTGTTAGTCTAAGTTATTTCTATGAAAGCAGACCTGTTAGTCATGTACTACCGCCATACAATTCAGTTAATCCTTCATACTTAGTCAAGCGTTATACCTTTTTTAACTCGAAAACAAATTAATAGAATATTTTACTAGGAACATCATTTGCGGTACAAGACATTCAATAGTACCATACTGCGTTGTTAAATATATCCTTAAAGCAATTGCTTTGTACACACGGTAATCATACTGAAATTAAGTACATTTTAGTTTAGTTTATCTCCTGTGGAGTTCGTACGAGTTACCGTTGAATGAAATTTTTACTCAATGGTGTTACGAGTATTAACTCAATTGCCTGCTTCCGTATGTTTCCCACCAATCAGAAAATTGTATTTTCCACCTTTTTGTTCCGATGCATTAAATACCCTGAAATATGCGTTGCATAGATAGATTTTGGTTTTAGTTTTACTGTAATTATAATTCACATTCATATAAGTTTTATCAAACGTTTTGCAAGTGTTTTATTTGTAACTGACTATTGTGCTACAAGCTACATCATCCGCAACACTTATAGTCTTTCTTTTTTAATCTCGGCGGTCTTCCTTTACATCGACTACAGTTTTGGTAAGATCTTCAATTTGGTTTTCTAAATAAATTTTATTTAATTATTTGTTTTTGTGAATTGGCGATTTTAGATACCTAGAATGAAAATGCAGAAAATTGCAGGATATAGACAAGGTTCTACTTACCTTACCTGTGACGCCGATGTAGGATTTTTTATAGAAAGAAAAGTTATAAAACGGTGTTACTTATCTTCTATGCATTGAAAAAACTGCCCTGCAAGAGCATCGTGCAATGACTCAGACTTCCTAAAATGGGCTGATAATCACATTCACCTCCCTGATATTTGGAAGAAAGAAGCTCTCCATTTACAGGAAAAGCTAATTGATCAAGCCGTTTCTAGCAGTAATCAACTTAAATCAATTTTCGTTGAAAATAGTTCTGGGTAAGTTTTCATTTTATTTTATTATTTGTCAAACTAATGTCTATACTATTCGGTCGCTCTAATAAAAACATAATAAAATAAATAGAAATAATATGTGTGCATCAGAAATGAGAATCGTTCGTTGCTTTCATAATTCAAATTCTGAAATTGTATTAAATCATTATGTATTGTTTCTGAATTAATGAAATACCACACATTTTTATAAGTTAACGTATTTTGAATCTTATTTCTATCAAAATCTCAAAATATACTTACCTAATATGCCTATTGCTTATAGGTACCTGCTAATAAAGATGTTGTGTTTAGAAGTGATCAATCTATTAAAACGTTTATTATTTAACGCCAAAGAAAGAATTAATCCTTTATTCTGTTCAGAATAAATTAAAATGTATTGAATGCATTATGCATTGCAGTAGAAACCTTTGATCCTTCACACTCATGCTAAATACCTTTTAGACCTAAACATGTACAATTTTTCTAAAAATAACTACACTGATATTTTACATATACCTAATATTAATAAAAAACTACATTTTTGAATCTTTAGAAATTCAAAATTTATACTTACAAAAACTATCTTATTTTAAATGAACTCGTTTATATACCATCTTTACCTGCCTCATAATATATACCTACTAAATTAAGTTGTTAGAATAATACACTAATTTCTTTTTAGATCTTGTGTTTCTATACTGTGTTATTACCTTGACATCATACTTTTCATACTTTATTTACGCTAATTACGTCAACCCTTCGGTGCTAAAGCAGTTGCAAACCAGTCGTTGAATTATTATAAATTCAACCTACACAAAATAGATAGAGGCACAAAATAATTATTGTGGACACTATTTATTAATACTTTGATTTCAGAAAAAGACAAGAACAATAGAATTGCTCAAAGTCATTATGTGAATTCTTTTGATTATTATTACTAAACCAAATATTGCTTCTGATTTAAAATTTTGTCATTGTTAAAAGATTAGTTTTTGTTGATTTCAGTACGAATGTCGCAGCGGCAGCAAAAATAGCTTTTCCAGCAATATCTCAATCTATGAGGCGCCAACGTCAAAACTCAACCCGGAACCCCAGCCACTTTAGAAGAGTATGGAACCGTATGCCAAAATAATTTAAGATTTGGAGTTATAGATGGCAAACCATTCTGCCGAGGTTGCGTTGGGAAGGTGAAAATACTTCAGTAGTTTTTCTAGCAGATGATATGAAGAGTTTATTGTCGGAGGCCAGAGAAATTCACATAGACGGTACATACAAAACGAGGCCACGAAATTCACAAAGTAGCCAATTATTAACAACCATGGCTGTTCAATATGAAACTGTAAGCTCTGCAATCTGCAGTTTACAGATAAACTTTTTAATTGAGTCTACTTTCTTGTTTACAGGCATTTCCTTGTGCTTTTGCCCTGATGGCAAATAGAAAGATGGAAGCTTACAACGGAGTTTTCCCTGTAACTAAAGAAATTGTGTTAGTTTGACCCGAAACTCATAATGACTGATTACGAAGTTTTTCTTAAAAAGTTATTGGACGAGAATTTCCCAAACTCTTCAATGTCTGGATGCTTTTTTCATTACTGTCAAGTGAGTAGTTTTTAATCTTATCAAAATCAAAACAAAACAAATTATAGTAGGGTAAACTCATCGTGTTGAATTTTAGGCTGTTATAAGAAAAGCTGGAAATATTGCTATGAAGCGATTATTAAATCAAAATTCATGAGCTAAGAAAGCCCTGAAACTGTTGTTGTGTTTGCCATTGTTGCCAGCACAAAGTATAGCGGACAGTGTCCAGCACATAAAGATATTTTTAATAGAAAATCATCTACAGGAGTTTAAAACATTCATACAGTAAGTACACCTACTTACCTACCTTCCAAGTTCTGAGCTCAATGTGCAGTTTCAGTGAGATTTTTGTTGTAATAATTAAAATAGTATTATGTATTTTTAATCCCGTTTAAATTACTAAATATTTTCATGGAGCAAGTAAAATGCTTTTTAACATCTATTCCAGTTTGAAGAGATACAGGGTGATCATTTAAGCAAATCCAAAGAAACTTCTTTCAGTTCAAAATAAATCAATATTTATTACCACTACGTTACCATTCCATTTGAATTGAACTTGAATACGGTGTAATTTCTTGGACTTGTTTTGATGATTACAAGTTGTAATAGTTGCCGCCAAAGTAACTTGGAAATTAATCGTTATAAATTGTGATAAATACAAATAAGTATACATCCAATGTACCCAAGAGGTCGTTAGGATGTAATATGCATCATTATGTAAGATGAGCCATTCCTAAGGTACTTTGGCTACAAGTATAGTAATGTTTTACGTTCTATTGTATATAATTCACTATAATATGTAACTATAGATACCATGAAAACAATGGCTAAGGCGAGTAGGTGTAAATTCTTTTCGGTCTTTAAGCGATCAAGGAGAACAAATAACGATTCCGAATCATTTCATGCATCACTCGAACGCATTTTAAAAGTACGAGGACCTAATGTATGGGAATTTACTGGTAAGCAATAGACAAGCTCCGCTTATATTAATAATTACATAGGTACATGTATCTGTGAAAAATTGTAGATTTTAAATCGAATTATATAATTGAAATTAATGTCAGATTGCAGTATGCTGCAGGTAGAATTTGTCAATACAATTTTTGATTTGTAAGCCCTTCTAAAGTGTATATTTTTTTAAGATGGACTTCGCAACATTTCTGCAATTGCTATAAGAGAGAAGAAGTTTTATAGATGAGGGTTGCAGATAAAATGTCTGGCAAAGAGAAAGTTTCGAGCGAACAATAAAATGATCATGGATGCGACGATGGCTTTTTAGAGAACCGACGAGTTGGGCCTTTCTTAAATATGGTGTCTCACTGCGTAGAAACCATTATTCAGCAGACCCTAGCTGAGGAAGATATCGAAGAAGAGATCGAGGAATATCTTCTCGTTCCTCTTTTGGGGTCTGTTCCGCCAGAATATGAAGTAGTAGGTAAGGTTTTTCATTACATCTTTTTAGAAATTGTTTTTGACACTTCTTACTTCACAATGCTTTCACTGTATATCAATTTTATTATACAAATACCTATGTAAGTCACCCATATAGTACATGAAACCTAATTGAAGTTACTCATACGTACGTCACATTTCAGATGAAATCCAAGAAGTAGAAGATATACCTGATGATGAGCACGAAGAGGAAAATTCGAGAAAGCGCACCTGAAGCCTCTCAAATATCTAATCATGCTACTTGCATTATCTGCAAAGAAAACGTGCCAACAACGGTGTTGCTCCCATGTAAGCACTTTGGGTTATGCGACGATTGTACAGAACAATATAAAGTCAGAAACATGCAACATCAGAAACCGGACGAAGAATTAGGTTATGTCATAGACTACTCTGTTTGTCCTCTAGACAGAACCACGATAACAGAGTTTTTGCGTATTGTAAGCACTTAATTGGATATGTATGCACAAATTAATAAAAAAATTATTACACATTTTATGTTTTGTTATATTGTACTCTTGTTAGTCTTTCTATATCAAAGAGGAAAGTAAACTGAAAGTCAGAATGTGAAGATTTGAAGTAATGAGTAATGAAGTCTGTTTGAACACCTTATACATATCTTACTTGCATAAACACGTATAGATAAGATAAAAATTAGGTATCATATAGGGTGTCTGACACCGTTCATTACAAGCTTATGGAGTTCTGGCCAAAATAATAAACATTTAGAATGCGGTATACTCGGCTGCATTCTCTTCAACTAAAATATTTTCAGATTTCTAACGCTACCTATTTTTAAGCTTTGGAAGGTACTTCGATTGCCTAAATATACTGAAAATATTTATGCAGTACAATTTTTTTTTCCAAATATTTTTAAATCCTTGCGTTTAATTTTGTTTATTTCGGAGTAGATATACGCTTTAATCGAAAAAAGCTGCGTTAGCTATGAAGTACAGTTCTACTAAGCCTATCAGAGCTCCAGAAAATATGTAAACTAATTCAATGAAAAAAGCTATTAGCCAATAAGAGTCCATTAAATGCTATACGTACAATGTGACTACAACAATATATTTTAACAATTTGATATTTGTTATTGCATAATGTTGTGATTTAAATATAAATTGAAACTACCGGTAAAGACGTCCTGGCGGAACTACAATTTAAAATTGGCGTCGTGATCAAGGCGACCGTTATGATCATCATCCGACTAAGAGTGGCCGTTTGATCATCGTTGTTGGGCGTTTCTGTCAACTGGCGTCGGAGGCCGTTGTGATCACAGTGGCCGTTATGAACATTATTAAGATTGGGCGTTATGATCAACTTGTAAAGTTGGCCGTTGTGATCATGGTGGCCGTTGTGATCATCGTCGTATGACGTTTTCCACTTATGGCGTCGGTGGGCGTTGTGATCAAGGTGGCCGTTATGACAATGAGTACGATTGGACGTTATGATCACAGTGGCCGTTATGATCAACTTGTAAAATTGGCCGTTGTGATCAAGGTGGCCGTTGTGATCAATTGAAAGAGTGGCCGTTGTGAACAAGGTGGCCGTTGTGATCAAATAATATTAGTGGCCGTTATGATCAAGGTGGGCGTTATGAAATAACAAAAACCGGGGTGACCGTTATGATCAGTGGCCGTTGTGAACTGGTCCCATACCACACATACATTTGCTGTGTAAAAAACGTAAATGTTGATATAAAATTTATAGAAAATAGAAAAAATATGATTCTCAGGTGGCGAATTCTACATTTTTCAATTATTTCTGTCAACATATTCTGGAATTTTTTATTTAACATTAAATTTAATTTAATAATTGCAACAATACAAATAACCTAACTGTAAAGATAATTATTCCGTAAGTGACATTATAATACTGACGACCGTATGCGGTATCTCCGTGGAATTGCTAATAATCTGACATTATAAATTGATTTTATATTTTATAATCATTATTAATTATTGTGTTAACCTTTGACAAATATAGTTCGTAGAATTTTATTTGTAGATATACATTATAATAAAATTCTATACTTACATTTATTTTTGTTTTTATTTCGTGTCTAAATAAATAAAAAAAAAAGATAACGGTTTTGTTGAAAACAGAAATAAAAAATAAAGAAAATAAAAATTAAGCAAAAAATACATGACATAAAAAATAAAACAATTGAAACAAAAGTTAAAAAAAATAGTTAAAAAAGAACAAAAATAATCAAATAATATAACTTTTTAAAGACAAAAAACACAATTAAAAAGAAAAAAAGTAAGTTTTCAAAAAACAGAAAAATTTTCTATAGTTGTCGCCAACTCAGGTAGACATACTGTATAAGTATAATAATTATAAATTCTATAAATATGTATGGTACCTACTTATTTTGACTTTGGTTGTTTTGTCGGCGGGCTGTTTTGACAGTGGCTATTTTGTAGAGGCAATTTTGTCGGGGGCTCTTTTGTCGGGGCTGTTTTGTCGGTCACCTAATATACACCATCGTGTATATTATAATAAAAATAATTAAATAATTCATTTATGTATTTATTTGTTGTAGTTACGTACGCTTTTTTGATAACACGAAAACGATAAGTGTTATGCAACACATCAGTTAATTTAAATGTGATTGGTTCAACATTTGAAATTTGTGCTATGTCATTGGTTGATGGGGTTAGGTTGACATACGTATGCAATGGTCAGTATAATAACAGAATTGGTTCATACGTTTATACGTGACTAGAAATAAAACATTTCATTGGCTTTACAATGGTCGATACTTTATCTTGTGAACTATCACTTTCAGTCCCACCACTATTACAATCACTAAAATTTGAATAGTTAATCTTTTAGGTATAAATTGTGTATTTATTTCAAGAATGGTTCACTTGGATTTACTTGTTTCAACTGCAGTTGTTTGAAAACGGATACAATTAATGACTATTAAATCGAAGTTAATGAACATGTTCAAAAAATTGTATCTTATTTAACATTATCCAAACTGTAAACCCTAACAAGTAGCACAATAATTCTGTTACTATAAGTTTGTGTTATGAACGAATAAGTTCAAAGGTATGTAATTAAAAATTATTATTAATTTTATTAAATACATAAATAAAAGTTTACCTCAGTAGGATCTGAACCTACGACCTGTACTTTGCTAGAGTACCGCGATAACCAACTGCGCCATCAAGGTTCAAGTCCCAATCGATGTAAATTTTGTCTTTATATAGAACTGATGTAAATTCTAAATATGAGATACTATCAAATTACTTATATTAATGGAATGTGAGCCTGCAATATCGCAAGGATTCACACATACCAAAGCAACTTGACTAATGTTAAATTATTATAAGTTTTTGTTATGAACGAATAAGTTCTACATACATAAAGACAAAATTTACATCGATTGGGGCTTGAACCTTGATGGCGCAGTTGGTTAGCGCGGTACTCTAGCAAAGTACAGGTCGTAGGTTCAAATCCTACTCGAGGTAAACTTTTTATTTATGTATTTAATAAAATTAATAATAATTACAATAATTCTGTTGTTACCGGAGTCCATTTTCAGATGGCTATTCGATAAAACGTCACAAAATTTACATTGTTTTGCTTCTTGCCTAGATTTCAATTTACAGCACCAAGTGATGTGCATCACTTTACTTTGACCTGATAAAATAATATCAAAACAAACGCACAGTTGCGATATTAACCTCACATTTCATTCTAGAATTCGCATCCTAACATTTGACGTAGTTTATAAAATGTTTCATAAATGATTATGTACATACGCCATTTTTAGGTAAAACGAATTGATAAAAAGAAACGCGTACAAAACATTAGGTTATGACCGAACTGTAATCGAACCGATTTCAAGAGATTTAGCTAAACAAGCAGATCTCTTAATTTTATTTCAAAATCACTTCAATAATATCAGATCAATTGAAGAATCAATCGAAAGCGCCTTAGGTCTATTTTTATTCAATGATAAAACTAAAAAGCAAAACAGCCACCTTCATTAGTCAGCCACATAAAAGTTGAAACTTCCACCATTCAACATATCAAATAACACTATATGGGAAAAACGGTGTGAATATTTATTTATTTTATCGCAAGCTTCCAGGCAGAGACTCTGTCCTTCGTCCGGCGTAGTGTGAAAGTGACAAATGCTGACAAGGTAACATCAAAATAACAAATATTAACGAAGGACAGAGTCTCTGCTCGAAAACTTGCGATTAAATAAATAAATATTCACACCATTTTTCCGGAATAGTGTTATTTAATAATATACACATAAAAGTTTAAAAACAAGAAAATTAATACAGTTAGCATTTAAAACTCGAATGCCCAGTAATCAGTCACTTTCCCGCCAAATTTGTTGCAAGGCATTATGTTGTTAACCTGTAAATCTGTTACGTACAACCGTTACGAGTGTGCTGTGTTTCGAAGGCTGAGATTATGGTAAGAAAACCTTAGAATTTTGCTTGGTTAGGCGTGACTATAAAACAGCTGTTTCAAATTCATGCCAGTTGTTATTAGTTGCAACCTATAGTTAGTTGTATACATAAATATAATTCGGGTTTCACTTCATTAGGCATTGCAACCTCAAACATTTCAAATTCATATAATTTTATAGGGGCTGAGTACTGGGGTTTCAATCTTAGCAAAATTCTGCCTTCATCGGCATGGCTGACAACTGCAATTGCAATCACAAAATTTACAAAAATAATCGTAATATAAGCATTAAATAGGTGCCACTTTTTAAATACGGATAACAGTATAAATACATCGAAAAACTGTTAAAAATCTAGTAGTCAGCTATAGTATATTGCTGCTGTGACACACAGCAAATATATACGATATGGAATTATCTACAAGCCCTTGACCAATTTGTGTTAAAGAGTAATGTAAATAATGCGACGTTTAGTTAAATACCGACCGTTCGTAGTGTTCTGCAAAATCAACCGTAATACTTTAGTCAGTAGTTTCGACAGTGAATCATATTCCCTTGAAGTCGGAACTAAGTTGCCCTACTTATAGCAGTAGTTCGCAAACATTTATTCATACGTATAACGTTAGCTCACCCATTCAAATATTTATACATCTAGTATTTCTTAAAATAAACTACATTTTTCACATTCTAACAACATTTTAATCTAAATATATAATTATTACTTTTTATTAACAACTAAAATCGATGACAAAATATTTGAATGGGTGAGCTGTCGAAACTATTTACTAAAGTATTACGGTTGATTTTTGCAGAACACCACGAACGGTCGGTATTTAACTGAACGTCGCATTATTTACATTCTCTTTAACACAAGCTTAGAGTCTTTGGGTTTACTATAACGGAAAGAAAACACAAATTGGTTAAAGGTTGGTAGGGATAATTCCATATCGGGCACTCAGCAGCAAATAAACTATAGCTAAATATTTTTAGGTACCAGGTGGCTGAAGATAGGACCTACTGAACCCGCCTCTATTGTGTATGGCACCTTCACAATTCTTATCTCCTTGTTTAGGATAACATATAAGAAATGCAAGCAGAAGATTTGGCATTCCCAGAGGTTCACTTCAAGACAGCATTCACGGCCGAGTCAAAGTTGGTCCTAGGAAAATTGGCCCGGCGACTGTTCTCAGCAAAGAAGAAAAAAATGTGTTCTCACAATAGCGACGCAATTTCCTAAACACCGTGCAATCAATTATAACAGACAGCGGACGAAAAACAAACGTTTAAGAATAACGGACCCGGTTAGAAAAGGTACAGTACAGCCCAAGGCTAACAACTTGTGAATCGGAAAGTGTTACCAGAACAACGATGTTGTATCCAAAGAGTGTATAAAAAAATAGTTCAGGCAGTTACTTACATAAATTCTTACAAAAACATGAAGCTGTGGATATTTTGGCGAACCCATCACCCATCTCGTATTTTTAATGGAGACGAGACAAGTTTCTCCGTGTATCCCAAAAGTGTAAAGATCTTGGCACCTAAAAGATACAAAAAACATATACGAGCTGAAAAAGGCAATGAAAACCATTACAGTGCTGCTGGTGTTCTCCCACTAATGGTGGTATTTCCATTTTATTGGCCCAACAAAGGCATTGTGCCTCATGAATAGTTCTTAGGGCGTTCGGACATCAGCTGGATGAAAAAAGAATTTGTTTTTTTTGAGTATTTGGCCAATGATGTCAATAAGTGGCTTAAACACAACAACATTCCCAGGCTTGTATTGTTGTTTGTACACGGACATAAATCACATGTATCAATGAAGTTGGACATTTGATACAGCCAGCTGATGTGAGTGTCTTCGAGCCATTTAAAACAGATTGGAAGAAAACTGTTAGAGACTGGCAAGCTAAAATTGAAAATGTTAATTGCGTTTTAACGAAAGTTACTTTTTCGCCACAATGATAATTTGCCTGAAACGACTAGGAACTCTTAGAAAATGTGGGCTTTTCCCTTTCAACCCGAAATAACGAAATAAAATGTTTTGTTCAACATTCTAAAATAATTGGCAATTGAAATAAAAATTCAATTGCTTTTATGAACGCCACTGTTCATCGCAAAGGCGATCAACAGTGTACGCGCCGTCTGCGCGTTCTTTCGCCAAGCAGACTGACATATTAAGCTCTATACGCAAGTACCTTGTTTAGCATTTCTCGTAAATTCTGTCCACCATTCCATTATCTGGTTCAATCCAGCTGTTGTGATTTAGGTTACTATTTCCTGCATTCAAATTGCACCAATCACGCCACCTAGCTTGATATACGTGATGGAGCACGACATTACATGGAATTTAATATAGAAAATTTTGCGTGTACTGCTGGTCGTAAGTTAAAAATATTGCTAGAGAAATTATGTTTATTAGATAGTCTTCCCGTTGCAATAAATTCGTTGTAATTATTTCCTGGCTACACGTTGGTTACAGATATTTTTAAATAGTCTCACTGTAATGAAGTAGGTAGCCACTATATGTAATGTACGGGTATAATACTTTTTACATACTGTGGTTTAACAATAAACGATTTCATAATAATTAAAATAATTCTGTTTAATAGACAGTATGGCCGTTACAACGAATTCGCATCGGTTACACAAATTTTAAATAGTCTCACTGCAGTGATGTCGTTAGCCACTAGTAATTTAATAATACTTTTTATTAACCTTCACGCCATTCCCATGCGGGGTAGGAAAAACAATCTCTGCCTCTCATTTATTTTTCATTCGCAATCTTTCTCCATGCTTACCTATCTCTGCATACCCCTCTATCTTCCATCCTTTTATTTTTTAAATTCCTTATCTTTCTTTCTTTTATCATACATTCTACTACATTCAGCCAAGTTTTACGCGGCCTACTAGGCCCGGCCTTACCTTAACCTCACCCACGTATATTTGCTTCGTTAATCTTGCGCTGTCCATTGACCAAACCAACGTGATGTACTGCTTTTTGACATACCCATGTCTCACTTCCAGCTATGCTCATGCTTTCATTTCTGATTATCGTACACATACTTGCAATCACTTTCCTTCCAATACTGGCCCTACCTACATGAACGTGGCACCCCACATTAAACTATTTTGATTGCATCTGATTTATAATAGTTAACACCCGTTTGTACCACGTTTTTTTATCTTTTGTACCTCAATGTGTTCAAATTTAACCCGGGGTTAAAAAATGTTAGCACCCCGCTTGAATATTACCAAAAGTAAACAAAAAGGGCAGGTATAGGTAAATTTCGCTACATCAAAAATTGAAGTATCGGTAAAACTTGCTATTGGATATTTTTTATCAAACAATATATATTAGCAAATAAATTTGAAAACAATTTAAGCAATCTAACCATCAACAATTTAAAAAAATTACAACAAACAACTCTAAGAATATGATTAGTGTCGCCCCAGATGTTCAAACTGTCGTCCATCATTTTCAATACAACATTCCAGTCTCTGGTGGGTGGATATGACGGAAGCTTCAATTTCTGCCACTGAAATGCTTTGTATGCATTTCGTATCCTTACGATCATGTCAGCCTTGTTGTGGGTCTGTTCTTTTAATTGCCCCCACAAATAAACGTTCTTATTTGCTCACCCGGTACAATGTTTTCTTGAATATTTAGTGAACATAATACTTTGTGTAAAATAATAACATAAAAACATAACTTGTTATTAAATTAAAAACCTTTTTTTGTTACGTTTATAATATTTTGTAATAAATAATCGGCAAAACTGATTTAGTAAAAAATCTTAACATGAATTTTACCACCAGATGATGAATATTTATTTATGAAGGTAAAATATATTGTGCTCAATAGACTGACAGATATGTAAATTTTAATTTTCTTTTAGGTTGTTCTTATTATTGGTATAACCGGTGCCTGCAGAAAACAAGAATTACGTAATATAAAACCATCGCATGTTCAAGATACAGGAAAAAATCTAGTTATTAAAATTCCTGATTCAAAAACTAAACGACAACGTTCTTTTGTGGTTTAAAATATTTTATCCCAACGTGAAAAATATATTAACCTTCGCTCTCCAGTAAATGAGGCTAAAGAATTACCTTTTTTTCTTAACTATGTGAACGGAAAATGCACCAGGCATTGTGTTGGTATTGATAAAATAGGGAACGTACCAAAACAAACTGCTATATACCTGGGACTACCAGACGCAGCAGCTTGTATAGGACACTGTATTACATTTAAAAAGACACGGCGGATGGCAGTCATCGAACGTAGCTGAAGACTATGTGGATAATTCCCTAAATAATCAAACAAACAATTCGTCTAAAATAGCATCTAGGTACAATAGTGATGAAAACGAAAATTTACTAAACACAGCTAATGTAAATCTTTCTTACGCTTCAACAAGCAAAAGAACCGAATTACCGTTTGTATTTAACAACTGTACTGTTACTATAAACAATTATTATAATAACTAATATTATGTAATTAAATGTTATACAATAAAATTATTAAAAATATTGTATTGTTGATGTTGTTAAAGTATTATTATTAATAATAATATTATTAATACAAGTAGAAGTAGGTCGTAGGTAAACTATAGTAACTCTTCCATTCGTGCGTAAAATGCTTCTTACAACACACGTTACGTAATATACTATTATTTCGTTTGCTCAATCTAATTTATTTAAAATTGTCCTAACTAAATGTTATTCTGGAAATAAATTTAACATATGATTTTTGACTGTTAAAAGACGAATACACTAATAATGAATCATTAAGTCTCAAAACACTTTTCAAGTAAAATTTTGCAAAAAGCACCTTGTCACAATTTAACCGGCAAAAATCATTGGTTTCGAGATATAACTATTGATTCAAAACTCACTTACAACAAAACCACCTTTATAAAACACTGAGAATCTAAAACCACGAAGATTGTGACTACTAAACAGTAAATTCACCCAATATCATTTATGTAAGCTTAGCCCCATTTTATTTTTATTTATAATTTCCATTTTTACCTATTGCAAGGCACGCTAATTGTACACTACGAGACACTGCATACAAAAATAATTTTTTACAAATCTTCCAAACTTTAACACTAAAATAAAATACTAGAGATTTGAAAATGACAGGAATTTTCTGTCTCTAGGG
The DNA here is from genome assembly GCA_036346205.1 of Vesta saturnalis. Classification (NCBI taxonomy): domain Eukaryota; kingdom Metazoa; phylum Arthropoda; class Insecta; order Coleoptera; family Lampyridae; genus Vesta; species Vesta saturnalis. The sequence continues at coordinate 1,460,468 of JARFJB010001017.1, read as the reverse complement.
CTCCTAGATATTAAATTTTACGGTAGAGACGTCAGTGTACACCGTGTCCCATTTTCGATGTAATTGCGGGATATCTCCGTTGCTATAAAAGATAAAAGGTTGCGGTTTTCGCATCACTGTATTACTCTTATGTAAAATGGAAGAATCCACGAACGTAACTTTCCCAGCTTTCTGTGATAAGCGGTGATCTTAAAAATTCAAAATTTTGGCACACCCCTCATACCCTGGTTATCTTTTGAGATACCTAGTGAAAAACTACAAACTGCATCTTGTAGGGTTTTTTACATAAAATTTAGAAACATATTTAGTTGGGTTTTAAATTTTTTAAATTTTGTGATTTTCATGTACCAACATAAAAATCTGTATTGTATTTTTAATGGGACACCTTGTATATTTTACTTTAGTTTGGTTGGCCCTATCTTAAACTCAAAAATATATACATATCTATATTTAATAATAAAATATATCTTTAATTGGAGAATAAATATACAGTGCGCTCAGAAAGTAACGGTTAAATTCATTATTTTCGAAATCGTTAATTTGTGGTCAAAATCCTGCGACACGTGGATTTTTATTTTGATTCCTGACCATGCTGTGTCGCACATGCAGATGTCGCTGCAATTTCCGGATATGACGTCAAAGTTCATATTTAAATGGCAATCCCGTACGTTCTTCGCGGAAATCGATGCATTTCTTTCTCCTGAGTTCAAAAGTGCCCTATTTATGGGATTATTTGAAACAGTATGCGCGATATTAATTATTGAATGTGGCATAATTCGAAAAGTATTAGTCAAGAACCAAACTTGTGTGATTGAAATGATAGGTTTTTGTCTAAACAACAAGCAACCAGGTAACTCGAAGTGGAGTTAATTTTTTATTTTCAAACGGCCGAAAACCGCATATTTATGTATCGTTATAGGTAGACTTGAAGTACGTATTTTTGTCACCGGAAGACAAAAACCCTTTCAAGTCTTATTTTATGTTTGTTTTCGTTCAGTTTATGTTTATTTTAATAAATGTTGTGCACTGTTTAGTACCCAGATTCTTAATTTAACGCAAACATTGACAACACTAACACCGCATCACTTTTCGATTTATGGCACGTTTAATAATTAATATCGCGCATACTGTTTCAAATAATCCCAATAAATAGGGCATTTTTTGAACTCAGGACAAAGAGTTACATCGATTTTCGTGAAGAACATACAGGGTTGCCATTTAAAAATATGAACGTTGACGTCATATCCGGGAAGTGCGCAGCGCCATCTACATGTGCGACACAGCATAAAGTCAGGAATCAAAATAAAAAATCGACGTGTCGCAGGATTTTGACCACAAATTAACGATTTCGAAAATAATGAATTTATCCGTATTATTCACAATTTTAGAAATCTATTATAAGAAGCTTCGTAGACAGCAACACATTTCGGTGGTAGTAAATTTTTAATTATCTCTTCCGCTACTTCAGCAATATCGGGAGGAGTACATCGTAAATCATCATCAGCATCCAACATTTCGCAAAACTCACTGCTACTACTTAAATTAATAAAACTTTCGAAAATCTCAACACAAATTACTATACTCAAGCGTGACGTTTGCTTCTTTAATGAGCGTTATTATGGTTTCAGTACTTGCAAAACGTCCTGATTATTTTATGCTTTTCCCTGCTAATTAGTTTTGCTCTTCCTTTCGATCTTTATCAATTATTTTTAATTTATCTGATTACATTTGCGGATAAAATAGTATATGTTATTCCGAGTAAAAGTGAGTTTATGTGGCCCAGCTGAATAATTATTTTCCTTACTTAAAAAAAATAAACATTCAACTTCGCCACATAAACTATATACACACAAGAACTGGCAAAAAGACTAAATAAGGTTGGTTATCTAATCAGAACTTTGAAAAGTAAGGTATCTTGAGACACCCTAAAAACAGCATACTATGGACAATTCTTCAATAGTATATGTACCTTACAAAAGACTATCAAAACGCAATCAGGGCGAAACTTTTTGTGTTATAAACTATTTAACAAACTTCCACATACATGGAGGGCACTAAATGAAAAGAGCTTTAAAAAAACTATCAAAAACCTTTTACTTCATAATTCATATTACCGTTACAACGAATTCTTAAGCAATACGATCTGTGCTATCTGATAAATTCTACTGTGTTCATGCTACATGTTTAGCTTATATGTTACTGTCTGTAAATAGCCCTAATTCTGTTTTTTTTTGTTTTATCTGTACTTTGACAATTGTAAATACTCCATGTATAACAACAAGCTAAAATATATTATTATTATTATTATTATTATCACTTTTACTCCTAACAACATAATATACTATAAGGTAAGTCATGACAAAGAAAACACAAAATATAATTGGTATAACTCGTTTGTCATTATTAGTTTAACTATTATTACATCTGTATAATTACAATTTCTAAAGATTGTTTTGGTTATGAATTTTTTGAAATTTTAATCGTACTTCATCGGTAGTCATATTTCTTTTAAATTCATTAATTAAATAAATATCTGGAACATGGAATCTGTGACAGGAGCTGCACAAAAAAACAATACACCCTCGTACCACACAACACTGAGGGCATTTCACTAGCTAAGTTATCATCATCAGCGGTCGACTAGTCGATGGTGAAATAGAAGTAGTGTTAAGCTTAAGGTAAAGTTAATTTTTGATTTATTGTTAATTCGATTTTCCATTTTATTGTAGGTAGAAATAATGGCAACACGGAGTGTTTATTTTTTATTATGTTGATAAAACTGATGTAACTAATATAATTTACATTTTGTAATGTACGCTTATGATAACATTTTCATTTAAATTTTTCAGTTAAATAATTAATATTTTTTCTTTAATTCCTAGTAGGTTAAATTAGAGAAAAGTATAATTTAGGGCATGTTCACATGCAGTTTGCAAGAGTTCATTATTGTTTATCGTTTCTGAGATTTAAAACAAAATGCGATTATTGGGTTTTTATTTTTTCGTAATTTCTTCATTTATTTGAAAAGATTTTTAAGAACCAAAGGTTATTAGATGGCGTTTTCAAATTTTTTATTCATCAACTTAATTTTTTTATATCGCCGCAACCAACGTAACACCCTGTATTCGATAGTATTTTTATTACGAATTTAACCATGCATTACACATTACAGTTTTGAAGCTAATTTTTAAGAAAAATTCGGATTAATATTAGTATTTGATAATATTTTTAATATGTACAAATTTAACAACTCCAATCTTTTAAACCTATTTAATTAAAGTTAAATAATTACAATAACTGTTCAAATAGGTTGCCGTTATTTTCTAAGCGAAATTGTATTAACTGCTGCCATAACCGATAATAACAACTGCTTTTCATTGTCAAAACTCCCATCATACACTTCGTTTTTTAGGTAACCCCACAGAAAAAAATCCAACGGACTTAAATCGGGCGATCGGGCTGGCCAAGCTACTGTAGTGCAAGTTCTGTAAACCGCAATGACAGATAGTCCTGTACATTTCTTGAGTTGTGTGCTGGGGCACCTTCTTGTTGAAACCAACAGTTGTTAACAAGTGTTAGAGGTAATTCATTCAAGGCATTTTCCAAATCTAGGAAGTTAAGATGTCGTTGGGCATTTAAACTGTTGTGGTAAATAAAAGGTCCTGTTATTCTTCATCCCAAAATGCCCATCCACATATTAAATTCAAATCTATGTTGCTATCTTGATTCTTTTTTCAAATAAGGATTTTGTTTTGCCCAATAATGTTTATTACGTCGGTTGAAAATTCCATTGTTGGTTATCATGCTTTCATCAGACCAAATTATTTTAAAAGGAAAATTTAGATCTTCGTCACATTTTCTAGTATACCATTAGCAAAAACCGGCTCGCCGCTCCTGATTAGCTGGTCAAGACCCTGTCAAATTCGAAATTTATATGGGCGAAAACTTATTCTTATTTAAATTTAATTCTGCTGTAGAATTAGTTATACCAGTACGATGTTCAATTTGTCTTGTCGATATTTCAGGGTTTTCAAGAACGGCCTGTAAAACGGTATTAGGTTTTTTGTCATCAGATTGTTTTTGACGGGATAGAATAGGTTTTGTAAATTAGATTCCAAACGTCTAAAATAGGTTTTGTAAATTAGATTCCAAACGTCTAAAAATGGGTTTACCAGGTTGCCTTCGTTAAGGATATTTATCCAAATACATCAGCTCAGTAACTACAGAAGATGTAGCATCTCAACGTACCGAACTGTTCTGTATTTGTAAAATTTCGTCTTTCCATATATATACTTATTGATTAATTCTAATTATAAATTTACTAAACAAAACGAAAAAAACAACCCACGAAGTAATTATGACAAAAACAACTTAAAATACGCACAATTCAAATAACAACAACGATCTCAACGCAGTAAAACTAAGTTAAACAATTTTCGACAAAATGTTAAACAAGTGATATTTTATCAAAGCCTTCTAATATTAACTGATATTATATGAAATGAAAATCCGAATTTTTCAGCTTTAAAACCATAATGTGTAATAAATACATGGTTAAATTCGTAATAAAAAATACTATTGAATACAGGGTGTTTCATTGGTTGCGGCGATATATAAAAATACAGTAGATGATGGTTTCTCGGAGACGAAACGTCGAATAAAAAATTTGAAAACGCCATCTAATAGAATTCAAAAAGTGAGAATGAAATGAAATTTAAAATAAATGAAGGAATTATGAAAATAGAAAAACCCAAAAATCGCATTTTGTTTTAAATCTCGGAAACGATAAACAATAATGAACATGTCTTAAATTATACAACTTTTCTCTTAATTTAACCGCCTTCGTATCCCTTACCGTTTTCAAGATCCCCATGTTGTTCATCCTTATCTTGGGCACGTTGTATATATCGTTTAATGTTCATTTTGTTAAAATTATAGATGAAATTATATCTGACATGCCAAACAATAATAATCAAGCAAGTAATTCTAATTACTTTTGATTTTAAATGTATTTCTCAGGTGGAGTTACGTGATGTCATTAAAAGTTTAGATAATAGTGGTACAGAGATATTTTCGGTTTCAGTGCCAATTTTGTAAAGCGTAATATAAGTGTCTTTATAAAACGATTAACAAAGTTAGTGAACATTACTATTAAAACTAGAATTTTTCCTAAATGTATTAAGGTAGGACCTGTTTTGCCTATTTTTCAAAAAAGGTAATGCGAAAATGATAAAAATGATTTAAATAATTATCGACTAATTTCAACTTTGCCTATATTTAGTAAAATAATAGAAAGAGTACTATACAAATAAGTAGTGAACTTTTTTGAAAGCAATCATGTTTTCTACAAACAGTAATATGGATTTCGAAAAGGAAGAGCAACGTCTGATGCACTACGCTTGTAAGCAATACATTAGAAAGTTTTGAAATTGGGAAGTCATGTTGTAGCTGCTTTTATGAACCTTTCTAAGGCGTTTGACAGTGTTTCACACACAACAAATATTATTACACAAATTAACCTCGGTTTATAACTTGAGCATTCTAAGTGCTGCTTTGATATCATCTTTTTTATGTCATAGGTACCAGTGCATTCTCTTTAATAACACCTTGTCTGAGAAGTTACACATTAAAAATGGTGTTCCCCAAGGATCTATCTTGGGTCCTTTGTTATTTTAGTATATGTTAGTGACATGCTAGTGTCACTGCCAGCGGAACTTAATTGTATTCTGTATGCGGATGATCTAGTTCAAATTATAAAATCACTATTTCTAAAGCTCTGGACGGAATTGAATGTGTATCTGCTTGGTGCAGAAGTAAATTAAAAATAAATTGAAACTAAATACAGTAAAAACAGTAGTCATGCATTTATCATTGAAAAAAGGTAAAACTGACTAAGTAAGTTACAAATGAAATATGTCTTTTGGGTTGTGTCGCTGATTCACGTTTAAATTTTGATAGGCACTGTGATATTGTTGCAAAAAGAAATTATTAAATTCATCTTTTTGTTTAGAAAACTACAAAATAATACTTCACCAAACATAATTAGATCTTCATATTTTGCTCTAGTCCAAAGTACACTTCTTTAAGCTATCTAGTGTGGGGGTGCAGTTCGAATTAGCATAGAATATTTAAATTCATTCAAATTCATTAGAGTATTAGCTAATATTCAATTTAATGAAGGTGTCGCCATGAACATAAATTTGAAAATTCTTACGTGTCCCTGTTTATTGTATATTTTGGAAGCGTTATATTGTGCAAAGAAAAATATATCTCTAATATTGCGGTAATCGGAATTACATGAATATGACACGAGGCATAAAGAAAATATTAGAATCAATTTTGTACGTTGTCAAAATCTCAGAAAGGTATTTTGCACCAAAATCACAAAAGTTATATAATTGCCTACCTGATAATTTTAAGTGTCAACAGATTTATGTATTTAAATTAAACATTAACAATTTTCTAATACACCATGCATTTCATTCTGTGAATGAATTTGTTAAGGAATGTATTGACCTCAATAAAGTGTATTAAATTAGTTTGTCAATTATTGTTTGTGTTAAATGTTGATGTCATGTTAATTTGTTATCATACTTATATTATTCGGTCTATTTACATTCTATTTATTTTATAGTTATTTTTAAACAGACAGTGTATAAAATACTTATCTTTTTGAGATTTTTAATGGTGTACTTTAAATTATACAATCTAAACGTTTCGATAACACTTACAGTTATCTTCGTCAGTAGTAATGTTTGTTAAAATTGTTAAAGATGTAGTAAACAATTTTGTCAAATCAAAAAAAAAAAAAATTTGACAAAATTGTTTACTACATCTTTAACAAACGTTACTACTGACGAAGATAACTGTAAGTGTTATCGAAACGTTTAGATTGTAGAAGTACACCATTAAAAATCCCAAAAAGATAATATTTATTATGAGTGTTAATGGTGAAAGTTTACATTTTCATAAGACAGTGTATGTGTTTTCGTTTTCACACAATAAAGTATTTATTATTATTATTATAATATATATATATATATATATATATATATATATATATATATATATATATATATATATATATATATATATATATATTGTTTTATCAAGCCTTCTACAATAAAACAATGTTAAGCAGCTACGTAATTACTTTTCAATTTTCGATTTTCCTTTTAATACCGAAAACTGCAAAAGGTAGGCGTTTTAAACTGAAACAGTATTAAGTCACATTTTTACGAGAAATCCAAATATGTTATCGAAAATTTTTTCAAGGTACTCTAGATCTAGAAGTTATAGTAGTTAACTTTGTTATTTCTTATGGCCGCCATATTTAATTTTTACAGTTTTGAATGAAGTTCTTTTTGCTGATTACAATGATATATCATATGAAATGATTCAACTTCAAGATTTCCCCAAAACATGGAAAAACCCGTTTTTGCGAAGAGTGTTTTGGAAAGAACATGCATTTTTTTGTTTAACAAAAACACATTTTGATTATATTTAAAAATGGATTATTTAGTTTTTAAAAATTTATTATGCTTCATGGAAAAATTCTCTTATGAACAAGAAAAGCAACAACCTGCTCAACACTATTTTCTAACAACCACAATTTCGGACAAAAACATTTTGATTAAATTTAAAGTATTTAAAATGAAATAGTTAATCCTAATAATAATAGATAAAAAGGAAACTATCAATGTATAATGAACATAACTGAAAGAAAAAGAGTGCGTTGGAAAAAACATGCAATCTTTTGATGAATATAAACACATGTTTGACAGTTCGCTTAAATTTCAGTAGTGGTGCTTTTTCATCAATTTATTACAAATTTCTCGATAAAATGCCGCTTTCAAATGAAGAAAAACGAGATGTTAGAAATTTATTACGCTTCGCATCGAAATACCTATATTACTGCACAAACATACCTGCTCTGAACTATATTTTATTGCTACTTCGAAATGTGGGCGAGTTTGGTTCGTTTTGTCAGCCAAGAAAATCTGTTGCTAGACCCAGTAATGCAAATGAGGATGAAATTTTACGGGCAGCAGTACATTTCTAAAAATCATTAAAAAATATCCATAATTTTCCAATAAATTTAAGATAAACCTTCTCCTAGTACGGAGAGTACTAAAAAAAAATTATCGCCCATTCAAAATTCATGTCACTCAAGTACTGCATCCTGGGTATCGTGAACGGCGAGTAATGTTTTGTAGGAATTTCATGGATCAGTTAGAACAAAATACAAATTTACTTTCTAATATCATACTTACTGACAAGTGTAACTTTATAAACTGAGGTGTGTTTAATCGTCATAACGAACACGTCTGGTCCATTGAAAATCCTCATGAACAACAAGGACGTCGACCACAAATACGATTCGCTCTAAATGTATGGGTCGATTTATTAGACAACACAATCGTTGGTCCATATGTCCATACGTTCATTAACTGCAGATGGATACTTGCATTTTTTAAGAACATATCTCATGGATTAAATTGATAATATTTGCCTCAATCGCTTGAATAACATCTGGTTCCAGCAAGACTGTGCTCCGCCACATAACGGTAGAAGTGTAACGGGAGCTTTAGAGAAATCAAAATTTTGCGCTAAATTATACGAGATTGGATATTTATATATTATTTTTCTGGATAAAGAAATAGTTATTGTTTATTTGTATTTAAATGTAATTAATATTAAGATGAAAAGCTTGAGTTTATTTTAATAAGTTATCTATATATTCAATTAGAAAATATTTAAATACGCGGCATTTGCAAGTGCATTAATGTGGTGAAAGGAAATGATGCCTTTATAATAATGATGTACAATTTTTAAAACAGTCGCACACAGTGAGCGAACACAAACAGTCGCGGTAAGAAAGCAAACAGAAAGGGTCGCATAAAAATAAGCGATCAGAATTCGCAGTCTAAGCGACATTGTATAGTCACGCTGCCCTATAAAGTGTTAAAATTACAAGTAAGAATTAATTAAGGGTGATAGGGAAGAAGTAGAAAATTACCTTCCGTATTAAAATAATAAAAAGTGGCGTAATAAGTGAAGATAACGCGTTTTGTATGTCTAAGAACCGTAATCAATTGTGTTCAAATAGTGAACAATAAATGTAATAGACAGTAACCAACCCAAACTGGGAAATCGAAGTATAAAGGACAATAACTCGAATTTATTGATGTGTAAAAAGGGGGCATTCGCGGATGGTAAATAGTTTGCATTTTGTTGCGCAGGCTATTTGTAGTTAAAACTGAACGATTAAGTAAAAACTGTATAGTAAATATATCGAACAAATATTTATTATAATCATTAATTGATGAAAGAAAATTAGAAGTGTATTCAACTACACAAAGGTATAAGAAAAGATAAGGACACCAATAGAAGCGGTTCCAGAGTGCCGACAGATGACATCATCGGAAGAGCAGGCTCTAACCTATCTGAGGCCCCCTTATCATCGGTCAAAGAAACGCCAGCATTACATCATCAGTTTTGCAGCGAAAATAAGTAAGAAACTTTTTTGTTTGTGTTAATAAATAAAACTTTTTTGTGTTTGATTTCTCGAACTTTTGACTATCACGATTTAACGATAAATAAGCGTTTAATTCTGATAAAGATTTTATTTGTTAGTTTTAAGAAGGTTATCTTATATTATAAGTTTGATTTATATATATATATATATATATATATATATATATATATATATATATATATATATATATATATATATATATATATATATATATATATATATATAAACAACGCATTGATGCATTTTCGTTCAGATTTGGAATTTAATTAAATGAGTATAACGTTCGATGTACTTTTATTGTTAAAGATTATTAATATCACAAGCTTACACAATTATTGAATATATAAATGCAGAAAGAAGTCAACTCAATAGGAATCCAGATAAAAAAATAAATCGAAATGACCATAATTTTGGGTAATGATAACAGAAATCGTTTCTTTATATTAACTTAAGCTAGCCGTTGCAACCAATCAAGAAAGGAGTTGGTAAACATAAAGCTTAAAATTCATTTACGTAAACCGAAATTAATTAGTAAGCAAAGTAAAAATTAACTAGCAATTGATATCTTTATAAATTGTACCCATTCATAATAAAATACTTATCTGTTTTGGGTTTTTTTTAATGGTGTATTTTAAATTATACAATCTAAACGTTTCAATAACACTTACAGTTATCTTCGTCAGTAGTAATATCTGTTAAAAATTGTTAAAGATGTTGTAAACAATTTTGTCAACGTTGAAAAACTAAAACATAAACATCAGCCTGCTATTAATATAACAGTTTGAAAAACGTATAAAGCCAACTATAAAATTAAATTTTAGTAAAGAATAACTAGGTCATTAAAAATTAAATATTGTTAAACTGCCTTGAAGATGAGAAATCACAACACTCTCTATGGCGAAAGCTAACAATGAAAAATGTCAGCCAAAAAACACATTTTACAAAATTTAATCAAGTTATTATGTAAGTGTAAAGTTGTGAAAAAACTTCAATTTCAAAACGATAGAAGCATTCACTAATATAAACATGACATCAAATAAAATAATCCAGTTAAATCTAACAAAGAGATATCTTTATCAATAAGTGCAAGTGTTATTAACAATGAAAAGCAGAACGTTTTATGTAATTTTTTTAATTTGAATCTTAATTTAACTACTTATGTTAAATTATAGTGCTGTGGTAATTTAACATATAATTGGTAAAGCATTTACTTCAAGGTCTAGGAAAAACACAGCAAAAAACCTAGACATACCAAAAGTTAAAATTAAAATCAAAATTAAGACATATCATTATGATTTTCTTCTTGTCTATTAAAATTATTAGGGTGTTTATATATTTCAATAGCTTCACGTTGTAAACGAACATAAAAATGAGTTTGTCTTGACTATATTTCCATATTGAAAAACTCAGATCTTATTCTTTGGAGCGGGTTAAATAAACAAAAATAGTATCTAAGGGTATTACGCCCGTTGCAGAAGGGTAACTGATTATTTATCGCAATTTAAATTTAAAGTTATTTTTAATAATGGAGACATGTTGGCCGGCACGTTCACCGGACCTTTTTCCCTTAGACCAGTGTTTCCCAAAGTGTGAGTCGCGACCCCCTGGGGGGTCGCAATCAGGTACTATGTGGGTCGCCGAAAATTTACAAAACAAGACAAAAACACCACTTTGTTAAATCATGTATTTTTATTTTAATAACACCGTACATAGAAATTATCAAACGAAACATAACACTAAATATTAATAAGTCCGTAACAAAAAAAGAGAAAAATAAAGTCAAGTATTATAATGTTAATGAGACCCATGCGCCTGTGTTTTGAAACTAGTCTTTCAAATCTAGGCTGTGTATTTGAGACACTATTACATATATCGTTTTCAAGTACGAGACGATTTCTCACTTTTGTTTTAATGGAGGTCATGGACGGGAAACCAAACATTTTACAGCTTCATTTGCCAACTGAAGGTATTCCTGCATCCATTTGGTCCAAAATTCGTCCGGGTTCTGGGAAAAAAATTGGAGCTTCAACGTTCCACCACTTGATATTTCAATAACTTTTTCTTTCATGTTGAAAGGAATCAAGCGAAGTAACTTTCATGCCTGCAAAAAACTTGTTCAAAATTTGTAGCGCTGCAATTGGATACATCTTCCATAATTTCCTGAATGCACTGGAACGAATCGAGCTGCCTTTTGCCAAGTGAAGTAGATCATAAATCAATTTTCTTATAATCTCCTTAATTTTATCTGTGGCTGTAAATATATCAATGTCGCAACCTTGCAAATTACTGTTCAAAATATTTTATCTTTCGAAAATGTCAACCAAATAGGATCGGAAAATTGATTTTCATATGAGGACTTCTCATCTTTCAAATACATTAAAAACTCTGCTCTTAAGGGACATACTCTTTTTAAGACGTCCTTTGAAAGTCACCTTACGTCGGTGTGATAAAGAAGATTTTCAAATAAAGCTGCCATGTCTTCGCAGATTTTTCGATCAATACGGGTCTGCAAAGCTTTTCTTTTAATAGAATTTATAACTTTAAAGATGGTTTTCATAACAGTCCATTTCAGGAGGAAAAGCTTGTGACGCAAGAGCTTCTCGATGTAAAAAAAATGTCTCCATGTGGTATTAGGCATTATTTCTTGTAATCTGACAACACCAGATTGATGGCCTGTCATAGCTTTAGCGCCATCTGTGCATATAGCAATACATTTTCCCTAGTCAACATCATATTTACTTGTGCGTTTCATGAAAGTGTCGAATAAACATTTTCCACTGGTATTGGTCTCCACTGGGGAACAAAATATCTTCTTGAATGCCATTATTTGTATCATATATTACAAACGTAATAAATTGGGCACCGTTAGACATATCTGCGGTTTCGTCTATTTGAAAAGAGAAGTACGTGCATTTATTAAGAGTTTCCACAACTTACGCTTAATATCCTCTGTCATATCACTAATTCTTGTTTGGATAGTATTATTTGACGAAGGTATTGTTTTTAACTTTGCAGCCTCTTTTCACCAAACATTATAAGTACCATTTCAACATCTGCTGGCAAAATCAGATTTTTGGCAATTGTGTGCGGGTTACTAGTTTTGGCAACGCGATAAGCAACTTTATAACTTGCTAATAATGCTTTTCATTAGTAGTGGTTGCCCATCGAATAGCATCTTGCTGCTTGTGAACGACTTTCGGCTTTCTTTTAAAGAATTCTACGGGTTTGTCTTTTTTCTGGATGTTTGCTATTTAAATGTCGAAGTAACTTTGATGGCTTCATGCTTTCGTTTGACAAGACAAAAAAATTACGGTAAAACCATATTTAAGATATTCATCACTGTAAAGTCTGTTTTTCTTTTTATTACTGCCACGTCTAGACGTAGATGGTTCTGCACTTCTTTTTAAACACTTATCCATAATTTGTAATTTATCGTAGATATAAAAACGTAAACTGGAATACGTAAGTCGTAAAATATTTACCCAATACCGCTTTCGCCACAAAGGCTATTTGGAACTGAGGTCTTGTTGCACATCGCCGCTTATATAAAGCCAAAACCAGGTTACGAGAACGTTCCAGAGTGCCATCTAGTAGCGAAGTAAGGAGTAGCGCTTTCGCGAATATCATGGAAAAGTATTGCGATGTGGACACAAACAAAGATGTCGGGGTGTACAATGTGCAATCGACTTTTATTATTTATTTTTATTGTAAATGCTAGTCTGGCAGAAGTACTACTAGTTACTAGTGGGGACATAGCGCAATTATTAAAATAAATGTTACTTGCAAATTAGGCACGCTATTTTTGTCGCTTGGGTGATGCGTAGGGGGAAATAGGGGGTTATGTACAATTTGTTTAACAAAAATGGGTCGTGCTTTAGATAAGTTTGGGAAACACTGCCTTAGACTATTCATGGGGAAATATGAAAAATTTTATTTACAAAATGTACCCGACGATATTCATGATTTACGAAGTAAAAGTAATTACGACGTTAAGGACCAAAATATGTAGCAGAGACATTTTAAGAGCAACTCAAAATTTAAGGAGACGCATAAACCTATGTTTAGAGGTCATTGAGCGTCTGTTATAATGCTTCTTCTTTCAGTTATGTTCATTATGCATTCATAGTTTAGTTTTTACCTACTATTATTAGGATTAACTATTTATTTTAAATACTTTTAATTTAATCAAAATATTTTTGTCTGAAATTGTGTTTTTTAGAAAACAGTTTTGAGCAGGTTGTTGCTTTTCTTCTTCATAAGAGAATTTCTCCATGAAGCATAATACATTTTTAAAAAATAAATAATACATGTTTAAATTTAATCAACATGTGTTTTTGTGAAACAAAAAAATGAATGTTCTTTCCAAAGCGCTCTTTGCAAAAACGGTTTTTCCATTTTTTGAGGGAATCTAGAAGTTGAATCATACCATATGGTATGTCATTGTAATCAGAAAAAAAAAGCTTCATTCAAAAATGAAAAAATCCAATATGGCTGCCATAAGAAATAACAAAGTTAGCTACTATAACTTCTAGAACTAGAGTACCTTGACATTTTCGATAACATATTTGGATTTTTTTGTAAAAAAGTGCCTTAATAATGTTTCAGTTTTAAACGTCAACCTTTTGCAGTTTGCGGTATAAAAAGGAAAATCGAAAATTGAAAATTTCGTTTTTTTTTTAATCTCGGCAACCTCTAAAAAGATCCGAAATTTCGTAACGACATATTATTGAGCACCAAAATTCGAAACTTTGCAAATAACTGAGAATCCCCATGTTGAAGCTCGAAAAACGGGCACTATGTATATAAGCCATTTACACCTACTGTATGTTCATTGTCCATTCTGGTCAAATTTGAATATTTATTTACTTCTGAGCAAAAATGTGAAGTACTTCCGGATGAGATGAATGAATTCGGTTGATTAAGTGAAGTAGTAGACAGACGTTCTTCGACTTTAAAAGTGAATTCATTCTTCTTTTCAAAGTCCTCAACATAATTTAAATAATTTTGTTTAAAATTATTTGTTTCAATTATATTGTTTATTTTTTGAGTAACTATTGCTTCTATTAAAACTACAATCTCTTTTTTTTCGCGAATTCTAAGCTCTTCGTGCAGTGTAATTTGTTTGTGATCTTTTTGGTAGCTGAAAGGATTTTCTTATTTTGGTTATATTAGTAAATATTTGGTGTGGAACAAAACACTACCTTCCAACCTACAAAATGGAAATGAAAAGAAACGAAATAAATTTAATAAAAATCTGTTTAAGATAATTATGCCGCTATTTTATAAGTTAATTACGAAAATAGACAACATTGTAAAAACAAAAACAATAATCTATGTCAAAGAGACGTTTAAAACTTTATGACAGATAGAGGTTAATAGACATCTAGATGCTAACTTAAATTAAAAGAAATGAAATAATTTTAATTTCAATTTTTTTAGGATAATTATGCGTTCATACCGAAAATAGGCAACATTGTAAAAACAAAACAATAATCTACGTCAAAAAGAAGTTTTACTTCATGTCAGATAGAGGTTAATAGACATCTATGTAGATACTAACTTAGAAAAAATTCTAGGGCCGCTCGCTTCTATAAAAAAAATCGATAATATAGTTTAAGCATTTTCAATCATAATTATTTAATTTTTACATTTATTTCCCTTTATATTAAGAAACTTTATAAAGAAAAGTTATGTAAAATTAAATTTTCTTTAAAAAATTCCGATTTTGAAAAAAATTGAACCAACACTTAAATTCTACCTTAGGAATTTTTTGCTGCTAAACTACCCGCCGTATCAAAAAATTGCATAGAACATAATTAAGATCTATATATTGGTATTTTTATATCTTTGGAATATACTGCTGTTTTAGAAACGAAAACAAGCTTAAATACAACATTTTAAGTATACGTACGTGTTTTCATTCTGGAGACATCGTGCATGTTAACATACATCTGCACATCCACACTCACACAGACATCATGGCCGATCTTGGCGAAACGTTGTAAAATGAGCTAATAAGTCGATTTAGCAATAGTGAAAAAAAGGCAATTACATAATTATACAGTCATTCAGAAAACATGTTCACCCCTAGTTTGAGATTTAATATTCTAGCAAAACTATTTCACTAAAACTCTGAGTACAGGGGCACTTCAAAATGTTGGCCATTTTTTTTACTGCTGCACAATATTGAGTGATCCATTT
Source organism: Vesta saturnalis (assembly GCA_036346205.1). NCBI lineage: Eukaryota > Metazoa > Arthropoda > Insecta > Coleoptera > Lampyridae > Vesta > Vesta saturnalis. The sequence continues at coordinate 1,444,729 of JARFJB010001017.1, read as the reverse complement.
GAAACGTCTTTAAAAGTCCTATTAAATCCCACAAGTTCGATGAAAAAATTTAAAAAAGCAAGCTTCGGCGTTCTTTTTTTTTCTCCCGGTAATGTGATAAAATATTCCCGAACTCTTTGGTATAATTAAATCCTCTAAGTTAAGGAAATCGTACAGATTATAAATTTTTACTAGATATTTGCTCTTATGCAAAATATCGAATCACAAAGAGAAAACATTTGATTTTTTAATAAATTAAACTAAATTAACTCAATTTTTTCAAATAGCAACACACAGTGAATTATTCATCGTCGAAAGCGTCATCATAAACGATATTCAACAGTGTTTACGGTTTGAAAAATATTCATGGGTTCTTGTCTTATACGTTAAAATATGTATTTACCAGCTCTTGTCATATTACAATAGATTCCGTTTAATGACAAATGACTTTATTGATTGAAACATCGATAAGAATAAGTTCGAGCATCAATGACTGTAAAAACTGTTCAATAAATGTAAAACAAAGTGTAAATAATTGCATTCCTAGCTCTAAACATATCAAGAAAATTAAACATACCAAGTGTGCCGCGTATACGACTAGATTTTATACAATATTTTGCTGTCATTGTAGTCTTATCTAAATAAATTTTGGAAATAATTAATGTTTTCCCTGAAGCATTAAAATAAGACCAAATTATATTTTTAGATAATATATTATTTAGCATAAATAACTATAAAAACAATTTATTACTAATACAATTTATTATAAATTACTTATTCCTAAAAGATGTTGAATCAAACCACCATTCTCGGTAAAACAAAGTTGCAAACGTTTCATCGTTGATCTATTCGTGGCATTTCTAAGCATCTGTGGAGTGAGTGATCTGCATGATACTTCAATCATTTCAGTTAGTTCCTCTAAATTTTGTGGCATTGGGGGCTTATCGTATACGAGGTATATCAAATAGCCCCATAGAAAGTTATCTAACACGGTTAAGTCTGGTGACCGCGGTGGCCAACGTATGGGTCCGTGGGTGCCAATCCATGTCTCAAATCGTTCATTCAAGTAACGTGACACAACATTGGCTGAATGGGCTGGTGCACCATCGTGTTGAAAATTACATTGTGTCGAGCATTGATGGGAAGAGCGTATCTATGAACTCTTCGAATTTATTACTTCAAAACTCGAGGTAGTGTCTCTGGTTTAGGTTGTATTCATAAAAGAATGGTCCTAGTAATCTGCTGTCAATTACACCACACCATACGTTGATAGAAAAACGTCGCTGGTTATTTACAGGACGTTTGACATGTGGATTTTCATCAGCCCAGTAATGTAGATTGTGGTAATTGGTTATGTCATCTTGAAGAAATTTTGACTCATCTGTCTAACATATTTTTCCCAAAAAATATGGATCGTTTTCAGTCAAGTTTATTATTCCTTGCAAAAATTGAGTCTTCTTGCAGTATCGCCCTCGTACAAACAATTTACTTTTCTATATGAATATGGATGCATCTTCTTACCTTTAAGAATTCTTTGAATAGAAGAGCAGGATATGGGAACGTTTTCCTTGATATTTTGAATGGAGGTATTTGGATTGGCGGCTACCGAAGCTATTGTAACGATAGTATTCACATAATTTATCGCTCTTCTGTTGATTTTTGGCTTTTTCTTTGTTTGCTCGAAGCAACCATGTTGACACAAATTAGTCTCCATATGCGAAAAAAAATTTCTTGACGGGTGGTTAAGATCAGGAAATCTTACAGTATACGCAATCGCAGCAGCTTTAGCATTTTTCTCACACTGAATATGAATTTCAAAAAACATATCAGTCTTCGCATTATTGCTATAAACGACCATTTTTCTTGCTGTAACCTTACATGTACTTAACAAGCAACAATAATTAGTTTGACAATACTACAGTGACAAGTAAATTGTTTTGGAAATTTAGCTCCATGGCTCGCTAACTCATTTTCATATTTCACTAACTAAGAATAGGATTATGCATCACATCTTTTTTATTGTTATTAAATAAACTGAATAGATTATCTGTTAATCTGTATAGACAAAATTTTTATTTTGTTGTCGCACCATGTGATTCAACATCTTCTAAACAATAATCTGCCAAAATTAGAAAAAAAAAACTAAGAAAACGCATATGGCGTAACATCTACTTTAGATTAATACACATTTTAAGGTATAAAATAAGAACCCGTGAATATTTTTTCAAACTGTAAACGGTAATGAATAGTTTACGAAGACGCTTTCAACGGTGAATAATTTAGTATGTGTTTCTATTTGAAAAAAATGAGTTAATTTAGTTTAATTTATTAAAAAATGTTTTATCTTTGTGCTTCGGAGCAAATATCTAGTAAAAATTAAAAAAAAGAACGTCGAAGCTTGCTTTTTTTAAATTTCTTCTGTAACTCTTGAACCATTGGAAATTTTTTGAGCGAACTTGTGGGATTTAATAGGACTTTTAAAGACGTTTCAAATGATATATCACTCAATATTGTGCAGGAGTAAAAAAAAATGGCCAACATTTTGAAGTGCCCCTGTACTCAGAGTTCTAGTAAAATGGTTTTGCTAGAATATTAAATTTCAATAAAAAAATCCTGCTAAATCCAACGCCTTTTACTTCAACTCGCTATCATTAACAGATCTCGAGAAAACTAGGGGTGGACATGTTTTCTGAATGACTCTGTATACCTACATATGTATAATTACAACAAACTTTCTGGATTAGAATCACCTGCAGCAGAACAACTTTTTTGCATACTTTATGATAATTTTTAAAACGACCGTGGTTATGGTCCTTGCAATTCCTTGTTACAATGCTTGCAAATTGCCCATTGTTTTCCTTTTTCACTTTTCAACGTAATGTTTCCAAATATGTGTTTTTCCTCTACAACTTATATTTAATAATTACATTTTAGCTAATTGAATATTAAAACAAGAATTACTTATGGTACTGATATATGTACATAATAAAATACATTGCCTAATCTATGAATGTATGAATATGTAAAATTTTAAATTAAAACGTTGTTAGCGGGAATTGTTATTTTAAAATTGTTATCGCAACTTTGAAAGGAATTAAATTTCATGATGGTTGAAAAGAGTTTTTTTTAAGTAACATAATATGTAAGGTTCAGTCGCGGGTATTTAGTTCTACATTTTTTTCAAATTTACCAGTTCGATTATATACGGAATTATTGTTGGTGAGAGTATAGAAAATTTATTTGAGTGACAGGGTCTCTGATTGAAAAACAGGATGTGTGCTAGATATCAAGTCTGTTTCCTTTCCTGGAAAATGTCCACTATGCAGATTTAGCATGGAAAGTTTGTTATGTGATTATTAAAAAGGATGACGTGATCTTGTGGGGAAAAGGGAGTTTTATTTTTCAGTTAGTTAAAGTAGAGCCGTAGAAGAGGTTGGACGATGAACGTGGTATGTGAACTTGGGGCGCATTACATTTACTTACATTCTACCAGGGTATTTGAAGCTATCGCAGGGGAATTTTTCCCGTTCAACTTTTGTATGGATCTTAAAGAGAATACAATCACGCGGGGGACCTTTTGTGTGGAATTACGTTGGTCAGAAGTGATACTTTCGCATCCATTAAAGAGGATTAGTGTTTAATTTCAGTGCTATTTCCTCGGATTTTAATTAAATCACGCTTTGGCGGCTTCTTATATCGAAAGTTCAGTAAATCACGAAAGTACATATGCGTTCACAGCTGTTCAAACAAATAAAAGGTTGCTACAAATCGCTATAATAAATTGTGTGCATATAAAGGACAATAACGTTTTGTAAATAAATTGATGGGTAGATATACTAAACCAGTTCACACAGTTATTCACCACCTGGGTTGGCTTAAATATTTTCGCCGTCTAATTCGTGTAAATATAATTGGAAAATAGTCGGATCGATGAAATTTGACGACCGTAAAGTTGGCGTATTGGAAGGCTGTATCAAGGAGATTGAAGAGTTATTGGTATCATTCGATCAATTACCAAAAGGGTCAATTGCACGAGCCTTATCGTTGTAAAAAGGAAAGGGGAATTTATAGTGATCACTTGGTGCGAATGAAGGTAATTACTTTCCTACACTTAATTTTTTTGTTGGTGATTTTAATAAAGTTGTTTTATTTGTATTTGTTTAGGCGATTAAGATAATTTTACAAAAGTGTATTCACCCGTGTATCGTATCATTACATAATATGCGTTATTTTATTTTATTCTGAATACTGTGTACCAAAGTTAATACTACGAAAATTTGTCAAATGTATGTTTTCGGGGTCATTATTGTTCCTTTATGGTGATACGTTAACGTACTTAAGGTAGATGATTTTGGGAATTTGAACCTTGCAAGAGTCACCCCGATTTAACTACTAGATTTTACGTAAGAAAGATTGCGCTTCACTCCCTTCGGGAAGTAAGTTAAGGTGTTTTGATAACTGTATCAATACTCTGATTGTTTTTTTTTATTACTGTTATCATAATATATAAATATCGGTAATGAATTTGAGAGTAGTATTTCGTTATTGAGTGCAAGATTCTTTGTGACTTCATTCCTTTTTGACAGCGTTATTATTTACGTGGTATTCAATTTAAAAGATAAGGTATTATGATTACATTCAAGTGACTGAGTAGTTTTTTGTTTTTATGGAAATTTTTATTTTCACAACCTTACAGTGGCAGCGTTCATTGATTTTTTTTACTATTTTGATGAAAGCGTTTAACGTAATAATTTGTGAGAGATTTCTCTGTTAGATTATATGCTATCTTTTTTTAATGATGTTACTTTAAGATATCAAGTTTCATTGTGATTTAACGTAATGTAAAGGTAGAGTAAATAAGATTGATGGCCGATCAGCTGGTCTAATACATTTTATTGTGATTGCGTGCAAACATTTTGAAGTTTTGCAGGAAACGTAGGACCAAGGTTGTTAATTTACTGATTCACCTGATTATGCAAAGTGAAGGTACGTAAGTTGTTTTGTTTGTTTGGAACTTCTTCTTTTAGTTCCAATCCGTTACCGGATGTTGGTAACCATAATGGCTATTCTTGTCTTATTAACCGCTGCTCTGAAAAGTTCCATTGTTGTCTTGCCATACCACTGCCTTAAGTTTTTGAGCCATGATATGCGTCGTCTACCTGGTCCCCTTTTATTATCAATTGCAGGATGCCATACCTGTGTGTATTTGTCATTAGGGTACCCAAGTATTCCAATTTTCGTTTTTTTACGTTTTTAACTATTTCAGTTTTATTTTCCCACTCTGAGCAACACTTCTCTGTTTGTTATATGGTCGGTCCATGCAATTCTCAACATTCGTCGATAGGACCACGTTTCAAAGGCCTCTAAGTTCCTGCATGAAACTGCTGTTAGGGTCCATGACTCTACCCCATACAGCAGCACGGAAAACACATAACTTATCAGAAGCCTTATTTTTATATTCATGGCTACATCGTGGCTACTCAGGACTTTTCTCATCATAAATGCCGCTCTTGCCTTGGCTATTCTGCACTTAATCTCTATTGAGTGATCCCACTGGTCTGTTAGTGTGCTACCTAAGTATGTGTATTTCGTAACTTTTTCTAACTTGTCTGTATCGAGATATAAATGTCGTTGTAACTGTTCTGGAGTCAGTGGATCTTTGGTAATTACCATATATTTGGTTTTCTTACAATTTAATTTTAGTCCGTATCTTATCTCATTAACTTTATTTAAGCAAGATTTGCACATCTTCTAACTTGTTAGCGAAAATTACCGTGTCGTCTGCAAAATGTATATTATTCATATTTTTGCCCCTAACCGATATTCCTATCTTTGTATCTTGAAACGCTTTTTCTATATTCTTCCGAATATAAATTAAACAGCATGGGAGGCAGCACACACTCCTGTCGCACTCCTCGGTGGATTACTATTGGATTTGTTCTACGACTTTCAACTCTAACTTCAGCTGTTTGACTTCAATATAAGTTCGCTGGAACTTAGCTGTGAATCTGGCACCCCACTTGATTATTCTATTATGTTTCATGACACCCTATTGTGATTTACTTTAGATTGACCATTCAAATTTGGCATACTATTTACCAATGATAATTACTATTTTTAGTGATTAGAGGCAAGTGGATATCATATACAGGGTCGGACTAGGGGCAGGGGCCCTATACATTTTTTTTATCCTAACTTATTTCGTTCGATTATCAATTTTCTGTGAGAACATGATTCTCTGATAGTTTCCACGCCAAAAAGGTATTCTTGTTAAACATCTCTAAAACCAACCGTTTTCAAGAAAAACCGTCTCGTTTTTTAATACAACTTTTTGTTCGTTATTTTGTATTGTATTGTTGTTCTGGATGATTATTCATAGGAAATAAAACATGGGCAATCCTAAAAAGCACATTCGAGGAATGACCATGTCTGAAAAAGCATATTCGAGGATTGACCATCTCTGAAAAAGCATATTCGAGGATTGACCAAATGTCAACATTCGAAAAAGTACATTATTAAACAAAATGCAATTTTTATTCTTCTGGATGACTATTCATAGGAAATAAAAGATGGCCAATCCTCAAAAGCATATTCGAGGATTGACCATGTCTCAAAATGCGAAATAATACATTATTAATCAAAATGCGCTACGTGTTCTTCTGGATGATTATTCATAGAAAGTAAAGATAGTCAATCCTCAAAATGCATATACAAGCATTGACCATATCTCAAAATGCATATTCGAGGATTGACCATAAACAAAGTGCACTAATTGTTCTTCTGGATGATTATTCATGAAATGAAGTGGTCAATCCTCAAAAGCATATTCGAGGATTGACCATGCCTTATAATGAATATAAAAGTATATTTTAGTTTTTTTTTTTGAAGGTGGTCAAACAAATCAATTTATGGTTAAACAATGGTCAAGCAGATAGACTAATAAAATTGGCGATTTTGGATTTGGGCAAATGTGAAGTTTGTCCAATCTTATTTTTGCAATAACTTTTTAACAGAGTTGTTGGTGGTCACTTGTGGTCAATAAGTGGTCAATCGAATGCCATTAATTAATTACGAAATATGGAACGTGGGGGGGCCAGCTTCACACAGCTCGACTAGATTCAATCATAAATAATTAGGTTAAAAGATGCATTGTTTCGGTAACATATAATTTAAAGTTATAATCGTATGAAAAATGTTTGTGTCACCAAAACAAACCTTTATACTGTCATCTAAAAATACAAACGTCTTAACTTACAATTGAAAACTATAAATAAATATCAGTTGGCATTTCTGAAAAACAAAGATTGGAGGAATTTTATCTAATAATGGTACATTTCGTTTATTTTACAGCAACAATCCCACATTATGATATAAATATGTCTTTCATTCTCACATAAGTTTTTGGAAGTCTTCCAAAAATTTGATTACAAATTATACTCAAAGTATATTTTATAATATAAATGCAGATTTTATAAGCGTTTATTTTATCTAAGAAAAATATTGCTTTCTTAAACAATTCCATCATTGACGTGGAGTTTTTAACACAAAAAAATGTACAATTTCACGAAATCAATTTTTAGATTTTCACGTTTATTAAATCAAGTTAAATGAATCGTAATCTTTGTTAAACGAACGATAAAAATTCTCAGAAAATTCCTTCTTATTTGTTTATATTAAACACGTCAATACAGTTCTAATTAATATAAGAGGTTGAAAGTATACATTTTAATTTATTCAAAGAAAATTGTGATTTTGGCATAAGAATTCAAACTTTCACCATTTGACATGTTAAATAACTCTTTTGTAATGTTGGTATTTATTTTAATTAAAGACTACCGCGAGGAAAACATTTATAGACCGACAATTAAAATTACTCCAAAAAAAACTTCAAACAATTTTTTTTGCTTTAATATTTTTTTAGTTGACAAGCAAATTTAACTATCGCACCATTTTAATTAAACATCTCGAAATTGTTACGTTCTTCTAATAGATACTGAAACATAACTTATTCTCCCGCTTATTCTATCTTGTTAGCAATGAGATATTTACAAGTTTTTATCAGGTAATTTTTTATGTCACTAAAGACAACTGAATTAGATGGTAGAGCCATGTGAAGTTGGCCCCGCCCATACATAGAAAGTACTTATTTGTATGCAGTAAGTGCTACGTTATCGAGCTAGTGGGCCTGTGGTAACACGACTTGCTTAGAATTCGGGAGGTAATGAGTTCGGTTCCCGTTACCGTCTACCCTGTATGAGGTTTTTTTAGGGGGTTTTCCTCATACACATACAGCGGCATGATCACTGCGTATAAGCACATCCTGTGCGGTTATTTATGCGAATGCTGGAGTAATGTCTTCCCTCTCAAAACCCTAAATCCGTTCTTTCCGATCCTTAATCCCACAATACAAACATACTTAATGCATGTACGTTGGGAATCCATGACTGTGGCTGAAGGAGCTTGGGAAAACTCAAGCAAGCCGCCCTCCCCATTCGGGCGGAGGGGGGGGGGAGGGGGGGGGGAATAAAACACGTCGCCTTTTCCTTTTGCTTTAATACTACGTTAGTGATGGTGGTGTAATGTTAGGGTTAGATAAACGAAAAAAAACTCGCGACTTTCACATACGATTGAGATATAATATCACTTATAAGAGATATGTTAGTGCTGCTGTTTGGTGCACTACAGGTTCAAGCCCAGGTTGGACACTAATCGTGTGAAATTCGCCCAGACAACAATGGATTCGAATATAGAACTTTTTTTAATCGTTAGTACTACATTAGTTCTGTTTAATTTCCAAAAATGTTCAACTGCGGACCAAGTCTTTAAGAAAATTAAGAAAAACTGCTTACACTGTACAGTTGGGCCCGACCACAATCGATTCTAGATTAAACAGTAATATACGTATGCCGAACCTGGACGCCTAAGACGCGTCTTAGGCGAAAATGCCTCGACCATAAAAGAGGCGTTTAGATTTATAAACATATCCCAGGGTCTATGTTAAAGTGTGGTTAGGTCAATACTTCAGACGTCCCGAAGATGTCCGATTCTACCCGAACATTGACGAGCACGCTTCGACAAGACCAAAGGCTAGCTGCGTTCTGGCGTCTTAGGAGAAAACATCTCATCATAAAAGAGGCGTTTAGATTTATAAACATGCCCCAGGGCTGTTAGAGTGTGGTTAGGTCAATACTTCAGACATCCCGAAGATGTCCGATTCTCCGAACATGGACGAGCACGCTTCGCATAGGACCAAAGGCTAGCTGCGTTCTGGCGTCTTAGGAGAAAATATCTCGACCATAAAAAGGCATTTAGATTTTATAAACATGCCCCAGGGCTATGTTAGAGTGTGGTTAGGTCAATACTTCAGACATCCCGAAGATGTCCGATTCTACCAACATTGACAGCACGCTTACGCACAAGACCAAAAGGCTAGCTGCGTTCTGGCGTCTTAGGAGAAAACAGCTCTATCATAAAAGAGGCGTTTAGATTTATAAACATGCCCCAGGGCTGTGTTAGAGTGGTTAGGTCAATACTTCAGACATCCCGCGAAGATGTCCGATTCTACCGAACATGGGCGAGCACGCTTGCGCATGGACCAAAAGTAGCTGCGTTCTGGCGTCTTAGAAAATATCTCGACCATAAAAGAGGCATTTAGATTTTATAAACATGCGGACTATGTTAGAGTGTGGTTAGGTCAATACTAGACATCCGAAGATGTCCGATTCTAAGAACGTTGACGAGTACGCTTGGAAGACAAGCTAGCTGGTTCTCGTTTCTCGTGTGTTTCGCTCTTTAAAGTGTAACTGTCATCAGTGAGCATTACTATAATGTATTCTCCTGTTTATGAGCCAACATCAGCGGACATTAGAGATTTTACTGACTTGTTAATAAACTATTACAACATAACCGTTCAAGATAATGATGAAAGCGATGAGGTGGTTGAGCTGGGTGTATCTCACATCCAAGATGATGGTTCACAGAAGAGAAAGAAGAGCTATGAGGTAGGGAGAAGGGCAAATCTCAAAATCATGATGATGATGATGAGGACGACTCACGGTTCAAGAAGAAGAAGAAAACCGATAAAGCATGTTATTAAATAATAATAATGTATTGTTGTTTATAATAATAATAATAATATATTTTCAAAACGTTAAGCTTTCCTTCGGTTTTGTTAATAAACCTGTTTTTTTTCCTAGCGGTGCTCCACCGTCTTGATTCATGTTTGCAAGTTTACAAGTTTTTCGCTTTAGCGTGTTTTCGCGCTCTCTCGTGTGTGTGTGTGTGTGTGTGTGTGTGTGTGCACATACGTGCGTGCGTGCGAGCGTACGTACGGTCGTGCGAACGCTTGCGCGCATACGTGCGTGCGTGCGAGCGTGCTAGCTTGCATGCGTGCGTACGCGTGTACGTGCGTGCGTGCGTACGTGTACGTGCGTGCGTGCGTACGTGTACGTGCGTGCGTGCGTGCATGCGCGTTTTTCGTTTGATCCTCGTACTAAAGCAGTGCTAGTCGATTGTATTTAGTTGTAGGCCCTATTGTGTTGTCTAAAAGCTATAATTGGAAGCGTTGCTTGCTATACCCAGGCCATGGGTTATGTTTAATTAGCTTTTTTAACAGATGTATTTATTTATGATTAGATCAGGCTTGCATGTAAAGTAATATAGAATTGAAACTAACTAGCTAATGTGTTTTGCTGCTACACGTATCACAGTATTGAAGATTCTGTTTATGTATTAGAAAAACGTACAGCCTCAAAACAGAGTGCAGATAAAAATTGAAGAAAGATGTATGCGGCACAAGTGTTGAGATGCTTGAAATCGATCCCCCAGCCACAAGAAGAATGTGTTTTCGACTTGTATGTGCTTCTAATCAACTACCCAGACACGCACCTCGACCGTATGCGATTAAGAGACAGAGACAGAGACAGAGACAGAGACAGAGACAGAGACAGAGACAGAGACAGAGACAGAGACAGAGACAGAGACAGAGACAGAGACAGAGACAGAGACAGAGACAGAGACAGAGACATGAAACATAGACTGAGACTGAAGCTGAGACAGAGACAGAGACAGAGACAGAGACAGAGACAGAGACAGAAACAGAGACAGAGACAGAGACAGAGACAGAGACTGAGACAGAGACTGAGACAGAGACTATTACAGAGACAGATACAGAGAGACAGAGACAGAGACAGAGACAGAGACAAAGACAGAGACAGAGACAGAGACAGAGACAGAGACAGAGACAGAGACAGAGACAGAGACAGAGAGAGACAGAGACAGAGACAGGGACAGAGACAGAGAGAATCATTTTGTTTATAGACTCAAATCCCAGTCTTAATTCATTCGGCAGCTTTGCGTGTTTTCGTTTGTGTGTTTTCGTTTTTCGTGTTTGTGCGTTTGTATGTTTTGGTTTTCGTGTTTGAGAATTTTTGTGTTTACGATTTTTCGTGTTTGCGTTTTTCGTACTCTGCGCGTTTGTGTGTTTGTTATTTTTCGTGTTTGCGAATTTTCGTTTTCGTTTTTGTGTTTGTGAGTTTGTGTGTTTACGAATTTTCGTGTTTGCGAATTTTCGTTTTCGTGTTTGCGATTTTTCGTTTTTCGTGTTTGTGTGTTTGTATGTACCTGTGCTTGCGCTTGTGCTTGTACTTGTAATTGTTCCTGTGCTTGTATTTTGTACAAATCCGATCTCCCAAGACTAAAATATGACCATACATGGACATTAAACTATGCGAAAATGGCATTATAAAAATACTTTGTTAACATTATTGATATTAAGTTTCTTGTTGTAGATGAGATTAATTTGGTAGTGATTACCTTGAGCGACAACTAGATTTAATTATGACCTATAATTAAAGCAGAAAGCATTGCGATACATTGTGACTCATATTTAAAACCAGAATATATTGCATATAAATGATACGTATTAAAAGGTAAATAAATAAAAGCGACATTCCTTAATTTTCAGTGATTACTATTGCTGTAAGCAGGTTAATCAATTAGTTAATTACACGTTTTATTTTTTAAAGTAATTTCATTTTAAAATATATTCAAGTGAATTTTAAACCAGGTAGAGAATCACAATCTGTAGATGGGGTTTAAAAGAAATCTAATAATGATTTTAATAATAACAACAATTATGCAATCTCATTTGATAAAATTCAATTCATATTAAATAGTCGCTAAACCGTACATTCACATTGTATGACAACAACAGGGTAATTAGCTGATTATGCAATGCCATTAACTGTTTATTATCGTTATAGAATTTAATAGTGTATTTAAAATCAAACGTATACGTTACCTTTACCTTGATTAGCTTCTTTTAATACCAAAAATATTCTACCGTTTATTAACCCTTAAAAATAGGTAAAAATACGATCCTACGTGCACATCCATTTGCCTATCCTTTAGGGGCTCCCGCCAAAAGGACTCTTAATACAAACAAAAAGGTTGAAAATACTGTCAGGGTTGAAATGTACGTCGCTCACGCTAGTGAACACAAAAATTGCTGTCAAAAAGGCCCTTAATACAAACAAAACAGTTAAAAAATTTCATCAAGGGTTGAAAAATATATCCCCCACACGGATCTGATAAATACAAAAAAGGCCTTAATTAAGAATGCAAAGGGTTGAAAAACGCGTCCTACACGTGGACGAATCAAAAAGCGAAAATAATTAGGGTTGAAAAAGGGTTGAAAATACGGTCTCACACGTAAGCGAGTAAAAATAAGGGTGGAAAATCCGGTCTCGCACGTACGTAAAAATAGGTGAAAAACACGTCCTAAACGTAAGCGTGTAAAAATAAGGTGGAAAATCCGGTCTCACAAGTAAGCGAGTAAAAATAAGGGTGGAAAATCCTGTCTCACACGTGGATATGCAAAATAGGGGTGGAAAATCCGGTCTCACACGTAAGCGGGTAAAAATAAGGGTGGAAAAACCGGTCCCCGACGTGGGCTAATTGGATTACTAAAATCACACTAAATTCTTCCATTATTAATCACATTTATAGTTAAGTAAAGTATCGTCGCTACCGAATTGTTACATCGGGAGAATCATTACTATTTTTTCCAAAATATACATTCTATTATTAATCATCCAATTTTACATACATTAAAGGAGAATGATTACAATTCTTTCCAAAATATAGCTTCAATCATTAATCGCCTATTTTCACATAACTTGAGTGGGATCACATTGAAGCACATTAATCATTGTTACATATGCGTTTGTATAAATTAACGCTTTTCTTCAAACTATGCATGTAATGTGCCATTCTATACGCACGTAAAAATAAGTAAAGCATTTAGGATGTCAATGCATACTTACCTTCCAACCCAAATTCCATGTGTTAAAATAGCCTCACAAGCAGTATTATTATAAGCGCTCATCAGTTTTTGAAACATCCGTTTTATTGACACTATATATATATATATATATATATATATATATATATATATATATATATATATATATATATATATATATATATATATATATTATCGCGGGTCTGACTTATAATAAGTAAAACAAAGACAGTACAATCAGTTCACGTGCTAAGTGAGATAAAATACACAACAAACTAAAAACGCTGATCCCATACATGCGTCTTTTGGGTAGGCTAGTATCAATGACACATTTAATTGCTACTGTCAACGAGAATTGAAAATGAGTGTTTTTGCAAGTCCGACACAATACTCATGTATTTCACTGAAGAAAAAATACAGATTATTAAGTGGTATTATTCAGGAAATAATGGGCAGGTTTGCTTTTTTCTTTGAAAACAGGCCAATTCCATCAGAAAGTACGATTATGCGTACTGTTTGTAAATTTGAAAGATGTAGGTGTTTAAATAATTGTAGAACATGTAGTAGGATTGATGGTAATGATGGTGCGCACCCTGGTCGTAATTTACACGAAGAGCGCGAACTCCAAGAAATTGCAGAGTGTAGTTTAGCAGAAACTAATTTCCCGTGCAATAGTAAAAACACTGCTGAAGAAATAATTATTGAACCAAGATCAGTTCGCAATATCTTGAAAAGAAACAAATACCGTTGCTATAAGTTGCAAACTACGCAAGAAATTTTTCCAGAAGATAATCAAAAGCGTATGGAATTTTGTGAAGATATGATGAATCGGGCTAAAGAAAACGAAAGATTTATTGAAAATATTTTGTTTACCGACGAGTGTTCTTTTAACTTACATGGTCATCACAATCCGTCTGTCGCTGTCGGTTACTCTCGTGAAAACAAACACATTCCATAACGGACACAATACTCCAAAAAAGTTAATGTGTAGCCAGGTATTTTAGGCAATTCCATAATTGGTCCATTTTTTATCAACGGAAACTTGAATGCGGACAAATATTTAGAACTGTTGAGAAACCGGATAGTTCCAGCTGTTCAACGCCTCAATATAAATTTTGATGTCATTTGGTATCAAGAAGATGGCTGTCCTGCTCATACTGCAACAAGAGTTCAACAGTTTTTGGAAACTACGTTTCCTCACCGTATTATTAGTGGAAAAGATACTATTAAATATCCTCCTCGTCTGATATCGCGCCGAACGACTTTTTTGTTTGGGGATACGTATCCCAGCAAATTTATGGGCACAGGCATAAACGTGAAACAATTTGGACGAACTTCGTGTTAAAATTACAGACTCTTTAAACAGCATTACCCAAGAAATGTTAGAAAACACCCGAACTGAATTTTATCACAGATTGGCTTACTGCCTTGCGCAAGGTAGAGGTCTTTTCGAAAACCTTATAAAGTAGAGTTTTGAAAAAAGTGTTCTGTTCATTTTTAAAAATAGTTGGTTTTTCAATAAGAATTATAATGCTAAAGTTAAACCTTAAACTTAAGTTATACCATCAATGTAAATGTTAATGTTCTCGTTTGTAGCTCTCGTAAGTTCCTTCTTGGTTCTTCTTACGAGTAGTAATTGAACCATGTCATAAATTCGCTATTACAATAAACTTCAATGTTTGAGGTGTTATCATTTAATGTTTAAGTGTAAAGTATTTACTTACTAGTTTCAAAGAACATGCGACTTTTCAACATCATCTTAATTGCTTTGGTTTCATTAGAAATGTTGAAGCTAGATTGAAGGAGACTTAAGTAGCTCATATTTTGTACCTACATGCACATATGTACAGGGTAGCCTACTAAGAATGCGAGGTGCTGTATCTGGGAAACTATCCATCGTAGAGGCTTGCGCAAAAAAAAGTTATTACTAAAACGGCCAATACAAAAACCTGGAAAATATTTTCAAGTTTCTGAAATGGCCGCTAGGGGGCGTAACTGCAATCTTGAATCTAAAAAAGTGATGTTTCTGTGAATTCTGCTATATTAACCTAATAAAAAAATAACTGATCTTTAAAGTCGAGGATAATTTGAACTCTTTTTGTTTGGCACTTTTTGACGTGTCTAAAAATAAAGTGGTGGGGGTATTCAAAGGTTTCCTTAAATAACCCCGTGTATCTTCGAAACGGCTAAGCCGATTTTAACAAACTTGGGCGCGTTGAAATGAGCTATTCTGGGGCTACAAATGTTATAATATTTGAAGTTTTGTTGGTTTCACATGTCGTCGCTAGAGGGCTTTCTTCGACATTCCGACAGAAACGGTTAATTTTCGCAAAAAAAATAAATGCATTGGTATGACATTTTTTTCATGAAAAAGTATCTAAATAATGCCTAAACAAGCTCGCGAAAACCGCATCTTGATATCTTGTTCCTAACCTAAAATATCGACTAAAGAAAACTTTATACCAAAATCTCTTAAAAAATCTTTATTTTTATTTAACTACATTTTTCTGGAATTGTTTCGATTAGGTAAGTTGTGGCCCTAAAAAGGACCGATTTAAAGGAGGAAGGTTTTTAATGCCCCCGTAAATGCTCGAAATGCTGACCATCACACTCTATGCATTGCGAAAGCCTCTCATGACTAGACAAAACTGCAGCTTCAATTTCGGCTCTCGGTATGTTACGTATTGCGTTACGAATCCGGTTTTTCATATCTTCTCTAGTAGTAGGTTGAGTCCGAAACACGATGTCCTTTAAGCGCCTCCATAAATAAAAATTGAGGCAAGTTAAGCCTGGCGATCGCGGAGGCTATGGAAACAGACTTCCTCTTCCAATCCACCGCTGTTGAAATACTGCATTAATATTCTCTCGTACATTAATAGCAAAATGTGCTGGGCAACCATCCAACTGCAAAAACAATTTTTGCCTTGTTTCTAGAGGCACAACAACAGTAATTGATTGGCCAAAAAGTCAAGAAATACATTGCCATTTAGGAGTTGCTCGAAAAAATATGGCCCAATAATTTTCTGCCCCCAGTATGCCACACCATACATTTAAACTCCAACGTCCTTGGCGATGAACTTCACGCAACCAATGGGGATTTTCTGCAGACCAATAATGCATATTGTGCAGATTGACTCTCCCGTCACTACTGAAGGTGGCTTCATCGGTTCAAAGTATTTGAAATAAAAATTCTCTATTTTCGGGTATCATGCCTAACATCCAATGGCAATAGTCTAACCCTCGATCAAAGTCTTCCTCTTTCAAGGCCTGATGCAAGACGACATGATATGGGTGGATGGGTGCATTCTTAAAGTAATTAAAAAAAATGTAAACGAATACCTATATATTTTGATGGCCATTAGAACTTACCTATGGTCCGTCAAAATATTTTGAACCGTTGTCCGTGATATGTCCAACTCAGTGGATAATGCTCTTGTGCTAACATGAGGATTTCCTTCAATATAGCCCAGTACACGGTTAATATTTTCTTGTGTTCTTGCAATTCTTTGCCGTTGAAACGTAGGCCGAAAACTAACATTGGCTCGTAAGTAAGCTCGCCACTAATCGGGGAAAAACTCTTACATCACAAGAATGCCGATTTGGATATCGAGCCACGTAAACTCTTTCAGCTACTGCGGCATTCTGAAGACATTCAAAATAAACCGCAAGCATATCAACAGCTTCATTATTCGTAAAACGCATTTTGAAAGCACAAAAATTGCTCAAAGTAACGCGAAAGTATTGACAACTATTGACAATTTGAGGATTATGTATGTTTTGTTTGGGTATCTGTTAGGTATCTGCTTCTATTAATTGAATTTTTCGTATATATCTATAGTGAATATGCATTTAAACAAACAAAAAATAGGCCTTTCGTATAACTTTTAGCATTGGTTACTTGGCCGTAGTAATTTCAAAAAGGGTGATTTTATTCTGGTGTATAAATTTACAAACATTTAAAATCGTAATTTGTAGATAACCTATTCAGAGCCGAAATTGAAGCTGCAGTTTTGTCTAGTCATGGGAGGCTTCAGCAATGCACAGAGCGTGATGGTCAGCATTTCGAACATTTACGGGGGCATTAAAAACCTTCCTCCTTTAAATCGGTCCTTTTTAGGGCTACAACTTACATAATAGAAACAATTCCAGAAAAATATAGTTAAAAAAAATAAAAATTTAAGGGATTTTCGTATAAAGTCTTCTTTGGCCGATATTTTAGGTTAGGAACAACATATCGAGATGCGGTTTTCGCGAGCTTCTTTAGGCATCATTTAGCTACTTGTTCGTGGAAAAAAAGTTATACCAATGCATTTAATTTTTTTGCGAAAATTAACAGTTTCTATTGGAATGTCGGACAAAGCCCTCTAGCGACGACATGTGAAACTAACAAAACTTCAAATATTATAACATTTGTAGCCCAAGAATAGCTCATTTCAACGCGCCTAAGTTTGTTACAATCGGCTTAGCCGTTTCGAAGATACAGGGGGTTATTTAAGGAAACCTTTGAGTACCCCCCACCACTTTATTTTTAGACATACGTGAAAAAGTGCCAAACAAAAAAAGTTCAGATTATCCTCGACTTTAAAGATCAGTTATTTTTTTATTAGGTTAATATAGCAGAATTCACAGAAACATCACTTTTTTAGATTCAAGATTGCAGTTACGCCCCCTAGCGGCCATTTCAGAAACTTGAAAATATTTTCCAAGTTTTTGTATTGGCCGTTTTAGTAATAAATTTTTTTTGTGCAAGCCTCTACGATGGATACAGTACATCGCATTCTTAGTTGGCCACCCTGTACATGTTATGTCTCACGCTCATATCATTCTTATTGGGTTTCCTTCTAGTTTATTATAAGTCAGACCCGCAATAATGTTTTTCCATACCTGTATATATATATATATATATATATATATATATATGTTTTAACTACGCAGTTGCATCTTCCAAAATTCCGATCGAAGATATATGCAGTGTAGTCGGTGATTGACATACCAGAAGACGCAGCGGAATCAATACGCCAAGATGTAACAAGAGTTCTCAAAACAGCACGACAGCCGAAATAGAATCCAACGCGAAAAGAACATCGAGCATTGCGGCATCTAAAAACAACCCGCAAATTGTAATACCACCAGCCCATGAAGGAAACGCAACAGTTATCATATACAAAGCTGACTACAACGAGAAAATACAACAGTTATTACAAGAACAACAAAGAAGATCAAAGAAAATAACATTGAACCAGAAACACAGACACAACTAATTCCCAAGGAGAATTGTTAGCTCGGTGAGGTCACCGGTACAACAGCTGGCTAAATATTTAGCAAAACGGTACAGTAAAACAGCAAAATCTTTTGTCAAAAATTCAAAACATTTTCATCGAAATGCTGAAGGAACAGTGTACAGCCAGGGGATTTACTGATCAGCATCGACGTAGTATGGCTATTTACAGATGTGCCGATCAACGATACATTAAACGTAATAAAACAAAAATTAATAGAACATTGTCTCAAAAACACATACTTCATCTACGAGGATCAAAGATACAAGCAGATAGAAGGGGTGCCAATGGGGTCTCCGCTTTCGCCAGTGATAGCAAACATATTCATACAGAATTTAGAAGAGTATGCACTGGAAACATACAAACCAAAGCTATGGCTACGTTGCGTCGACACTTTTGTGATTTGGACACACGGAAAAGGTAAACTGGATAAATTACTGAAACATGCACCAAAAGATACAATTCACAACGGAAATGGAATAAGACAAGAAACTGCCGTTCCTAGACATGCTTGTGTACAAGAAGAACAACGGAAACCTAAGATATACAGTATATAAAAAAAGTACACATACAAACAGATATCTCAATGCAGAATCTCATCACCAGCAAAACTACAATCTGTAGTAAAAACAGTAGTAACAAGATTCAGATATCTAGCAGACGCGAACAACGTGCATCAAGAGATGAGTAACCATAGAACAGACTGCTACAGAATTGTTTCACTGAAGGAGATATAAAAAGGGCCGAAAAATCAACAACCCAGAAGACCTGATATCGAAGGTGTGTTTACCATATACAAAAAGTATCACCGGCAGGATAAGCAAGATATTAAAGAAAATCAACATTGCAACGATTTTCACTACTAACAGAAACATCGGAAATATTTTACAAAATCCGAAAACAAGAATACAATTAGAACAAGGGGTGTACGAAATACCATGCATGTCCACAAACTTCCATAGGACAAACGAATAGACGTATCAACGTGAGAAGAGAGGAAATCGCAACGCTGTGCAAAAGAACTAATCCACGTCATCACCCGCACAACATCACATGTAATTGATAGTCAACATGGAAGAGAGAGAAAGAGAAGAGATGGTAAAAAAAAGAATTCATAATTAAGAAAGTATGTACAGAAGAGATACAAATAGGCACAAAGAGAAAGTGGGAAAAACAATATGGGAAGAAAAGGGAGTACAAGAAAGAGTGGAAGAAATGAGAGTGGATGAAGGAAGCAACGGAGAAAGTCAAGTTTAAAAGATGGAAAGGGGAGAAAACCGGATGGAAGGGATGATGGGACAGTACATGCAAGGAGGCCAAGAGGAAGGCAAGAAAACCACTAAAACTGTGGAAAATGGGAAAGGTATAAAAAGAAAAATATACAGAAGTAGTAATGAAAAAGAAGAAAACATGCGAGAGTAGAAAGGAGGAAAACAAAAAGAAACAGGAAGAGTAGATAAAGGGTATAAGAACGTAAGTAGACGTATGGACATATTTAAAGACATAAAAGAGAAGAAGATGGATGCAAATGGGAATACAAATAAACGAATGGGAGAGACATTTTAGAAACTTGTTTGATGGGGAGCAAAGGCAGAAAGGAGAAGGAAGACAAAGTAAAAAAGTATACAAATATATGAAGGAGAAGCAATAAAAGAAGAGGAAGTAATAGAGGCATTACAGAAGGTGAAAAAAGGATGACGGAAATAATAAACAAAATATGGAGAGAGGAAGGATTCCCGGATAGATACAGAGGACATATACGCCCAGTACACAAAAGGAGACAAAAAACAAGGGGAAATTATAGAGGAATTACATTGCTAACCACGGCCTACAAAATATACGCGACCGTACTAGAAGAAATGCTAAAGGAAACAGGGGAAAATAAATTACCAGATGGATAGCCAGGATTCACGAAATGAAGAACGATTGATAACATACATACTGAAACATATGGCACAAGGAACTAGAAAAGAAAAGGGGGAAAATAGTGGCGGTATTCGTAGACCTTATAAAGGCGTTTGATAGGGTGAACAGACAAAAGTTGTGGGAATACATGAGAAAAAAAAAGATAAATGAAAGGCTAATAGAAAGGATGGGGGAAATTTATAAGGAAACGAGGAACAGGGTGAGAGTGAATGGGAAACTGAGACAGGAATTTGTAACAAGGAAGGGACTGAGACAAGGATGTCCATTGAGCCCAAGTCTGTTCGCTATATACAAAAGAGACCTGACGTGTCGAATTATTATATATAGTGTAAAGATATTTATTTATTAATTTATAATTTTCAGTTACGCCCTTTAGCAGTGCTTCCTACAATTCCATAAATAAATTTAAGGTTTTCTCGATGTTCACTTAATTGATATAAAATTTTTTTTGAATTTATAAGCGGTTTCTGATATATTGGTGTACATCCATAAATAATTACAATTTTTCTATTCATTTGATAAAATTTCTTTTAATAATTGATATTGACAATGCAATTTAATATTTTTTGACATGCATAGGTAATAAAATGTTTGGTTTTGCATTTTCATTTTGTTATAAATTTTTGCTTTTTTCACTAATATTTTACAAATTTAAGGAATTTTCTGACTATGATAAAATAATGGTATGGTTACATTTCAAAATTTCGAGAAAAATCGAAACAACTTATGTATTTAAAAAACGCTCTCTAGCGGTGGCTTTAAAAGCAAAATGTTATGAAAATTTTACAGTATTATGCTGCCAAATCGGAACTTTTATAAATTTCAATTAGCGAATACTGAAATTATAGAGTTATTAATCACACGACTTTCCCCTCTCCTCCCACCCTTATATTGCGGCCTAGACCTTAAAATGCATTACAAAAAAGTTTCAAAACATTACAAACTTTATATTGTTACTACTATTAGTCTTATGTGTTGATAGGATCATTTATGATTCATCACCTAGCGGTAGAGGCACGCACTTAAAAATAATTTCTAGCAGTTTCTCTTGGCCACTTTTATTATAAATTTTTTTTCGAACGGTCTGCAGGGAAAGTGCTGAGATAGCGCCGGAGGCCGCCCTTTGAGGCACACCCTGTATGTATGTACGTATGTACGTATGTGCGTATGTGCGTATGTGCGTATGTACGTATGTGCGTATGTGCGTATGTGCGTACGTACGTACGTATGTACGTACGTACGTACGTTCAAATGAATCACCGTGTATTTTATTTTAAAAGTGAAAATACACAACAGAAAGAGATTTTTTTAAAATTTCTATTATAACAAGTTAGCAGTGATTAATTTTATAAGAATTTTGTCTTAATAACCGATGTTTTTTGAATTTTTTATAATAATTTGTCACACTTTTATTTGTTCACGGCTAACTTGTTATAATAAAAATTAAAAAAAAATCTCTTTCTGTTATTAAATTGAAAATATCTCAGAAATTAACGATTTTAGCTATAGGGAGTGCTTAATAAAAATGAAAGAACATAAAGTGTATTTTCACTTTTTAAAATAAAATTACAGGGCGATTCATTTGAAGAAATTGACAAAATCATTTGTTCGAGTTTTGGCTCGCTCTATATTCAACTGGTGCAATTATAAAGAAATGGCACTTTCTCGTAACACTGTACCAATGTCAAAAAGTTATGCCTGGAAAATATTATTGTTAGGTTGTTCTGTCTAGGGTATACAGGACGTTGAAATGAGAATGATTTTCGTGTACAATTGACCATAAATTTTGAAATGCCCTGTATAACGTAATGAAACCCTATATTGGAAGTATGGGGGAAATGAGTTTAATCTAAATTTGAAATAATATATAGGGTGTCCCATTTAAAAAAGGTATGTTTGGTTCACCCTGGTAATATGTAACATCCTGTAAATACGAAAATAATTTTATGTGAAGTTTGAAGTTGCCTATAATTTTTGTAAATAACTTTTTTTATACCTCCTTTAATAACGGATATATCGTACTTCGACGCACTAATTCAGCACCCTGTATATACAGGGTGCGGTATAATATTTCATAATAAATGTTCAAAACGTCTACCGAAAACATCAATACAGCATTGCAGTCGATCTTCTAATTCTCGACTGACATTTCTTAACATTTCTACATTAATACTCAGGAATGTTTCTCGTATTCTATTCTTCATATCTTGTGTGGTTGGAGGTATTTTATACACACGGGTTTTCACATAACCCCACTTGAAGAAGCCAATTTTACTTAATTCTGGTGAACGAGCTGGCCGTGCAATGGGTCCTCCTCTTCCCACTCGTCTTCCAGGAAAACGGGTATTAAGATGATTATGAATTAATCTAGTGTGATGTACCGGAGTTCCATCGTGTAACAACCACATTCTTTGACGAATGTTAACAGGAACGTTTGCCATCAGTAATGGTAAATGAGTTTCTAAAAAGTCCAAATAAACCTGACCATTCACTGTTCCATCGAAAAAATGTGGTACAATTACGTGTTCTCCAAATATACCACCCCAGACATTCAAAGACCACCTAGTTTGACTATTGCCATAAGATGGGGATTACTTGTCAAATAATAATGGAAATTGTGTCTATTCACAGTTCCATTTTTATGAAACGTGGCTTCGTCTCCAAAGAGGACAAATTCAAAGAAATCCGCCTGATTGTGGATTAGCCCATTCACAAAAAGCAACCCTTTTGGAATAGTCATCTTCGAGTAACTCTTGATGCAACTGGATATGGTATAGATGCATATTATTTTTACGCAGTATTCTTCAGACGGACCTGTTACTAATATCATGCAGACGCGAGATTTCACGTGTACTAACATGTAGATTATGCGTAACTTCTAGCATCACGTTAAATTCATTTTCCTCGTTGAGTACAGGTTTTGTCCTTCCTTTTTTTCATAAACTACTGAACCCCTACGATTAAAACGATCTACTAACGTTTCCAACGTTATTTTCTCGGGTCGTCTTCGTGCGGGATACCTCTCTTTGTAAATTCTTTGTGCTAATAAACAATTTTTCATACATTCTCCCAGTACCCATATCATGCCTGTTAATTCCTCAACAGGAAAGTTCATTTCAAACAGTATTTAATTGTTTACAAATTAATAAACACTACACAATCTCAAAGAAGATTGTTAAATGACAAACTATTAATTATTACTGAATAATATCTATCTGTCATTTGTTCACGGCTAACTTGTTATAATAGAAATTGTTAAAAAAATCGCTTTCGGTTATTAAACTGAGAGTATAACTATAATTCACATGTCACATGGTACATTTTTGATTATTTTCATTGGTTAAAATAAAAGTGACAGATCGTTTAAAATAATTTAATTGTCGTAAACTTTAAAAAATATATTTTCTATTAACGTTCATTATATTGTCTTACCAAATATAACACGTGTTATGATTAATAATCGATGATACCACTCGTTATATTATCCCCGAAAATATCTCATAAATTAACTATTTTAGCTATTGGGAGTGCTTAATAAAAATGAAAGAACATAAAGTGTATTTTCACTTTTTAAAATAAAATACAGGGTGATTCATTTGAAAAAATTGACAAAATCATGTGTTCGAGTTTTGGCTCGCTCTATATTCAACTGGTGCAATTATAAAGAAATGGCACTTTCTCGTAACACGGTACCAATGTCAAAAAGTTATGCCTGGAAAAAATTATTGTTAGGTTGTTCTGGCTAGGCTACACAGGACGTTGAAGTGAGAATGATTTTCGTGTACCATTGACCATAACTTTTGAATACCCTGTATAACGTAATGAAACCCTATATTGGAAGTATGGGGGAGATGAGCTTAATCTAAATTTGAAATAATATATAGGGTGTCCCATTTAAAAAAAAAGTATGTTTGGTTCACCCTGGTAATATGTAACACCCTGTAAATACGAAAATAATTTTATAATGTGGTTCGAAGTTGCCTATAATTTTTGTAAATATATATCGTACTTCGATGCACTAATGCCGCACCCTGTATATATATATATATATATATATATATATATATATATATATATATATATATATATATACATACAGATACACATACATACATACACATATACCTTAAATAAGCATCAATTCAAAGGTAATTTTAACAAATATTCCCATTCCCACATATTTAACAATAAGTCTTGTATAAATTTTGTAGTTAAAAGCATAGTAGAAAATATAATTATACTTTGTACCCTTAGGTATATGAAAACACCAAGTTATTACTTTGAGGATGTGGTTTTTACGGCAACTTCAAAGTATTTAACATTATTTGTTTTTCAAAGCAATATTTCAAATATTTAAAATACAAAGCTTTTTGGGTTTTTCATGGTGTATTTTTGTATTTATGTTTATCTAAATCTAAACGTTTCGATAACACTTACAGTTATGGTCCTTAGTGGTAATAAATTTTTTTAGAAATGTCGATAAAATTTTTGAAATATGAAAATAATTTGTTCATCTTAAACATTCTAAAAGATTTGATTGCTACTGAGGACGATAACTCTATTGTTATCGAAACGTTTGTATACACTTAAATACACCATTAAAAAAACCCAAAAAGCTAAGTATTTTAAATATTTTATATTGCTCTACAGATAATGTAAACTTTCGTATTAACCAAGTAACGCCACAAATAATTTTTAAATCAATTAAAAATAAGATAAAAAGTTCCATGACACTGTTCAACAAATCTAACAAACATTTTTAAAAAATGAAATATGTATTCAATTCAAGGTACCTAACTAACTATTCTTGATCTAAAAAGTGAAAATATTATCACAATGCAATTATAGTAAAATAAAAACTAATAAATATTTATTAAGGAACCAAACAAAATGTACGTATCGACTTGATACATATAAGCTGCCCAAAAAGATAAAACAATTCTGTAGCTACATACTCACATACACGTGAAGAGCGAAATATCAATTTTAAGGTTAAATCCAATAAACAATGAAATTATATTAGCATTTTTTAATAATTAAATAAATAATTTACCATATCTATAAATTTTAACGTCCACATATATTTAAAAATTTATCATTGTGGTTACACTAATTTATTACAGAATAGAACACAACCAGACATTAACCCTCAACGTACCAATTCAACAAAATAACTGAGTGTGTGAATCACAATTCACAACCAAATGATGAAACTTGCCGACCGCTCCCAAGTACAAATCGTTTAAATTCGTAACTGTGTACGTGGATACGATTTAGTTAAATCTATGCATGTCTATTTATAATTATGCATGTTTGATTAATTTGTTTGGTGTCAAGATCACAAACAACATTGAGTAATACAACCAAGGGTAATACATTAAGTAAAACTGATTTTTATGTAATAATTTTAATTAAACTAAGTAACGAAAATACGTATATTTTACAGTTTTATTTCATTATGACTTATTCTAGTCGACAGCCAATTGGCTTTGTTGCCATTAAACAATATAAATTATAGCATCTTTTTTATCATTCTAAAATTAAATGCTTCCAAATAAAAAAAATTAAAAATACACAGAAAAAACGTAAATTACTACACGGTGTAATAGTCAGGGTCATACTGATTAGTTGATAATCGTGTTACGTTACAGCAAAACAAATACAAAGTCATTTCCGTTCATTAGAGTTACATTACATTACGTAGACTTTAATGTTTGGAACGTTTGCATTAATTATTATATCACCTAGAAAGTGGTAAAATTTTTAAACAAAATATTTTCACTATCAAATGTTTTGACGAGAAGCTATGGGCAGCAGTGCTTCCCCCAATCAGCAACAAGGTCATCTCAAACAATGGAAATAAAAAAGAAAATTAAACCTAGGTTACCATAGATTATAATTTTCTTTTTTATTTCCATTTTTTTTTAATCTACAGTAACCCTAGGTTACCGTAGATTTTAATATTCTTTTTTATTTCTATTGTCTGAAACGAATTGGTTACGAGCTGGTTGCTGATTGGAGGAAGCACTCCTGCACATAACTTCCGTAATGTTTTCTGCTTTACTGAAGCCGACAGCTGCAATTGCTATCGAAACGTATTAAGTTGGTAAAATTTATATGGAAATATTTATTTAAAAAACCCAAAAATAGCTATTTATATAAACTTAAATCGTGAAAATTTACATTTTCATAAAATAATATTAGAATTTGGTTAAAAAAAGTGCACCATTTCCGATACTATTGATAATTTTGTACGTCAGCTCAAAAATATACAACTTAACTTAACTTAACCTTCACGCCATTCCCTTACGGGGTAGGCAAAACAATCCCTGCCTCTTATTTATTTTTCATTCACAATCTTTCTCCATGCTTTCCCATCTCCGCATACCTCCCTAGCTTCCGCAAGATTCATACATAGTCTCTGACATGCCCTTTTGTTTTTAAAACTCCTTATCTTTCTTTCCTTTATCATAGATTCTACTACATTCAGCCAAGTTTTACGCGGCCTACCAGGCCCGACTTTCCCCTAACCTCACCCACATATATTTGTTTCGTTAACCTTGCGTTGTTAATTCTCTCAATGTGACCAAACCAACGTAATGTACAACTTTTATATCTATCCATCATCGTCTTTTCCTCACCACACTCCCTCATTATGCATTCATTTTTTATCTTGTCCCTTCTCGTTTTACCACATGCGCTCCTCAGAAATCTCATACCCACGGCATTTATTTTTCTTTCGTGCTTTATTTGACATACCCATGTCTCACTTCCATACAGTACTGACGGGACGAATACGCCATTATAGATTGCTAGTTTCGCAGCTAGGCTCATGCTTTCATTTCTCATTATCGTCCACATACTTCCAATCACTTTCCTTCCAGCATTCACCCTTCGTCCAAACTCGCTCTCAATTGTACCATCCGCAGTAAACATTCTACCGAGATATAATACTAGCTCGTCCACTTGCTCCACCATTTCATCTTGCAGAGTAAATACTCTACTCTCCTTTCCACCTTCCCGATTTAACACCACAATCTTAGTTTTGTTCACGTTTACCTTTAGGTCCATGCTCTCACACACTGTATCCAACTTCCTCAGAGCGGTTTGCATCTCATCCGCACTGTCACTTAATAAGACTGTGTCATCTGCATACACCAGGAGCCGTACATTTACGTTACCAACCATTACACCATTTGTATCGTTACATGCTTGTCTAAGACATTTATCCATGTATACATTGAACAACCACGGTGACATCACACAGCCTTGTCTCACTCCTTGCTCAATATTAAAGTATTCACTCACGCCTCCTCTCACCCTAACACATGCCCGACTACCGTTGTATACTGCCCTTATTCCATTTATTAGACCTTTATTTACGCCATATTCATTTAATATTTCCCACAGCTTCTCTCTATTCACTCTGTCATATGCTTTCTCCAGATCTACAAACGCACAGTACAACTTCTTTTTTACCTTTAAACACTTTTCGATCACCTGCTGGAGAGCAACCATCTGATCGACACATCCTCTCCCTGGCATGAAGCCACCTTGCACATCCCACATCTTAGATTGTGTAGTTTCTCGTACTCTATCAATCAGTATTCTTCCAAATACTTTACCAGGTACGCTGAGCAAGCTTATTCCTCTGTGGTTCTTACAATCACTCTTGTTCCCCTTACCCTTATACAATGGTACAATGATCGCGCTCTTCCAATCACTCGGCACTTTTCCACACATAAGGCATACATTGAATAATTCACGCAATCTTCGTATAAGCTTTGCACCACCATACTTGAGCATTTCACCAATGATTTCATCTACGCCTGCTCCCTTGCCGTTTTTCAACCTTCCTACCGTTTTCTCTACCTAATTTATTCCAACATCCTTCTCAGTTTCATTCATCATTTCTTCTATATTCTCCTTATTTAACCCTTCAGTCTTACTTTACTCACTACTGTACAGCTTTCCGAAATATTCTTGCCAGCATTTCCTCATTTCACAATCGTCCTATACTATTTCGTTTCTATCATTCATCACTCCTGCAGCGTTCTGTTTTGAGCCGCGTTTTGTATTTTTGACCCATTTCCAGAAGAGTTTATTGTTTCCCTCAAAATCATTCTGCATTTTCTCTCCTTCCACAGCCATCACTTCCTCTTTACTTATTCTCACTGCTTCCTTCGCTTCTTTGTTTCTTAATCTGTACACCTCACACAATCGTTTCTTTTCAGTTTCATTTTTTGCAGCTATCATTGCCATGTACGCATCTTTTTTCTTACTTACTGCCTTTTTTACCGACTCATTCCACCAAGCACATTTTTTCTGTCTACCCCACAATCACTCTTCTACATATTCGTACGGCACAATTGACAACAGAGTTTTTCAAGCTTATCCATGCACTTTCAACGTCAGTGTCTTTTATTTGTTCGTTCCACACTGTTTCATTCATGTTCAACTCTTTATTCACAGCATCTGCGTATTTCATTCTCGCACCATTATCCATTAGTTTGTCAACCCTAATTCTGGACGTTCGCACTACGTTTGCTTTCCTTCTCCACACCCACTTTTGCCCTAAACACACTTTCGATACAACCAAAAAGTGGTCCGATCCACACTCCGCTCCGCGCATTACTTTTGTGTCTTTCACCAGGTTTCTAAGCCGTTCATCATACACTATCAAGTCTATCATACTTTTAGATTCACCTCTTTGCCATGTATACATATGCACATTTTTATGTTTAAACCACGTATTGGATACAAACAGGCTTCTCTCCACACAGATGTTCAGCAGGTGTTCACCGTTCTCATTGATTCTTTGGTCTCCGAACTTTCCTAGAACGCGTTCACTATGTTCTCTCTGTACACCCACCCATCCGTTCATATCCCCCAATATAATCACTCTTTCGCTTGGCTTACATATGTTCAACACGTTCTCTACTCCAGAAGTTCTCACGCCCCTGGTCTCTTTCTCCATTCACCGGTGCATAGCATGCAATAAGAAAAATTCTTCGAAACTCCACTTTCATTCTAACCCATATTACCCGGGGAAATACCAATTCGTACTGTTTAACACATCTTTTCGCTCTTTCACTTATGATCACCCCAACTCCTTTTGCGCCATGCACTTCCGTCTCAACTCCTGACCATAGTGCCAGGCTGCCATCCTCCATCTCCACAACATCCTTTCCTTTGCGCTTTGTCTCCGATACACTCAGAATATCAAGGTGTCTTTCGTACATTACATTCGCAATTTCAAATTCTTTACCATGCATACCTCTAACATTCCACGTACCGACTCGCCATTAATTCCTTGCACAGTCGTCAGCAACGGGGCCTGTCTGTTTCGACCTTGACCGCCCCTTGTAGCCAGGTCGATCCGAGGCAGTTGTATTGTTCTCTTGAGTAATACCATAGCGAGCAGACCGGTTACTGGCCAAATCGTGCCCCGGACGATGTAGCATTCCCTACTAACGGTATCGTCCTGCTACCGGACAGTTATGTCTACTGTCACGACATAATAGATCGTATACTTACTGTATGAATCTCAAGATGCACATATACATGTACATTTTCTTTCTTACCTACCCTTCAATCACACCACGCGTTTCAACCATACTGCTCTATACGCGATTCCTGGTTCCGCGCCCCTCACCGGACTTACTGGTATTTATTAGGGACCCAATGATTCAATTATTATTTATTTATTGTTTTTTTTTATTTATTTATTTTTTATTTATTTATTTATTTTTTTTATTTTTTTTTTTTTTTAGCTTTTCTTGTTATAGTTATTTCCATGTCATGTAATATTTATTTATCTAAATCAGTTTTATTATGGTCGCGAGCCGTGATACTTAAATAAATATTTTATTAGTTCTCTATGAATCCATCGTTATTGCAACAATGTATACCTGTTCGGGTCCACTCCTTAGACAAAAGGTTTACGTTTGCTTTATAATTTTTAAAGTTAAAATTTTAACAATCACATGGATTTAATAGAGCCGTATTTTTCGTAAATATTGTAGCAACCCTAAATGTTTTCGCGCCCAAATCACTGAATACGTCGTTTTTTTTATGGATAAATCCATATTGATAACACACTGAAGTATAATATCGGAATGATGGTTTGGTTTTTGCACTAAACATCCAGAAAGTTTAGAGCCACGTTCCTGAACACGAACCTGTGAAACGAGCATAGTACTTAGCTTCATTACGTTTGAAAACTTTGCCATATTTAAATGCAAACCCACACGCGATTTCCGTTTGCTCGCAAATTGTTCTTGCAAATATATCAGTCATTTCCCCGGTTGAAGTAAAGTATATTCCCTATGCGAGTAAGTCTTTTTTTTGGTTTCACTTCTTTCCACGCCTCCCTAGATAGTGTAAGTGAAAACTTCATCTTTTTGGCACTATAAGTTTCTATCAGAAATGTTGAAAGAGTCGCTTTTTCGTTCACTAGTAGCATCCTCGGGTTTGTTTATATTAAATTTCTTTATTATATCGTCCCTCATACCACTTCTCTTTGTATGTACTACAGTATACACGTGTTTTGGAGTAATTTCCGAACCAACACTGGGAATGTAGGTCGCAATTTCTTTAAAAACAGAATGCGAGCGTGGATACACTTTGCCATTAGCGTCAATTCGCCGATATTCGTCTTTGCTCAAAGCTTCAAACAATTTATCGCGATCGTACAATCTAAACAGTAAGAACTCAAATGACACTGAACAACTGAATCGCTTAAATCAAGCTATAAACAATGAAAAGTGCACAGTTACGAGAATTAAAAATAATATTCGGTCATAAATTAAGCACGGTTAGCGGATATTTAGATTTAAGTATTTGTCGATCTTATGTAGAAGTTTGCAACCAGAGATAATCCTTCCTGTCATAAAGGTTTTAGTTTATAGAATTCTCTAAAATTACATTAGTACCATTACGTACCAGCACCTTTTGTTTATAACAATAGGAAATATCAAAATGATAGAACCGCCCACCAATAAAACACATTAGAAATTTTGCAAAATTTCATCTGTTAAGGTTTAAAAATTCTTTCCACCAGTCTAAGATCATAGCTAATTACCACAACATACTTGGTCATAATAACGTGTTTAGATGTAACATCGTGTATATTTCTAATATACTTCTGTGAATAAATAATATAACAATCATCAAACATTTTAATATATTTACAAACATCATTTCCATCAATACACACCTTCTAAAACAATTAATACAAGTAACTGTTAATTAAAAAATTTCTGAAATTGATGCTGCATTTCCGTTTAGAATATGTCATCTCAATTTTGAAATGTACCTATCTTAGATAATCACGTATATGAAACAAATTTTCATGAATTTTAGGACCAAGTTTTACGACATAGATACTGTAGGTAGCGGACCGCGAAATTTGTATTATTGCAGTAAATGTTTGTCAAATCGCCATTGTTACCGCGATAGAAAATATAATTAGTGGATTTTTAATATCTTGATAATACGTCGTAATTTGGTAATGTTTTCAAAATATTTTATTTATATATTTTATGTAAGGAATGTAGGATTGTGTGTAACTAGTATTTGGATGAGCGTTGAAAAACATGTGTTTTGAGGTTTGACTAGCAGATGCACGCTTAAAAGCTGCTTTACTGAAGGGGCGTAACGAATGATTGGAAATTCTTATGTGCACATTCTTGGTGTAAAAATGTCGCTAGTTAGTAATTAATTACGACGGTACACACTGCAATCAAAGACGTCTTTGTGTGGTACTTGAACTTGACGAATGCATATTTTTAAAATTAAGATGTCGTTCAATAATAAATATGAAACTGTTCCAACAATATTTTTTTGTTTTTTATTACTTTTGAAAAATGGGGGTTGATCCCGGGAGTAAATGTAATTAGTTTTTGAAATCGGGGGAAAGGTAGTTATAGTGTCGACGGAGCCAGATCGAGAGGGTTAATTAAATATGTGAATAGGTTGTCTTTAAAATAATTCTTGTGTTAGTTTTAATGTGTTTTTCAAATATTAATCTATAAATAACAGTCACCCTTTTTGAAGTGAAACCACGTATGTTAACGATTTGTGTCTATGTTCAATTAAAGGAATATATATTCAAGCGTAAGTAGGTATTTTTATATAAACTAAAGCTGTCAGCAAATAATTCTACAAGTCTAGATCACCTATTAAAAATCGAGCATTGCCTTGCAAAGGTATCTTATTCGCACGCGGGCTCCTTAAGCTGAAAGCTGCTAAAATAAAATACAGTACAGGGCTCCCTTACTCTGGTATTGGTGTGAATTAGCATTGTTGTTTGTTGTTCATATTTATATTTCTGTAGAGGTGGGCTGATGAATGGGTACTTGATACCGCTTTGGTTATTAATTATAAAAGGCAATTGCCAAGTGGGTACACACTCCCGGGCCAGTTAACCATTAAACACCTCGAATTTTATTTTTATTGTTTTTATTGTTGTATAGATGAATGTGGAACCTCAGAAAGGGGCGCTGTATTTTTCTAACGTACTCAAACGTATATACCGGTCACGATGTGCTGATCTACTTATAAATTAACCTTGTGAGGCTTCGGTTTAATGAGTTTTTTTGCCAGTTTGTTAAATAGAATTATTTGTCTGCGAACTAATTTCTTTTTATATGTAATTTATTGTAATTTGACTTATGTATTTTGTGCTTTCGTAGTCACTAACCAATTGTGTATGTGTAAATTCCTTGTCTATTTTCTTTTGTCCAGGCCGTTAACCTTATTATCACCTTTGCAATTTTGCTGTTGTTGTATTTTATATGTACGTAATTTGTTTTATTGTTTTAAGTACTTAGATGCTTGATATAATGATTTTTAGTTTGGTTATTTGTGACACAATTGCGTGTGTGACTACAAAAGTTTTTATTATTGTGTTTCTGTGTAACTAAACTGCTTTTTATCCATTTTCTCTTAACCTTTTCATTCACCGCGTCCATTTGGATGAACATCAATTTTCTATAATATTTATAAATTTAAAATCCTTTCTTTTTAATTAAGTCACTTTGACCATCCGAATATACATCCATAAAGAACATATTTAAGGTATGTGGCGCCATCCATAACCAAACGTGCGAACTTTAGAAACATTTTAGTAATGTCAGTTTCTTGTTGTCAAAACAAGCTGTTGATATCTGTGCAATAAAATACGTTATAAAGCCATAATACAAATATAAATAAGTGCTGATTACCACCGTTGGTAAGTAAAAACTATGAACTAACTAATTTTCATAAAAATTGCTCAAAATATTGATAGTAAAATCTTGATATAGAAGTTTGAATTAGTATGTCCATTTTGATGGGCAAAATGACCTAAGATCAAAAGTTCAATTTTTCAGGTATAAAACAAAATGGATTTACCTTCAACCAGTAAAGCAAAGAAGTGGGAGCGTCCATTGACAGAACAGGAACTGTTGAATGTCTAATGAATGACAATGATTCTGTAATAATCGGCTTATCGGATAATAATTTCGATGATATAGCTAATATTGGAAACATTCCCGATTTACAGAATATTTTCGACGATGACCTACAAAAACCGGAAGAAAACGAAAATGACCGAGAACCGGAAGGAAACGAAATTGGCCGAGAACAGGAAGGAAACGAAAATGGCCGAGAAAATGAAAATGTGGATGCGGAAAAGGCGACGAATGAAAGGAAAGGATTTTACGAACTTTACAATTTTAACGATAAAAAGAAAATCACTTGGAAAAGTGGAATCCAGTATCAAATGCGGCCGATCAAATGGTTTACTTCTGATCCCGAGTCTGTTCATCAATTGCCCTCTCCAATTAATTTTATTATGAAGTATATCCCGGATTCTTTGTTCGAACCAGTGGCAGAGAAAACCAATTTCTTTGCAAATCAACAAAATATTGCCCGATTTTCTCCAACATGCAAAGAGGAAATGAAGCGATTTATAGGAATTCATATTATTATGGGAAACCTAAAATTCCACAGAGCAAGATTACACTGGAATCAGTTCACCAGCATTTCCATAATAAAAGAGAACATGACTTTTAACCGATTCTCTAAGTTGAGAAATGCAATACATTTAGTAGATACCACAGCAAGAGGGGATAATCAAGATGGCTTATGAAAATCAGGGACATTTATAATGCGATCAGAAACCGTTGCTTGGAGATTGAACTAGAAACGAATGTCTGCCTGGACGAACAAATCATTCCTTTCAAAGGTCAAATGAATGTCAAACAATATCTTCCAAATAAGCCTAAGAAGTGGCGTATCAAGTAATGGATTTTGGCGGGTCAAACTGGAATGTTTTACGACTTTATAATATATCAAGGATCACAAACTGAAATAAAAGATATATATTTTCAATTTGGACAAGGCGCTGGGACTGTTATGCAGTTAACCGAGAGAATAGAGGGTAAATACCATGGCCTTTATTTCGATAATTATTTTAGTACGTACAATTTGTTTCAATATCTAAACAGTAGATCTATAATGCTGTAGGAACAATAAGAGTAAACAGATTTCCTGGTGTAAAACTGGTAAGCGATAAAGAACTGAAACTAAAAGGTAGAGACAGTCTTGATGTTGCTGTTAGTACTGACGGCATAGTACTCACAAAATGGTTCAATAATAATATAACCGTAGTGGTTGCTTCAAATTTTACTGCCAATGGAAAATTGGAGAATTGCAAGAGGTGAGATAAGAAATCTGGAAGTGATATAGAAGTAGCACGCCGCGAATCTATAACACTCTACAATGCAACCAATCTCGTCCAAATCTTAAAAACTGTTGTTTTTCACTACCCTTAACGTGAATTTTGTTAAACGGCAGCAGAGTTCTTATCAGCTCCTCTTGGAAATCGTATGGCACATACCTTGACCGCTATTTCAAGCCGTGATATTTATCCTCTACATACCTTATCTGTCTTGACATGAGCTTTGATATACAATAATCTCGAGGTGACTTTATCAGCATCAGCAGTAATGAACCATGATCTGTAATCACGGCAATTTCTTTCGGTAGGAATTCGTTATCAACATCTCTAAACCCGTGTACGTCCAAGTATGCGTCCATCTTCTTTCACTTGCTGCTGGATACTGAAGTTCGTGATCTAGAGTTGTCCCTTTTAACAGGCGAAATCACGTTATCGAATTCGGCGTACACCAAACAGTTAACGGTTTCTACGAGAGCTTCTTGAAAGTCATAGTCATAGTTAACACTTTTACGTCGGTTCTTGTAACAGGATATTTTGCCGCAGTTGTTTCTAAAGCTTTAGCGTATGCAATTAGAATGGTGGGATTGATTCGCATACGCCTCACCAGTAAACTAGCGTCCATAATTCGCGTCTTGTAAGTTGAAGCGTAAGCCGCCATCTCTTGATCGTACAAATTTAGCCTTTAATTCAACACCGCTTATGAGAAACTTTTCCTGATTAAATAAATCCGAGTGCACGTGACCAATCATCTCGATTTGTTTGCTGGTCGCTGCAACGTTTCGAGAAACGATTATTTACAACCTAGATGTGAACTCTTCGCCTCCTTTCCATAATTTAACCCAGTTGGAAGGGTATTGGATATGAGGCGGGAGGCAGTTTCCCTGTTCCGATTAACCGTCCAGAAGGCGGTGTCATCCGCAAACTGAGCAACGACTACTCGGGTTGTGTGACTTCGGGAATGTCGGATGCGAAGATAATACAGAGGATCGGGGCTAAGGCAGAACCTTACGGTATGCCTGCTGTGGGTTGGAAATGATCTGAGAAGGTTTTCCCTACTTTGACCCGAACTGACCGATTGGTCAGGTACTAGAGTAGGAGTTTGGAGAAGGAATCGGGAATATTGAGGTTGCGGATCTTGTGCAGAAGACCGGCGTGCTAGACCCTGTTAAGTGCTTGCTTAATGTCCAGAAAAACAGCCAGATTGCATTGCTTGTGATTGAATGCTCTGGTGGTCTCTGTAAGCAGCTTCAACAAGGGATCGTGACACGTTCGGTTGGGGCAGAAGACGAATTGGCTGTTGAGAAGGAGGTCGTTAAATTCTAGGTGGTCCCTGAGTCGCCTGGCTAGAATCTGCTCAAAGCATTTTCCTAGGCAACTCAAGAGGGAGATTGGTCTATAGGAGAAGGGTGAGGTTAGTTCGGCGTGGAGTTTGGGTATCATGACGGAGGAGGCCTATTTCCAGTCCATCGGGAAGTAGGATAGGATTAGGCATTGGTTGTAGATGTTGTAGAGTAATCGGAGGGCTGGGTCGGGTAAATGACGGAGGATTTGACGACTTAGGTCAGGCTATCGAACTGTTGCCAGAAGTTTCCATTTCTGTAATCTAGCTGGGAGGTTGCTTTGGTCCAGGAGTCTTCGGTGTGTTTGTTGGCTTCTCGCGTTAAGGCGATTGTATTCAGTCTTGAGAGCCGGGTCCCTGGATTGCAAGAAATGACAATAGATTCGTGTTTTCTCTTTGATCCAGTTCACAATGTGTTGTGGGAGCGGTTTGTGGGAAATGTCGATGTTTTATAGTGGTACAGAGATATCGACCGCTTCCGTAATTACGCAAATTAGGTCTCTAATGGCTGGCGAGATCTTGGTCCGTTTGAAGATTGGGTGTGGGAAGGTTGTTGAAGGTGTGTTCGGAGAACACATTCCAGTCTGCTTTTGAAAAATATTTAATGACTGTGTATTGAGGAGGTGTAGGGGGAGCTGGACAAAATGAAGTTTTGACCAGTAGAGTTATATGATCTGATGTGATCGTGGTGTCTAGAAAGCACTTACGATCGAAATAGTGAGCTATGGGTTCGGAAACTATGATGTGATCTACTATTGAGTCCCCTAAGTGTTCGAAATATGTTGGTTGGGTGTTGGCGATTCGCAAAAGCGGCAACTGCAACAGAGCGGAGGATAGCCTGTTACCGTTGCCATTAGTTGCGATGTCACCGAATTGCATGTGGCGGTCATTGAAATCACCTAGGATAACTGCATTAGGGAGGCTAGGGGCGTAGATTAAAAGGTCATCGGATAGGGTGTTGTGGCCGTGCGGGTTGTAATAAGAAATAAATACTATAGGAGTGGGAAAATCCACCATCGCAACAACACATTCGAGATGTTGTAGGTGCGCAGGAATTTGAAAAGGAGTGGATGGGAAGCAATTTTTAATTAAGAGGGCGGTTCCGTAGTGGCTACTGTTGACAAATGTGTGATACGTGTTAAAGTTTAGTGTGCATCTATTTGTGAGTTTTTTTTCCGTGATGGAAAGGATGTATATATTGTGTGTATGTAAGAAGTGTATAAGTAAGGGGCGGTTCCGACGAACGCCCCTGTCATTAACTGTCCCTGTTACGATATCCATCGTAGAAGGAGTTAAGGATTAGGTTGGCGGATTACGGCGACCTTCATCCGCGTACCGGATACGCAGATGTAGATCCCCCGTTGGAAGAAAGTTTGGAATAGCGAGTCTAGGGTGCAGACAACCCTATCTCGCCGGTCGGGGAACATTTGGAAGAGGGAGTGGGTGAGGATTTGTAGGAAGTCTTTTATAGATTATCTCAGGAATATAAAAGCCCTCCGCTTCGCGTCGGGATTTTAACATTCCCTCGAGCCATAATCTTCTGATTATGCCCTTAATACATAAATATCTATTGTGTGTGTATGTGTGTGTGCGCGCGCGCGCGTGTGTGTGTGCGTGAGTAATTGAACATACAGATAAATCAGGTATAATTTCGAATGCATAGGTGATGATGCTTATATAAAACGCTAGGGTAGAAAATGATTATTATTTCACCTAATACTGGACCTTAATGTTTTTTGCAACATCAAATTTTTTAAATATTTGTAAACACATTAATTAACACGACGCCACTTTCCAATCATAATGAAGTTGTATAACTGTTAAATAACAAATGCATTCCATAAAAGCAGTTTTATCATATAGGTGAAATCTTTTAAATGTATGTTGTAAAAAACAAAACATCATTTTATATAAATTCATATAAGTTCGCTCTAAGTAGTCTGCGAAAGATAAAGGTAAATACGAGTTGCAGTAAGGTGATATAGATAATTAGGTTTGTATATTTTATATTCTAGATTACTTAATGATGGTAAAGCCAATTGCCAGTTTTATATCAACTATCCATAAATAAAAACACAAAACGGTTTAGTGAACTGTATAAAATATTTCAATATGTAGTTTAGTTCCCCAACGCCGTTATTATTCGAACAGTTGAAAGAAATAATACATCTGAAGGTATGCGCATTATTTTGTAATATATATTTTACTTGATATTGTTCACAAAAATGCCAATAAAGATTTTAATGTGTTATTATAGGGGGAGGCTGTCATAAATCAACCAACTCTGCGTCAGCTCTTATTCTACCTGTTTATTTCGTTAATTAGATAAAGGTGTGAGTGTTATGCTATTTTTTAAAATTAATTAATAGCATTATGTGATACGTATTTGTTGGTTTTAAACTTCGTAGTTATTGATTCGCATATAATAATAAACCGTTAAAACCTTTTGTCTTTTATTTCCGTTATAGCAATTTGGTATTTTGAACTGTGGCTGATTTTGAGCAAGTGAACTGTAATTAATTAAACCAAATCAGTTCTTGAACTATAAGCTGGTTCTCGCAAACTGTAACGCATGATTTATTGATTTTGGTTGATTGATTGATTTGCTTTGATTTGATCGAGCATGATTTGTTTGAGATTCATCTGCTTAATTAATTAATTAATTGATTTGTTTGTGTGTGAGAAAGTGCCGAAAGAGAGAGAGAGAGAGAGAGAGAGAGAGAGAGAGAGAGAGAAACGGATAAATGAGATAGAGAGAGAGAAAGAGAAAGGTGTGCATGATCAACTTCTATTGCAGAAAATGTTCATTAGTCTATACACCACTAGATGGCGCCACACACAAACCCTAATTAGCCCTACCACTACCTTTATTACAGAAAAAATATTCATTAGTCCATACACAAGTAGATATCAACACAAGTTTCGCAACAAGGTTAGGGCCCATTATTTAAAATTTTCCGTCAGGGGACCACGACAGGGGCGCAGACCCTGCCACAAGACCGAAGGCCTACATGGTAGTTCTTACATTTGCCTTACGCGTTAGCATCAGGGTCCCTTTATTATAATATCATTTTCAGGCAAGGGAGCCGGGGCGCATACCCAACACAAGTTCTTACAGCTGTCTTATGAGGTAGAATTAGGGGCCCTTATTAGAACATTGTGTGGGGACGCATTTGCCTACCTGACAAAGGGGCTCTTAATACAACTAAATTAGGGTGAAAATTCCGTCAAGAGGTTAAAAATGACCGCCGAAAAGAAGCCATAGGTGTGAACCGACAAAAAAGTTCTTAACACATCCAAAAGGGTTCTAATTAGGTTGAAAATCAAGGGTTGAAAATGGCCTCCGAAAAGAAGTCATAAAAAAGGTTTTTAATACAACCAAAGGACTCTAATAAGGGTGAAAATCAAGGGTTGAAAATTCTCTCCGAAAAGAAACCATAGGGGTGAAAAAATACGATCCCCACGTGGGCATATAAAAAAATGAAATGTGAGGTCCCAGGGGGCGGGGCTTGTGACGTAAAAAAGTGGTGGATGGTGCCTCGGTACTACTCTTATTTATGAATAAAGTGGGTTTTATTGGTGGTTCTTTCCCACAATAGTACCTTAACGAGCTGAACCACCATTGCGCAAAGCTCGTTGATTTTAATTTGAATAGTTTCATTTTTTATCTGCCCCCCCTCCCATGATGCAACACTTACCTCATCCAGCCTATCTAGTTCAGATAGCAGAGCGTACCTACTACTAGACGGCCACTTCGTTTGATCAGATTTGAGGTTTGCGAGTAATCAAATATCAGACTAAATAAATTCTAATCTTTTAATTATTGTCAGGAAAGTTCATGTAAGGCAAGCAATCTATTTGAGTAATAGTAACATTATTGTCAGTCAAGTCAAGATATATCACTTAGCCATTATTTTGTTCTTGAATTTGCATTCTTGCAAATAAGTTCAAATTACACTACATTCCGGCCCCTTTCGTATTATAGCCAAACCCTATCCGAACGTGTACCGTTTGTTGGATGAAGAGATGAATTCTATCAAGGGGAATTATAACATTACTAACCTGAAGTTTTATCATAGGCCAGAATCCTAGGAATATCTACGGCCAAAAATAAGCAGAAGTGTGGTTGAATATACCCATTTTTTTTGTTCTTATTTTTTTCTATTTTTATTATTCATATTATTTTATGCATGTATTGTTTAGTCATACTCTCTAATTCTTTATTGAGCATGTTGTC
This sequence comes from Vesta saturnalis, assembly GCA_036346205.1. Taxonomy (NCBI): domain Eukaryota; kingdom Metazoa; phylum Arthropoda; class Insecta; order Coleoptera; family Lampyridae; genus Vesta; species Vesta saturnalis. The sequence goes on along the minus strand of JARFJB010001017.1, from coordinate 1,403,941 downwards.
TAATAGACGTTTAGTTTGCCGAGTTAAGCTGGTTACTAATTAAGTTTTGTTTTAGTACTAACGGCTCTAGTTCATAGCGGAAGGTAGCGAAGGACAACGATCCGAAGCGAAGGATGTTACGATGTTGAAAACCCTTCGGATGTTTCAGAGCGGACATCGTCGAGCTTTCAAAAGGGTGTTCTGTGGGTAGCGGGCCGCGAAAATTGTATTATTGTAATAAACGTTTGTTAAACCGCCTTTGTTACCGCGATAGAAAAGATAATTAATGGATTTTTGATATCTTGATAATACGTGGTAATTTGCTAATGTTTTCAATATATTTTATGTAAGGAATGTGGGATTGTGTGTAACCAATATTTCGCTGAGGGTTGAAAAACATGTGTTTTGCGGTTTGACTAGCAGGTGCACGCTTAAAAGTTGCCTTACTGAAGTAAGGTATCATCAGTAACGAATCATTGGAAAGTCTTATGTGCACATTCTTGGTGTAAAAATGTCACTAGTTAGTAATTAATTACGACGGTACACACTGCAATCAATACGTCTTTGTGTGGTACTTGGAAACTCGAGACCTAAATGTAGGGTTTGTTACTGACGAATGCATATTTTTAAAATTAAGATGTAGTTCAATAATTAATATGAAACTGTTCCAACATAATAATTTTTTGTTTTTTATTACTTTTGAAAAATGGGGGTCGATTCCGGGAGTAAATGTAGTTAGTTTTTGAAATCGGAGGAAAGGTAGTTACAGTTAGAGTGTGGACGGAGCCAGATCGATAGGGTTAATTAAATACCTTCATTGTAAATAGGTTGTCTTTAAAATAATTATTGTGTTAGTTTTAATGTGTTTTTCAAATATTAATCTATAAATAACCGTCACCCTTTTTGAAGTTAAACCACGTATGTTAACGATTTGTGCCTGTGTTCAATCAAAGGAAGTCTAAGTAGGCATTTTTATATAAACTAAGGCTGTCAGCAAATAATTCTACAAGCCTAGATCACCTATTAAAAATCCAACATTGCCTTGCAAAGGTATCTTATTCGCACGCGGGCTCTTTAAGCTGAAAGCTGCTAAAATAAAATACATTACAGGGATCTCTCACTCTGGTATTGGTGTGAATTAGCATTGTTGTTTGTTGTTTATATTTATATTGCTGTAAATGTGGGCTGGTGAACGGATACATGATACCGTTTTGGTTATTAATTGTAAAAGGCAATTGCCAAGTGGGTACACACTCCCGCGCCTGTTAACCATTAAACACCTCGAATGTTTTTTATTGTTGTATAGATGAATGTGTAACCTGAGAAAGGAGCGCTGTATTTTTCTAACGTACTCAAACATATATACCGGTCACGATGTGCTGATCTATTTGTAACTTACCCTTGTAAGGCTTTGGCTTAATGAGTTTTTTTGCCAGTTTGTTAAATATAATTATTTGTCTGCGAACTAATTCCTCTTTATATGTAATTTATTATAATTTGACTTATGTATTTTGTGGTTTCGTAGTCACTAAACAATTGTGTATGTGTAAATTCCTTGTCTATTTTCTTTTGTCCAGGCCCTTAACCTTATTATCACCTTCGCAATTTTACTCTTGTTGTATTTTATATGTACCGTAATTTGCTTTATTGTTTTATGTGCTTATTTACTTAAAGACCAGCATTATTGGTTTTAAAGGGCCACATGTTTGATATTATGATTTTAATTTTGATTATTTATGACACAATTGTGAGTGTGACTACAAGGGGTTTCTTTTTTTTATTATTGTGTTTCTGTGTAACTAAACTGCTTTTTATTCATTTTTTCTTAATGTTATAATTTTGTACGCACTTTAACCTGATTTAATGGTATTTTCTTAAATATTTAACCCTTTCATTGTTTTTTTGTGTTATTTGATTTATTAATGTACTTGCGCAATTACTTATTTATGAATAAAGTGGGTTTTATTGGTGGTTTTTTCCCAAAATAGTACATTAACGGGCTGAACCACCATTGCGCAAAGCTCGTTGATTTTAATTTGAGTAGTTTCATTTTTTACCTGCCCCCCCCCCCTGATGCAACACTGACCTCATCCAGCCTATCTAATTCAGATAGCACAACGTACCTACCACTAGACGGGCACTTCGTTTGATCAGATTTAAGGTTTCCGAGTAATTAAATATCAGGCTTGCAAATAAATTCTAATGTTTTAGTTGTTATTGCAAATAAGTTCAAATTACACTTTTCAAGATAGGGTACCTGGGGACCCTACAATACCTAATTACAGCGAGAAATCTTTATATAAGATTGCCAGGTGGTTTATGACGTATTCTAATAATGTCTTATAATCACTTATAATTACACGAGAGGTATTCATTTTATCGAGTAAATTTGTGTTGTTTAATAAAAATCTGTTGCCTAGCAATTAGACGATTGGTGTCGGATTTTTAGGTTAACAGTTTTTCGAGTCAAATTGCTAAAGAAAACAGATTAGAATTTAAACAACACAAATTTACTCGGTATAAATACAAACCTCGAGTGTAATTCGGGAGGACAATTTAACGAACAAGCAATTTTGAAACATCAATGTAGTTCAATATGTGGGTAGTTTGCATTTAAACACTAGAAATAAAGACATTTTTATTTGAACGTGCAGTATACGGGAACGGATACTGCGATAATTGATTAGAAAAATAAATAAGTCAAAAACCACTAGTGCATTTGTCAGGGGTAATACCATAAGAGCTTGTGTTTACTCGGACAAACTTTTATTTTGAACGAAAGTTTTGTTGCTTAGTAATTGACGAGAGCAAATATGGTCGGGCCGGCGAGAGGTGTCTTATGACTCATCTTTTAGTAAAGCATGGTTTAAGATTTTAAAGACGTATGTCGTTATTGGTTCATATAGTTAGTAATTTTGAATACCAACAAAACATCGTCAATGTTTGTAGGTTATTTTCAAATTTATGCCACGCTGTCAAAACACGATACGAAACGAAATACGAAGAATAATTTGAGGTTAAATAGCCAAGAAGACATCTGACAGCGTCATGCGCTTTGACTTTAGAATCGACATACGGTTTTAAGTCCTGCATTTAAAATATACAGCAGACGTATATTATATAACCCGTCTTTCTTTAAGTGGGAACGTCGCACTAAGATAAAGGGAAACAGATGCTTTCATAGTAATAATTATATCACCATTCTCGAGTCCGCCATGAGACACCTCTCCCCGGCGCTACTATAATATGGTATTTGCTCGAGTCGTATTATTTTGTCAAAATGAAAGTTGGTCCCGGGAATAAACACAAGCTCGAATGGTATTTGGTTAGACAATTTAATGAATCATTTAATTAGAAATAATAAACTATATTTTAAGCTTTACTGATAGAATTTAACCATTGTTATCATGAAAATCAACATGTAGTTTATCCACTTGCAAATATACCTACTAGCAGTTTATCCGATGTTAAAGTAACAAAACGTGTATTAAAATGCATTGTCTTTGATGGATGAATTAAATTGTCGCTTTAAAAGTTGTAGGTAACTTTTGCCGCTATCAAAAGTGACAATTGCACTGCGACTTATAAATTTTTTTATACATGAGTTAAATTGTCAGTCCATAAGGGGATGTAAAAAATTGTTGAAAATGCAACTTTTCTTGGGAGTTCTGAGTAGCACCACAAGAGTTCTAATAATAACTCTTAATAAACATGGCTCTCAAACCATTATTATCAGAGTTCTGTCGAAATTTCGTTTTCCTGTGTGAAAATGTTTCCAAGTCCACAAGGGGATGTGAGCACCATGAGTAGCACCATAAGAGTTCTATCGCTAATTATAAGGGTAAAACGATGCAATTGTGATAGTAAAGTAGCTATCGCCAATTTTGGGATTGCACTTTGTGAATTTGGCACTCCTGACTTTGCGTGCTGATTATTTCGATTAATCTAGCGGAACTATTTCCACCACTACGATAGAACTCTAGAACTATTAGGGATGCGGTAAGAACTCCACTAAAATTTTGCTTTTTTTTTTAATGTAATGCTACCTTCACAGGCGTGCAACAAATCGATGGAAGGTAATTTTCAAAAACGAAAAACTGAAGGTAGTTTCTCATCTCAAGGATGACAACGAGATAATCTTCATATAACTTCAATGACAAGTAATTACTAGAATAATAAAATATTTATCTTTTGTGGCCTTTTTAATGGTGTATTTTTATATTATACAATCTAAACGTTTCAATAACACTTACAGTTATCTTCATCAGTAGTAATATCTATTAAAACTGTTAAAGATGTTGAAACAATTTTGTAAAAGTTGAAAAATTACAACATAAACATCAGCCTGCTATATATCGATATAACAGTTTGAGAAACGTATAAAGCCAACTATAGAATTAAATTTTAGTAAAGAATAATTACGTCATTAAAAATTAAATATTGTTAAACTGTCTTAAAGATGACAAATCAGAACACCCTTTAACGGTCGAAGGCTAACAATGAAATATATCAGCCAAAAAACACATTTAACAAAATTTAATCAAGTTATAATGTAAGTGTAAGGTTGTGAAAAACTTCAATTTGAAAATGAAGCTTTCACAAATATAAACGTGACATCAAATAAAATAATCCAGTTAAATCTAATAAAGAAATAGCTTAGTCAATAATTGCAAGTGTTATTAACAATGAAAAGCATTAATGCAGAACGTTTTATGTAATTTTTTAATTTTAATTTTAATTTCAACTACATGTGTTAAATTATAGTGCTGTGGTAATTTAACATATAATTGGTTAAGCATTTGCTTCAGGGTCTAGGAAAAACACAGCAAAAACCTAGACATACCAAAAGTCAAAATTAAAATCAAAATCAAGACTTATCTTTATGCCTTTTTACTTTCTCGTATACTACGTATACTAAGAGAAAGTATTGCAATCGAAAAAAATTTTTTTTTGCGGATTTCAACGATTTCGTGTTCAGTGAGTCGAAAAATATCGATTTCGCGAAAAAAAATTTTCGTGTATGTCTGTCTGTCTCTGTGTCTGTGGGTGGCTCCGAGACTACTTCATCGATTTTATTGAGATTTGACATGGGCCCCTATATCTGAAAGTTATGTATAAAACTGGCTTTTCGTAAAAATCAATTAATGGGGGGCGAAATGAGGGTAGTTTTTTTGGGGGTGCATTTCCAAAACCAGAGCCAAAAAGTCTATCTCTGGTGAAAAGTTAGTAACCCTAAACCCCGATCGTAAAATTTTTTTTAAATTTAAAATGGCGGCCAATATGGCGATATTAGTACATTTCGGCGGTTGCGCTGTCACTAAGAAACGATAAAAGCTACTTGCAATTTGAAAATCGCAACTTGTAAATAAAAGTACATGCTTCCGAACGGTTTGTAAATATTTTTGAAAAAAATTAAATGTTGCCCTTAATTACGGGGTTAAAATTGCCCTTCTTTTCAAAATTGATTTTCATAAAAACGACTCTGGTATTTTTTTTTAACTTTACGTATTTTATATAACAAAAAACAAAAATATAATGAGCTTTATGAGATTTCTCTAACTTATCCAGGACCGAAGTGAAAATTTCAATCCCTCATAACAATGCTTCTGATAAAATGAAATCTTGAAATTAGGGGATTATATAGTGGACATATATAGCTGCTAAACTGCTATATTGAAATATTTTTAGCGCTTTCGGTTTTGCCGATAATAATAAAAAACATTAAAAATTATTATTAATTTTATTAAATACATAAATAAAAAGTTTACCTTGAGTAGGACTTCAACCTACGACCTGTACTCTAGCAAAGTACAGGTTCGTTCATAACAAAAACTTATAACAAAAAAAAAATTATTTTTAAAATTTTTTTAATAGGTTATATCAAAGTTTCAAAAACAAATCTAAAGTATTTTAAAGCTAATTTCGCATGCTATCCAAATATGTAAAAATATACAGTGATTTACAAAATACAGGGTGAATAAGAAAAAATAATTTTTGTATTATATTGTAAGTTGTACGGAGTTAGGAATTGCTGCGGGCAACAGTTAGTTTCCTTATACGTGAAAGTGTTATGTCGAAGTCCATCGGCCAGGTTTTTTTAAATATAAAATGCCAAAACCTATTTCAACGGAGATTTTCTTCTTGTCTATTAAAATTATTAGGGTGTTTATATATCTCAATAGCTTCACGTTGTAAACGAACATAATAATGAGTTTGTCTTGACAATATTTCCATATTGTCAAATTGAATGGCATGGTTTAGATTATTTAAGGCATGGTCAGCTACCACAGACTTCTCTGGTTGACCTAATCTACAAAATCTGATATGTTCTTTACGTCTTGTAAAGAATAGCCACGCGACATGTATGAAATCTCTACAGTGATTTTAAACTGTGTCCCATAATTCGGATTAATGAAATCTAAACTCTACACGAGATTTTGCAAGAACGAATTCAAAAATGGGGAAATTCGTATCTATGAAAACTAAGCTTTGTTGTTGGTTGTATCGTCGTAGTTTTTTCGTATATTTTACTTTATATTTTATGATCACATGATATTTTTGAATTTGATTTAATAATCTAAGCATATTTGAGTAATGTGCCACAAAAATGGTTTAATGTAGCAAGTTTTTTTAATTCAAATTCTGGTTGTATTGTATAGCTAATGTGCGCTTAAGGTGTTTGATATGAAATGTAATCACCATGGCGTCTACTTTACGATTATATCAGATGCGTACTACGCAGTTCATAAAAAAACGAAACCACTCTTTTTGAAAATTGCTCTCAAAATAAAGAAGCGCTCCATACATAACGTAAACGTTCTAGCGCTGTTATGAGAAAAGATCAGATCAGGAAATGTAACCATTCCCAAACTAATGAAATATGTAATAGTCAGCTTGTCTGTTGTATCAAGAAGAAGGTTTTCATAAAAAATAAACTTATAAATATTAAAGCAAAAACATCTTTATTACAGCCCTGGTTGCTGTTTATTTCATAATTATTTAAGCTTGATTCACACTTTCCGTAGGGTACGATTAGGGTAATCTTATATAGAGATTGCAAAAGTAGATACACTTAACGGTTTGATTTCCTCAACGATTAACGTACATCCGCAACTATTATTCCGAGGTGTTTCTGAGTCTTTGTCTTATCGTGCTTTTATTATTATATTATACTGTGTGTAAGTTTACATAAAATATTGTATTATAAACTCAGTGCACGTTTCATAATAATCTTTTGTACTATAGCAACCATTTTATACAAAAAAAAACACCGCTCTTTATTGCTACCTAAACCTAAACCAACTGGTATATAATACATTTTTTGCCTAAACGACACATTGAAAGCGCGGTATTTTATTGGCCGCAAAAACGGAGTGAAATCGCTATAAATCCATCAGTGACTGTTTGTCCTGAAGGGCTCTAGAACTCAATTTCCCGCTCAGATTCAGAAAAAAAATCGGTGTTTATCAGATTGGCCGACAGAAGTGCACACTTTAATTATAACTAAAAATAATTGGTTCATAATGATTTTCAATTTACAAATAAACGTACTTTATATTTTAATAAAATGCAGTAATACTAGTAATAATACTACTTCTTATTACATTTACAACGTGCAGCGTTGTAAATATTTTATTACATTCATTTTAGACATTTTTCCAACGCAAATGGAGCCATAAAAATCTGAACCGCAGCGTTCTAAAGAATTTAAATGGATAAACGTGAATTCGTCCGAGGGTACCGAAGAGCACAGGTTAAATATACGTTATGATTTTAGATTGAATAAGGGGTTCTTGAGCCTTTCAGTACTGAAGTTGCTCAGTAGTGGTACGGCTAGCCGATATTTTACTTCAATCGTTTAATTAGCAAATGCTACTTCAGAATAAGTGGCAAGTAATATTTACACCAAAATTTTAACATTACTTAATAAAGTTATTAAATAGTTTAAATAATTAATTAGTTATTCAATAATAATATAAAACCATTATTTTAAGTCCCGAGTGACAGTTACAATAACTGATTATATCATAAGTTATATGCAAAAACTAAGACATTATTAATCATACAGTAATAAATATCACCAAACCAAAATTACTTGAATAAAATTTAAAAAATAAAACAAATGTAACATAAACAGTTCACTATTTAGGTACACAATCTCGACATTTATGCGATATATATGAGGCACTCAACTTTATGCAAACGTTCTCCCACCAATAATAATTTTAAAGTAATTTTAAAATTTTTTAAACAGTTAACGTTTTTAATATATTTACAAGATAAACTAAAAACAGCATTGAAACTAATTCATATAATGTGAAACTAACACACAGCGTGGGAGGTTTAAGTATGCTTTATTATTTTAATAAAAACATTTCAATGATTGAATATTTTGTGTATAAAAACTATTTTATTGTGAATACAAAGGATGTTTAATTCTTTTTGTGTTTATGTATATAACACTTTTAGCGAAAGAAAATAATAACTTGAATAAATATAAATCAATACATTAAATGCGTTATGTTTACTTATTTTTATTTATTTGTCGTTACACTCTTCACACATTTTGTAAGGTTATTTTGACGCATAGTGTATATGCGGTATTTTGATAACATATGCAACGTATTTTAAATGTAAATGAAGTGTTTGCACGAAAAAATTTTTTTGTGTATGCTGGATGTAAGTTGATGTAAATGATACGCCACTGGAGTTTAGTGGAACAGTGTGTGTCATATGAAAGAATATTTGAATGTTGTAGAAAGATTTTTCATGTTGAAAGCATTAATTTTGGTTGAAAAATAATGTTTTCGGAAATTGTTACTGAGACGGCACTGGAATGAGACTACTAGTTCGCCACTGGTCTTTTGCTGCTGTGTACAAAAGAATTCGGATTAAAGAAATGGTTGTAGACGTATGCGTGACTAAGATTATGATATATTGATTGTTGTATTAATGTGCAGTAAGGAATATGTATGCATGTTTTGTTTGTAGAAATTTTGTAATATGGTGCAATAATGAAAAATTGAATGCATGTTCAAGAATGAAGTTGTTAGAATGTTACGGAGATGTTGAATTGTGCGGAAATAGAGATCGCCCACATGAAAAATTTTCATAGAAAGTTAAGTTATGGTCTGGGTACCGTACAGAGTGAATATAATTACAATTAATGGTTTTTTCGGAGAGTTGTGAGTGAATTTACAAAGTAAATTCAAGATGGCTACGTTGTCCTTAGTTCCGTTTGCGTTGGGTCCATCCAGACTTCCACTCGGCAAAGAAACGTACGAAATACGCGTTCGTGCTAGGCAAATTTTTATATTAGCGGGAAGAAACAGGTAATATGGCGGGAAGAGGGTATATAAGCGAGAGCCAAATTGAAATAAGGGATAGTGAGAATCATTCGGTTAGAGCTTAAGTAAGGGAGGTTGCGCACGCGTTTTTGAAGGGACCTTAGAATAGTCAGTGTTCGATTATGTTTAGGAAAAATTTAGGTCAGCAGTACGTAAATAAGCGACTGCAATAACCCATAAGGGGATAAATCATATAGACTTTCATAAATAAATAGTTTGTGTGATTTCCTTTCTAGACATTTAAAAAATGCTAAAGCAAATTTAACAATAAAACAGCGAAATATTCAGTTAAGTGTTCAGTAAGCGTGTGATTCAATAAAAATAAAGAAAGCCTGAAGTAACCCTTTAAGTAACCGAATTAAAATAAAATTTATTGATTTTTGAATAATTTTAATTATACAATCTAATGATAAATAATTATTCGTCATATAATGTTATAAAATTGTTAAAGATGAGTAAACAATTTTTCAAATTTGACAAAATTGTTAACATCTTTAACAATTTAACAAATTACTGACAGATATGTAAGTGTTATCGAACGTTTAGATTAATGTACAATAAATAAAGATAAGTATTTATTATGGTTAATGGTAGTTTACTTTTCATATAACCGAATTAAAAGTTTGCAAATTTAGTTAGAGATTAGTGGTCGTTGGTGACATTAATTGTCGTATGTATACAATCGATAATATCAAATGAATTGCACAACGCAAATAAGAATTCTATTATACAAGTGGAAGTAAACATTCTTCATTGTGACATATTTGAAGGGCAAATTATACATCAGATTGCCCAGATGTGTATGTGTATTGCGCGGGAGTGAAGGACAGACAACTGTGCTCGAGGGTGTACAGTCTAATGAGTTAGCAAATACGGCTGTTTCTGTGTTTTGTGCCAGTGTGAGTGCAAATTTAAAAAGGATCACTGCAAGCAGATCATATGGACTTCACTATAATCGGATAGAGGATTAATTAACGTAAATTGTAAGACATAGTTTTATGTTTGTTTAACAGATGCAAGTACGATTATCTTTTAAGTTAATTTTGCTTATTGAGTTAATTCTTATTATAATAAAAAAGGACAATCGAACTTTATCTATTTTGGTGTGTTTAGTATATAAGATTTTGGTGGAATTTTTAATCTATTAGAAGTTTGTATATATTTACAATTGCAAATTGGTCAATATGTATCCATTATGTAATTTACTTTTGTTTATTTGTGTCAACTGAGATAAAAATTTTAGCATTAACCTGTGTAAATTTACCTAACGGGTTACATTTTTGATAAGTAAAGTTAATCTTTGAATATTTTTGCGTTTAATGATCGATTTGAAATTGCTTAATAAGTCAGATTGATTACAAAATTTTATTTTAAGTATTTTGAATTATTCGACAGTGTGTAAAATACAGAACACGAATAACGGAATATTTTTATTAAGTATAAATTACAGATTTGAAGTACTAAAATTCAAACCTATTGATGAATATTTAAATACGATTTTTAAAGAGAAAGTATTTATAAAATATATCGATGTTATTTATGATGAAAACGCTGACTTTTCGGAAACAAGTGAATGTTGTGGTGATTTAAAAATTATTAAACTGACTTTTTTTATTTCGGTTCTTTTCTAAATTGAGTAATGTTTATTTAATTCAGAGTTTCATAACAGTTGAAAATATAAATTTACATGTATACTAGGGAAAGTATTCAAATTAACGTTTTATGACTTGGAATTTTCATATGTACGGGGCGTGTTCAATCAGTTTACGACGACCTGTGTATTTCAAAAATTTTCTTAAGCGTTTGGATAAATTTGTTTTCAAGTGTGCTTGACTTTGAGTTGTGAATGGTTTTACTGAGTAGGCTACAATCCTGTCTTCCACAGTCAGGTAGGATTAATTTAAACTTCCGCCGTAAACTACTTATTTTAGAAAAATTTAGGATTGTGGTGGCGCCTAGAGACAATCTTTCCTGGACCGAGCATTGACAGTTGTAGATTTATGGTAAGTGTAAGGTGTTTGAAATTACTTTTCAATCATTTTATTCCTTATATCGATCTGGCCCATTTCCACTATAGCTGGCTTGGCAACCCGCTTACTTCGGTAACCCTGCACGACGCCTAGTGCGGTTTGGACGTGTAACAATTTATTTATACTTGTCAAAAGCTACATGCAGTGCCATTAAACTGCACATTCACGTACAGTAAGTATTTGTTTTTATTAACATCACATAAAGATAGGAAATATACGTGCTGATCACATCAAATTTTTTAATTCAATAAAACTAGCTGCTGTTCCACGAATTCGACGGTCACTTTTAAATCTTCGCGCCAATTCAGCTTCGAGCCCGTACACATTCGCCGGTCCGTCACGCCTGATCCGTTCGACTTTTTTTATTTTTCTCGTTTCAAATTAATATATAGATTGATTAATTTTTATTTGAAATACTCATCCTTTTAGGTTTTTTTATGGTGTATTTTTATATTTAAGTTATGCAATTTAAACGTTTCGATAACACTTACAGTTATCTTCGTCAGTAGAAGTACTATCTTTCAAAATTGTTATATTAATTTAGTAGGCTTATGTTTGCTTTTTCAATTTTACAAATTTCACAAAATTTTAAACAGTTTTGAAAGATAGTATTACTCCTGACGAAGATAACTGTAAGTGTTGTCGAAACGTTTAGATTGTATAACTTAAATATAAAAATACACCATAAAAAATATTATATTATGTAATAAATGGTGAAAGTTCACATTTTCATAATTTTTTTTTATTTGATTTACTCTGACAAGTATTTTATTTTATAGTTAATCCTTCCGATGGGTTTGTTCATCTTCAGGCAGAAATTATTAAATAAATCTGATCAAGTGTTTTCTCAAAGTAACTTTAGGACTAACAAATATAAAAGAAAATTAAAAACTTCCAGAAAAAATTAAAAAACAATTATAGTAATAAACACCATTACGTAATCATCATGCATAACGGTATAATTTAAATATAAACATAAGCATCCAAAATTAATGGTTGAAGGTCGATAAAACAGAAAGTTAACGTATCTACTAAAACATACACAGGAAACGCAAACGTATGTCATATTAATTAAGTAAAAGTAGATTAGGCATTAAATACACAAAAAAATGTGTATATAACTAAAGTAACCTAGAGAAAAAATATTTTCACCATAAGCTATTTTAATGTAATTTAACGGTAACTAAGTATAGTATTGTTCCTGTACATACCAAATAACTTGAATGAGTTCCAGTAGGTACTAAGTACCTTTAACAGGTTAAATTACGGTTCCTAATAATTAATCCAGTTTACTGATGTAGATTATAGAATCTATAAATTTCATTCGCACGCAAGGTAAGCACAACCTTACTAAATTCACATGAAAGTTAAACTAATGTATAACTGGTTCCCATTACCTTAATCGTAAAACATGTACAGTGGTATTAAAAAAAAAGGGCACAAGTATTAGAAAGAGACGTCAAGGTTATCCTATTTTTGTAAAAGCGGCTGTGATTATTGGGGCTGAAGGTTATCAAATGTCAGAGGTTGTCAAAAATTAAAATCACTGGCGTTGAGTGTCAGATAAACGAAAGTATTTATTTAGTTATTTACATTCAATAGTTTAATAAACTGGGTGAATGCTAGTGCATTACAGGACTTTCTTGCAAAGTACTAAATATATGGGGTATTTTTATACCTTTGAAATATTCAGAAATATTTAATAAAAACCAAAAACTGACCCTAATAAATCCCCCTCACCGAGACATCCAGACATCATGGCCGATCTTGACGAAACTTAGTCAAAAGTTGTAAAATGAGCTTATAAGTGGATTTAGCGATAGTGAAATAAAAGTCGATTGCATAATCTTTTATACCTACATATGTACATGTAGGTTGAAAGTTAAAATAGATATCTTGCTTATCTTTCAAGATAACTATGGACTGTTTCATATCATTTTAAAGCAAATTTCGCTCCCTTTCAAATAAAGTAAGGGTATGTGAATGTTATACCAGCAATACGAGGAATGTTTCCGGAAAAACCGGAAGTAGTGCTTTCATCAGGATATCATTTCATTAGTGCAAATGAACAAAGTTTATTTCCAAAATCCCAAGCTTGTAACCAAAATAGTTAGAAAGTTATAACAATATCAATATTAAATATTTGAAAATTCATATCTCCTATACTAGTAGCTTTAGAAGAAGCAGCTTAGTTGCATTCATAAGAGTGGCTGGTTGCCTAGAAAATATAAAAAAAAACAAAAAAAAATGCTTGGAGAGAATAAATCAATTTCGAATAATTGCTTATGTTTGACCCCTCAAGTGTAGGCAAATTTATAGCATAATTCATTACTTAAAGAAATCTCTTTAAAGAACCTTTATTTAACTACGCATATTATTTCCAATTCTTTTATATCTTGAACGTTATCGGAAATATATATTTCTACAAAAAAAATGTATATGTGACTGTAACTGCGGCCATACTAAGTTTTGAAAGTTTTACAAAATTGCAAAAAATTTCTTTTCATGCGAGTTATTGATGGCCTGAATGTCAATCTTTTATGTTAAAATTTCAAAATTTGCTCCCAAAATAACACCCTTATTTTCACCCCCTGTATACGTATTGCGTTTAAAAGCTTGTTTTGTCGTCATAATTGTCTCCTAGGCCTTCATTCCAAATTTCATCAATATCGTCTGTATAGTTTCGGCTGGCGAGTAACCACAGACACACACACACACACACACACACACACACACACACACACACACACACACACACACACAACACACACACACACAGACGTTTTGAAAAATGTTCTAAAATCTTGTTTTTCGGGTTAAGGGAGTTGTAAAACATCAGAATAACACAACTTATTTTTTTGTTTAGCAAGAAAGTAAAAATAACAAGAACAATTCGAATATCTGACTATTACAAATAAAATTTAGTAGTTGGTAATATGACCAAAATTAAAAATATATTTTTGACAACCTAAATTAAACTGTCATTTACACCAGCCAGTTGTACGCAAATAGGATGACAGTTGCGGCTCTTTCTAATACTTGTATCCCCTTTTTTTTAATACAACTGTACGAGGATTTTAGTTTTGCCATAGTGTAAATAACACAACGGTTTTGAATACAGCTGTATAGATGACACCATTAATTAAAAATTCAATATTTAGTTAACCCCAATATCTAGTTAATATATGAAAAGTAGTTTAGCAACAGTGAGATTTCAAAGTTATTAAGTCGAAAGAAAACATGGAACTTGGTCGAGATTATAATTTTCTGTAACTTTCGCAAAGGATTCTTGCAACAGCAGTATCTCCATGAGATAATATCTATGTTTAATAAAGCACCAGATTAATCAACAATTTCTAGTTGATATTGCGAATTTTAAAGTAGACACTACAGTCTCAGAGACGATCCTAGAATAGGCAAACCGAAAACAGCAGTTTCCCAGGAAAACATTGATGATATGTACTAACTGGTCAAGGAAGGTCCAGACGTCCCCCACCTCAATCCGGAAGATTCTCCAGCATGAGTTGGTTATGAAAAAATTCGCCTCCTGTTGAATATCGCATTTTTTAAATGAAGAGCAAAACAAGGCTCGTGTCAGTTGATCTCAAAATTTTTGTATCGTTTCAAAAAAGGCACTCATAAAACCATAAGTGGTAATGAATCGTGGATTAATTCCTATGAAAGTATGTCATGTAGCTACAATTCCGTTAGTAGATCAAAGAACCGCTAATTCCGATTGGTATACCACCGCTTGTCAAAAGTATTGTTGAACTTTGAACAACAAACACAAAAGGATAGTAAATCAGTGCAGTCCCTAGCTATATCTTAATGATTTTATTTCCTTCTTGATAGTAAACAATGAATTGCGCCGTGGTTGACGATCAGTTCACGGATGAAGTAGTCAAAGCCTGCCATTTTAACTGTTCAAAGTACAGATTGGAATAACTGCTTTAGTAACTGGTTTGAAGCTTAGATTAGGTAAAAAAAGAGGATACCACGCATGTATATTAGGCAATGCTTTTCTTTTGTTATCACAACCGATTCAACCGTCATTGATTATGTGGTAAACAAACTGGTTAACACGATTAAGTCTTTAGTGTTTTTTTTAGCGAAAAGCTTTGTGAATGAAGTGTATTGTGAATTCTTAATAATGGTGAACTATTGTGAGTAGAACCGGCTCACTTTAATTTTCACTTTTTTAAGTCACAAGCCCCGCTCACTGGGGCCTTTTAACTTTCATTTTTTTTATATTTTCACGTGGGGGTCGTATTTTTCACCCCTATGGCTTCCTTTCGGAGGGCATTTTCAGCCCCTTGATGGAATTTTCACCCTAATTAGAGCCTTTTTGGTTGCGTTAAGAACGTTTTTGTCAGTTCACTCCTTTTTTATGGCTTCTTTTCTGAGGCCATATTCAACACTTGATTAAATTTTCACCCTAATTAGAGCCCTTTTGGTTGTATTAAGAACCTTTTTGGCAGTTCAGCCCCTGGAGGGTGGGTAAATGCGTGCGCATGCAATGTTCTGAGTGAAAAAGATGTGTTAATAAGGGTTGTTGTTGTCAAAGGAGATTGCATAATTATTATTAAATTTCTTTGAATCCCATCTACCGATTTCTATCGTCATTGATCTACCTAATTTATTTAGGCATTGGAGGTTGTATTCTAATAAGGGACCATAGTCTTGTAAGGCGGGAATCTGTTCGCGGACTTCTTAATATGCGTTTATTATTACAGTTATACAACTTCATTTATATTAATTGGTAAGTGGCAATCAGTGGGCGACATCGCGTTAATAAATGTGTTTACAAATATTTTAAAAATTTAGTGCTACAAAAAACATTAAGGTCTAAATTAAATATTAGATGAAATAATAATTATTATTTCTACCCTGCTGCAATAACGCTTTTTTTATGCAGGTAGATTCTCTATCTAAGCGGTCAGCACCTATACAATCGAAAAAATTATGCCTGATTTATTTGTATCCTCAATTGCTCACACACACACACACACACACACACACACACACGACACACGCGCGCGCACACACACACCAAATTACTTTAAAATAAATAAATGAGTGGCAATTAAGTAAGCAGGTAATTAGACATTACAAATGAGATATACATCAAAACTATTATTGTTAATGCACGATGCGCGTGTTGGTTTTAGTAAATATTTAAAAGACAACCACAAAACAGGGTTATCTTGATGTTACAAGATAAGCACGATAAAACAGAGTAGAATATATTTGTGATTGCAGATTTTTCCACCGACAATTTTTCTGCAATAGAAGTTGATCATGCACGCCTCTTTCTTGTTATGGAACTCTTAATTAAAACAACTAAACTACTAAATTATTACTAATAATAATTACTAAATTATTTCCCATTCTAAAATACAAGAATATTATCGTATCAAGTCCACACACATCCGAATGGTAATCGTACAGCGTCGTTTTGTTGTAGCGGAACCATCTAGAATTCTTCTCAAGGTAACGTAAATGGTAACCTAGCGGGGGTCGCCCAAAGGAATCAAAATATTCCCCGTTACCATTCTCGTCAATGTAGATAGCAGTCTAATGCTGAGCTGGTTTGTTTGCTGGATCCGTGTTCACAATAATTACACAAGGTCTAGGTGCGTGTAGCGGTAGCTGAGTACAAGCACATACACAAGTCGAAACACATTCTTGTGGCTGGGGATCGATTTCAAATATTTTAACACATGTATAGCATACATATTTGGCGTTGGTATGCACCCAGTCTTGCAGTAGTAATGCGTTTTCCAGGGCGCACATAGGTTCCTCGATCTTATGGTTTAAACAACTATACGCCTTTGCTTCCTGTTTCAATTTTTTGGACGGACAGCCAGTCTCGTCCAAGTTTAGTATTGGTCTGTTAAGGAATCTTAAAAACCGCTGTTTTTCACTATCCTTAACGTGAATTTTGTTAAACGGCAGCAGAGTTCTTATCAGCTCCTCCTGGAAATCGTTGTAGGGCACATACCCTGACCGCCATTTCAAGCCGTGATATTTATCATCTAAATACCTTATGTCTTGACAAGGGCTTTGTTATAAAATAATCTCGAGATGGCTATATCAGCATCATCAGTAACGAACCATGATCTGTGATAACAGCAATTTCTTTCGGTATGAATTCGTTATCATATGGGTAAAATTTTGCGACGCGAGGCTTTCGGCGAAGGCTATTTCGGCGACCCCACTCCAATCCTCCCCGAACATAACCGAGGTTGTAAGACAGGTGTAGGACGTCGCAACTTGTTCTCGGGCCTTCACCCCTTGTCGTGGTCGGAACTTGTTCGTGTTCAACCCATCAAGGGTTGAAAATGGCCTCCGAAAAGAAGCCATAAAAAGGAGTGAACTGACAAAAAGGTTCTTAACCCACCCAAAAGGGCTCTAATTAGGGTGAAAATTCCATCAGGGGCTGGAAATGCCCTCCGAAAAGAAGCCATAGGGGTGAAAAATACGATCCCCACGTGGGCATATAAAAAAAATGAAAGTTAAAGTGCCCCAGTGAGCGGGGCTTGTGACGTAAAAAAGTGAAAGTTAAAATGCCCCGGTTCTACTATTGTGCTTTTGGCTGTAAAAGTTACAGCGACATCTTTTCATAAGTAATTATTAAAGATGCATAGTCACACTGTTAGGTAAGCAACTGGAATTTATTATTGTTTGAAAGTGATTTGAACTGTGCACCATTGTTATGTTGTACAAAAGTATAAAACCTAAGTTCATTTATTATTTCAATCATTTTCATTGATTTAGTATTGTGTTAATTTGTTTTGTAGTATTATCAAAAAGTAAAAATAATAAGAGGGGACAGTCAGACAGATCTTTTGGTAGGCGTTTCTGTGACCTCGGAGATTTAAATTGGAGTCTGCGACGTTGCCCGATTTAACTTTATTTAGTGCAACCGGGGTTGAAATTTAAGACTGAAAATACGCGTTTGGGGAAGTTTCATTTTTTAATCGTCTTCAATTAAAACAAAAACACATGGCTTGACAAAATATCCGACTGATTAGAAAACATGGTTAAAAAAATAACTGAATTGTCCTTTAACAAATAATATAAGAAATAACAATAATATCAATATATTTTAAATAACTTTATTATTTCTTACTTACAAAATGTATAAGAAGGCATATATTAATTCCTTAAATTAAAACAGTAGGTAACATAATTGTCCTTACAAACTATCATCTACCTACATATTCATTAAAATATTAATTTTTCTATTTTTACCAGTGGTCGTGTTAAACTGGGCATTATCGCGTTTTAAAAGATAATAAATGCGCAACATTATGTACAATTGAAGTAAAAAATTTATTGGAAAATTGGGACAGGGGTGTACATAATTAATTTTCTTACAAAGTACATATAAACTTTTACCAGGGTTGTCCATAATAGATAATTCTATGCTTTCAATAATTAATTTTTCCATGCAGTACACAAACTGATAAAAATGTTCATGAGGTGTTTTCAGACTTCCAAACACTGAAGTTTTTCTTTCAAAAGCTTTCTAATGTATAAATAAATTCGAATCGTCTAATGTACGATTATCAACGGCAAATTGAGTGCATACCATGCATGAATGTATCCGAAGACACTTATCAATTAAATAACCACAACTATATTTGAAAACATTTTGTTCTGGCAATGACAGTTGGCGATAGTCACAGGAGCCAATTTGAAAACTTGAAGTTGACTCAATATTTGTTATTAGTAGATTAAAATTCTTGTTTGTAGAAAAGTCTGACATATCTGTTAATATTTTACTAAAGTCTTCCAAACAATTCATATCACTGGTATGTACAAAACGCATAACAACGGTTTTTTTTGTAAAGCACGAGCAAATTGTATGGGAGTAGGGTTTACACAATTCCCATGTGGATGCCTAACATTCCCAAAATAATTCTCCAAAGAGTCTTGGTTTAAGCGTCTTGTTAAAATAAATGTAAAACTTTTGCTTGAAGAACTGGCCACACCGGTAATAATGAATTTATAGACAGATTCTTGTTAGTGGGTTGAAAACTATTAATTTATTTAACAACTGAAGAGTATCATGTAAAAAAAATTATTTGAAATATATCCCCTTTAAATGCTATATTATATTGTTTTGCTTAATTTAAATTTGAAAAATTAAAGATGTCAAATAGTTTGTCAAATATGGCCAAAAGAGTGGCAATACCTTTTGCTTCTGAAGGTGAAGCTCCCAAATCAACATAGGTTTCAAGAGCAGCACTTACTGTATTACTGACAATTTGTGCCGCCAAATAAACCCTCATTCTTTCAAATGTAGTTGGATTAATGTGAGCTTTGGTTAATTTAGGAGCTAACCTATTCATAAGTATAGAACCTTATTCGTAAAAAGTCACAATATCTGCCCATACGGCTCTGCAATCATCCCACATATATATTACGTTTACAAGATTATTCCTATAAGCTTTAGTTTACCTCCTAAATTAAATTTTGGGTTTGCAGAGGTAACCCCCAAAATTTTTGCCAATTCTAAGCAATTAGACCCCATATCTGTAACAAAACTAACTACCTCAGGCCCTATTTCAGATTAAGATATAATGATATCATTTAACAAATGCTTAATGTCTTGAGCATTATAACTGGTACAGAAAAAAGTGTATGCTATTGGTTGCCTCCAAGCCGATTTTATTCCTGGTACCATGCTGTCGAAGCTGGTTTAAAATTAGCAGTTTTTCTATTGTTCTCTATACCAATTATTAAATCTGTGCTACGATTATAAAACAAATTTGATTTTAAAGACATTTCATCTAAACATAAAACACATATTTTATCGAGGGGT
The DNA here is from genome assembly GCA_036346205.1 of Vesta saturnalis. NCBI lineage: Eukaryota > Metazoa > Arthropoda > Insecta > Coleoptera > Lampyridae > Vesta > Vesta saturnalis. Next base: position 1,383,755 of record JARFJB010001017.1, on the reverse strand, counting down.
TCCATTTGATCTACATGTCTACACAGTGACCTATAAGATGATAAACAAATTATAGTGTGTAATTGGCTGTAACATTTGGGACAAAATACAGAGCAATAGCAAATTGTCTGAACTCATCATTGTATTTTTCGCCATCATCAGTTTTTCTCAGAAGTACCAAATGACTGTCGACAACATTTGCAACACCTTTGGTAAGAAACTTATCACACTCCTCTTTAAAATGTTCTTCACTCTCTATTTTTTGTAAAGTTAAATTGAGCATCTTCTTGAGTTCTGCATTTTCCACTTTTAATTGCTCAACTGTGAAGCGTAATTATCTTTGCGTGGTGTTCTGGTACTGAGAATACTACTTGTTTGGGTTTCAACTGGTGAAAGTAAAGGTGGAGTTGATACAGCGGTTGTTGTTGTTGGAATTGGTATTTGGATATCCTGTAGTATTTTGGTTCCTTTGAAGGCCCAGAATATTCATAATCACCTAATTTGTACCTGTCCTTTTGGTGTCTGATGTACTTGGTTGAGTAGGATCTGTAAAAAAATATTTTATGTCCTTAATAAATCAAAGCTGTTAAAAATAAGGCACACATACATACATAGAAAGTTTAACGTTGAACATGTACTTATTGATTATACTCTTGGGTAAATAGTGAGGTGAAAATATGTTAGGTAAATTAAAATAGGCTTACTATTAACAGAAATAAGCTTTTCTTGGGGGAGACGAAGACCATCATCACGTACTTCAGGTACTGCTTGTTCAAAGAAAATTGGCTCTGCTGTGAGTAACAACCTTAATTTTTCAGTAGAATTATTAAACATAGAATCTTCAAAATAAGTACTACAAACACAATATATTTCATAACATTTCGCTGGGTCTAGATCTGGTTTCAACAAGTCCATAAGCCCACATCTTTGAAACCATTATGGACACCTGAAAATTAAGAAACTGATGAGTATGCTGTATATGCTAGGTACATACTTGCATTATAATAATAACTTTACCTATGAATTAGAGTTAGGAAATTGGGTAAACCAAACCACTATTTATAAGAGACATGCTTATTTATGATGGAATTGCGTTTTTAGTTTTGTTTGCATATTTTAGAAAAATAAAGGATAGCAAAATGTATAAAAACTAAAGTCTCTAATGTTATATAAATCTCTCTTCAAAAACAGACAGAAGAATGAAGTTATAAAATTAAAAAAAAAAGTTAGTAAACTGCGTTTTTAGGAGATATATACCACTTAATTATATTATTTCGATACTTTGAAGACTTACCGTATTTCGTCCTTAGGTATTCTAAAGAATTTCACACTTTGTTTACCACTTTTACGCGTTCTGTTGGGACAGTTTTTATAAATATAACGCATTTTTCCAATTCGCATGAAACGACACAACCACAGATACTATTATACAAAACACTAAATTGCATTAACAATATAAAATAACAATAATTATAATAACTTGCTCAAAAATATAATCACTATCACTAAAAATACTTTTTCAAACGTCAAATCGCGACGTACCTAACGTGAACGTCGGCGCTGTTCGCATGTCACGTGACTTGTCCCTTTAAATTGGCGCCCACTACCTATCTCTCTCTAATTTTGTTGTCTTTGTCTTACTGTCTCTTCTTTCAATGTTTATTCTTTGGTATTATGCCAATATAGCAGAGGCGTTTCATACTTGTCTGTGGAATTGTGTTCGAAGTGCTAGTTTCAAATTTTATGTAAAATGAGATAATTAACATCATATAAAATTGCATAATCAAAATACATTTAAAATGAGATAAAATGACATTAATCAGTACCTATGTGAACAATGAACATAGTTTAATGGGACCTTTATTTCTACTAGCCATATCCTGATACGCCATTGTGCTACGCGAGTATGCGCCAAGAGGTAACAGGTAGAATTGGAATATTACGCGTCCTCTTTCCTTGTCTAAGGTTTAAACAGATAAAAGCTGTATCAATCTTCTGAAGAATGGTTTGAAAAACAATAAGTACATTTAACTCGATAAATTATTTGTTGCTCTGTCTGCATGGGAAACTAAAAACGCTAGTAAATGTTCAAGTTTAAAAGTGTCAACAGCAATTGCAGCTGTCTTGCTCAGTAAGAATATTTTGAATTTATGAATAACAAACGAAATATTATAAACGTAAAAATTAAACGTGTTATCGTGGTAATTACATAGTAAGTGCAAGCTTAATATTGAATGTTAAGTAAACTGTATAAAAATTTAAAAACTCATTAAATCGCAATTCTTTAAATCATAAAGCCAAAAAAAAGTAAGTATTAAGTTGTACCTCAACGACTTTTTAGAGGTCTAAAAAAGGCTAACAACGAAAATACATAAATACGAAAAAGAGAAACAATTAGTATTAATAACATTCTTTACAATATTAAATTCGCAATTGTAATATAATATAATAGAATGCTCTAAATAGTACATTGCGTCCCTAGTAGGAAAAGCTTGATATTCTTGGACGACGTGCAAATTTTAGAAGGCAAAAAGCAACAACGAATGAATACATAACACTATTTTCGAAATCGAAAAAGTTGCAAATACTATAGAATTTAAAACTTTGTTAATTTTAAATGTCGTAAATTGTTGCATAACTATAAACGCATCGCGATAATAAATTTGCCAAACTTGACGCATTAAAATTTTATTTCTGGTACAAAATATCGAATAAAATTTGTGTCACGATGAGTGACAAAAAGGAGTCAGATCTTTTCCTACGTGGTACACTACTATTTTCCGCAATCGTTCAGACAATCATGGATTGCATACATACTATGTATGCATGATATTAAAATATGGTCAGGATAGGATGAAAAGGGTTAGTCGTGAAATTCTGCATTGCTAAGTAACATGGTGTGCATAACGCATGACATGCGCTAATGATTATGAAACTGACGCATTAAAATTTATTTGACGGTATTAATCAAAATATCGAATGCAAAGATTTGTTACACTACCAGCTCGGTGATGAGTGACAATGAATTGTCCATTCCGGGCACTCCTCCTGAATTAGTGGAGGCAGTAAATACTGCCACATTAGATTTATTACCAAAAAAAATCAAGAGAAAAATATAAATATGCATACAATCGTTTTATGGATTATCATAAGTAGAAGTGCGACACCTTGGCCGCCATCTTGGATTTTGACGTCACAGGGCCGCCCATGTGGGAGCCCGTATTTTCCACCCTTATTTTTTATGGTTTCTTTTCGGAGGCCTTTTTCAACCCCTTTCATCCGAATTACGGCCTTTTTGTTTTTACTTGCCCACGTGTAGGACGCGTGTTTTCACCCCTTTTTTGACGGCTTCTTTTCGGAGGCTTTTTTCAACCCCTTGATGGAATTTTCATCCCTAATTATGGTCTTTTTGACAGCAATTTTTGTCGGCTTTATTTTATGGTTTCTTTTCGGAGGCCTTTTTCAACCCCTTGATAGAATTTTCAACCCTAATTATGGTCTTTTTCAGAGCAATTTTTTGTTGGCCTTATTTTATGGTTTCTTTTCGGAGACCATTTTCAACCTTTGATGGAATTTTCACCCTAATTAGAGCCCTTTATGGTTGTGTTAAGGACTTTTTTGTCGGTTCACACCTATAGATTCTTTTCTGCGGTCATTTTTAACCCCTTGATGGAATTTTTACCCTAATTACGGTCTCTTTGGCAGCTTAGCCCCTGGAAGGTAGGCAAATGCGTGCACGTACAATGTTCTAATAAGGGCCCTAATGCTATCTCATAAGACAGATATAAGAAGTTGTGTTAGGTCTGCGCCCGGACCCCTTGGTTGAAAATAGTATTATAATAGGGGGTCCCTAATGCTAACGTGTAAGACAAGTGTAGGAACTACCATGTAGGCCTACGATCTTGTATCAGGGTCTGCGCCCTGGCCCCTTTGAGTTAAAATTGATTTTAGCGCCATCTAGTGCCGTATAGACTAATTAACATTTTCTATAATAGAAGTTGATCATGCACACCTCTGTCTTGCTCTCTCTCTTTCGGCTCTTTCTCACACACAAACAAATCAATTAATTAATTAATTAATCAATCAATCTCAAACAAATCATGATCGATCAAATCAATCAGGCCAATCTCAATCAATCAACCGAAATCATGTCTTACAGTTTGCGGAAACCAGATTACAGTTCAAAAACTGAATACATTAAAGTCTAAATTAAATATGACGTGAAATAATAAATCATTTCTACCCTAATGCAATGATGATAGAACTAAATAATGGTTCTCTGTAAAAATGTAGGGAACTCGTTTATTAGTACTTATCCGGACCCAAATAGAACGAACACATTATTATGAAAATGTATGAAAATGTAAACTTTCACTTTTTTGTTTTTTTTAATGGTGTATTTTAAATTATACAATCTAAACGTTTCGATAACACTTACAGTTATCTAAATTAAAACCTTTTTTTTTAATTTTTCAACTTTGACAAATTTGTTTATAACATCTTTACAATTTTTAACAGATATTACTGACGAAGATAACTGTAAATGTTATAGAAACGTTTAGATTGTATAATTTAAAATACACCATTAAGAAAAAACCAAAAAAAGATAAGTATTTTATTATGAACACATTATTAATATGGTTGAAACCGACTTTATAAAATAATAGTTATTTATACTACAAGGCACATAAATAAAATTTTTTAGGGCGAAGGGGTTGTTTAAGAAATGAAACGAATGTCGAGGCTCCTTAAAACCTCCGAGTCTGAAAGAAACTTACACACCGTGCTAATTTTATATTGTAATCTATTTCAAAAAAGTGTGTGCGTGGGTGTGTGTGTGTGTGTGTGTGTGTGTGTGTGGGTGTGGTGTGGTGTGGGTGTGGTGTGGGTGTGCGTGTGCGTGTGCGTGTGCGTGCGCGTGTGCGCCCGGGCGCGCGCGTGTGCGCGTGTGTGTAAGCAATTATCGTCAGTGGAAACATTTAAATTTTCCGCCTTAAAACTGTGCTTAAGTGGTTATTGGTTTGGACGGGATAAAGCATCTGAAAACTTTCTATTGGTTTAAGTTTCTAAATAAACCTTCCTTGCCATTGATCATTTGACAGTTTGCACATTATAAGCGTAAAAGTATTATTCAGCATTTTATTGAAACTAAGTAAAACAGACGACCTCGCTTTTTTATTAAGCTCTTAAATTAGCATTATTAACTCGTTGACGACCGTATTTAATTTGCTCTTTTTTCCTTACATATCATAACCGATGAATAATAAACCTTTTTGTTATGAAACCTTTGTAAATGTGATGGCATTTTGTTCTCAGTGAAATTGTCATTTATGTCATTAGCTGCCAGTAAAATGGTAGTTGGTATTTTATGGCACGTGTAAAAATGTACTTAATGTTAGTATACTGGCAGTATACTTTTTTAAGTTTTTACTGCCATATGAGTAATTTTAGTCTGATATACTGTTAATTGGCATTAATAAAAATTGAAAACCGAGTTCCGCAAAATATCTATAATATCGTTATACAAATATAATATAAATAACATTATTATTAATTTTATTAAATACATAAATAAAAAGTTTACCTCGAGTAGCATTTGAACCTACGACCTTTACTTTGCTAGAGTACCGCGCTAACCAACTGCGCCGTCAAGGTTCAATCCCCAATCGATGTAAACTTTGCCTTTATGTATGTAGAACTGATGTAAATTCTAAATACATATTTACCTTTGAACTTATTCGTTCATAACAAAAACTTATAATAATTTAATATTAGTCAAGTTGCTTTGGTATGTGTGAATCCTTGCGATATTGCAGGCTCACATTCCATTAATATAAGTAATTTGATTGTAATCTCATTATATTTAGAATTTACATCAGTTCTACATACATAAAGACAAAGTTTACATCGATTGGAGATTGAACCTTGATGGCGCAGTTGGTTAGCGCGTACTCTAGCAAAGTACAGGTCGTAGGTTCAAATCCTACTCCAGGTAAACTTTTTATTTATGTATTTAATAAAATTAATAATAATTTTTAATTACATATTTACCTTTGAACTTATTCGTTCATAACAAAAACTTATAATAAATAAATGAACAAACTATAAGAAAAAAAACAAAAACAGTAAAAAATCATCTTGTCAAATACTAAGAACACTACAAAACGTATACATAAACAACTAAATAAACAATGAATTTCTAAGAGGACAGTGTCTACTTTTTTTGGGGGTATGTCACGTCTTGAAACATTTGCCTTTGTACAACGTTTGCATCGCGTCATGACATTCTTATCATTTTTATTAATTGGAACTGATTTTGGGTAATGGTCAACTGCGTTTCTATTTTTCTTTGTCAACACCTCCACATTATCAATAAGATCTTACACTACTTGCTCTCAAAACTCCCAAAACTTGATAATGCTATTTGTTCTGCTGCTGAATAAGTAATAACAATTCCCAATGCAAATGTCCACAAGACCTTCCTATACCAACGCAAAGTGTCTACTTTCCAGGAATCGAATAATATGACATCATCTAATCCGCTCGATCGATGTTGCTAATTTTAGCGATAGCGTATCTAAGTGACACAACATAGCAAAAGTGGTACTCTCCAAAATAGTCGTTAACTTATTCGGCTGTTTTCGTTATTTAGCAAAATATTGGCAATTGATAAACGTCATGAAATGTCAGATAAATGAAACTTTTGACAAAGTAAAGAGTATTTTCGGCATTTACAAAGAATTATTATCTGGTAAGTCAAATTATAGCTCTAATACAAAGAATTATTACTCTTTTGTTGCAAGGAAGACAAGACGTTTCCTGGAATAAGATATTTCATGTTAAATAATCAATGCCGACACAGAATAAATATCAATAGAACCGAAATGCGTCTGCTAAGAGATAAAAGTGATCCATTTCCTCAAAGAGCAACCGGCATACATCCGACGTTAAAGATTTTTGCAGCGTTACATTTTTAAGCCACAGGATCCTACCAACGGTCGTTAGGACAAGGATAACTTTTATCCATGTTACAACAGTCTATTAGTCGTGTGGTTATGAAAATAACCGAAGCACTTTATGGAAAAATTGCAGTATCACGGCGCAACAAAGATTTCGACGCCATTTTTTTCCTATGCTAATTCGTGTATGCTGAATCCAAATCTGCAAGAATTTTTCTCCGGAAATGACGGGAAGAATTTTTTTTGAATTTTGAAAATTAAAAAAATGAAATTTTTTCAAAATGAATTTATTGATAGGAATATACCACTATATGACTATATGACGCCTAAATTATAGAAAATAAGGGGATTAGTGTATTAGAAACCTAACCTAACCTAACCTAAACCTAACCGAACTCCATCAGCTGATTCAGCATAAGTGTTCAGTTTCATGAAACCGTTGCAGTAGTCAACAGGGCATTTGAGTTCACCATCTTTAGGTATTACTCCATAATCTTGCAATTTTTAACGATTTCGTTCCGATTACGTCAATTGAAAATCATGTCCAAATTAATTGACATAATAAATATTAAAAAAAAAATAAAACTACAGAAAAGAATAGATCAGCGAATCCACACAACTGTGATACCACGCCCCTTGTATAGTGCAGAAATTTTTTCTTCAAAATTCTAAAAAAAAAATTTCCCGTCATTTCCGGAGAAAAATTCATGCAGATTTGGATTCAGCATACACGAATTAATGTAAAAAAAGGTAAAAATGCAGAATCGCAGCTGCGCCGCGATTCTGCATTTTTACCCACTTTATTTATAATTAGCATAGCAATGTATCACATTAGGAAAGATATCACTCCAGAAATGTTCAGAATGCAAGTTTTGGTAAAAAAACAATTAAGTAGAAATCATTTTAATTATTGATATTATGTACAGATCTGTGATTATGATCTCAATACTTGACCATAAATGCACGTTCTGCAGGAGCAACACATGATTCATTCATATGGAGAACGTCAATAATTCAAGAGGAGTTGAGAAGATGGTACAACCAAGGTGATATATGATTTCTTATTGGCGATTCTGGATATCCACACCTACCATGGTTAATGACACCAGTAGTTAATGCTCTTCCAAATTGTCCTGAATGGCGTTATAATCGCTACGGCTTGGAATTGTGATAGGAATCTTGAAGAATAGATTTTGCTGCATTTTAGGCGGAAGAGTGCTCCGATACGCTTCAGAAATGACTGGGAAAATGATCACAGTTTTCGGAGCTTTGCACAATATGTGTACCAAAGCTAGGTTGGAGTTGCCTGATATTTCTCATAATTGACAAAACGAGGATAATCCTGTTTTTAATAATCAAGACGATAACAATTGAAATCAAGCTCGCTTAGCATTAATAAACAGATATTTTAATTAGTACGACGCTGTTCTACGTTCTATTCTCTGTTATTTCGATGTTAGTTTCGAAAATTGATTATGTTTATTTGTTTTAAATTGTAAGTACGTAGTTTGAATATTGTGAAAATTAGAGTTTAATTTGAGGATTAAAGAAATAGAATAACTTTTACAAGCAAATATATTTCACGATGATTTTCCAACCCTTTTATTATTATTATAGTAATAAATTAATATTAATTTAATATTAATATCATTTGATTTCACCCAAAAGTTAAGCTTCAATCCAATATATTTTATTCAACAAATAATGTTAAAATATAACTATAAAAATACAAAATTCACCAACTGAGAGATATATACAAAAACTCAACTTCTATACGCCGCCCTCAAAACTTCCAACATGCCATCTAATGCAGTGGCAATGCTATACATGTTATTATCAATATTGTTTAATACTGCCATCACTTCTTTGTGTTGTTCCTGTAGCAGCCTTCGTTCCGAGCTAAGGGTTTTTCCTCTTTTTACCTTAGAAACACTGTGATCATGACCCGTCTGTCTTTTTGTGCTCTTAAGACTAGTTCTGCTGCTTGATTCCTTATGGGCTAGTTTTTATGGCCCTACAAATTCATTTCATATAACTGAAGTCTGTTTGGAAATGTAGACAAAAAGAAATAAAATCACCTTCGCTACTAAATTGTTTATCTACATTTTGAGCATGTTCCTCAATTATTGGTGGCCGCTGCTGAGTTGGTGCTGTTTTGTCTTAGACCAATTTTCGCAGTTGACCCATCTCCGTCTCCAGCTGGTCAACCTTTTAAAGCCATCAGCCTTAAGTCAAAATCGGTCGATTTTTCGACTACCTGGGCCACCACCTGTACCAGAATGATCGTTACCAATTACCACACTTTTTGTCTTTGCTTTAGACACCCAATCCACAAGTATCCGTTGCCACTGTTTTAGTCCTTTTTCAGTCAAACATATATATATATATATATATATATATATATATAAATTTTCCAACATATTATTATAATTTATGGGTAAGCTTTCTAAATCTTTTTTACAGTTACAAGAAATTTGTTATTAATTTTTATATGAACCATTTCTAAAATTAAAGTTTCTTTAAATTTGATGCTACATCTAAAATTTTTGTGTTATCATATTGAAAGATGTGTCCTAAATCGTTTGAATGTTTAGCCAAAGCAGTACTTTTAGGTTTAACACGAACATCAGATTTATGTTGTGTTAATCTATTTTTTAAAGGTTGTAAAGATGTTCCTATGTAAACTTTATCACAAGAACCGCAAGGAAATTGGTAAATAGTGTTAGTTATGTTATTTTTCGAAATTTTTGATTTTAATTTAGACATTAAATTTTTACATCTATTATTAATTGAAAATACCGGATATAGTTTAAATTTTTTAAGTGATTTATATATTAAGCACTTTTTATTGTTACAAGGAAGGGGTATAAAAGTAATTTTGCCATTTTCTTTAGGCTTCTTATCCGTAGAGAAATTATTATATAAAAAATGAATTTGTTGTTTATTTAAATAAAAATTATATTCAAAATTAATGATTTTGGATAATTATTTTCAATAAATGCTTTAATAATGTTTTTGATATGTTTAGAACGAAAATTTGGATCTGCGATTTTCATGCATCTTCCAATAGTATTGATAATGATATTAGTTTTGTAGCCTAAAGGATAAAAATTTAAATACCTCCAACTTATATCAATCATAGATTTAGCATGACATTCGCTAAATTGTTGCTAAAGTTAGCTAGCTACTAATAGCAGCATTACAGTGCCCTCCTACTGTGTTTGTTGTAATCAACAACGCAACCTGATCTTATTCGTTTATTGTTTTTTCCTCGTATACTTCAACAATTTCGTGCGCTTATATTTGGTGCCGGTTATCCTCACGTACGTTTTCCATTTTCTTATCAAGATAGAGTACTTGCGTTTGCAAATAGCCACTTCCTTTTTAATTTTTGTGCTCAGAAGTTCTCATGCATTTTTCCGTCGATTTTCTCTGAGAGTACCGACATGCGTTTTTTTCATTATATAACTTTTCAGCTAAAGATACGCTAGTATAAAATATAACCTACATGGGCTTTGCCCATGTAATCCTTCAATGGTTCCTTCAAGACGGTACCAGTCTGAGATTATTCGTTTGCAACTAGCGATTTTTTTTCCAGTAATATGATTAAATTGAAAATGAACCCATCGTGTGTTGTAAGTTCATATATATTTTGGTGCCACATCCTTTGTGTTTGTTGGCAATGTATTGCCGAAAAAGAAAGCGTCCTCGTCACAAAATCATGGCCTCATCTATAGACAGCCATTTTTCAGGATAGTGGTTGCGTTTTATAGTGTTTATAACCATATCTAAAATATTACGAAGTATTTGCAATGCAATTATTTACCTGTCTGAGTGTTCTTAGAATATCCGTGAATTTATTACGGCTCTTTGTTTCTCCAAAAACTGTGATAATAAATCCTTTTTTTGACTAAATTATTTGAATAAAGCAGGGAACTTAACAATGCCCCCCCCCTCCCCGAACCCATAATCCTAAAAACTTCTTCATCTCGCAGTTGAAAATATCCTTCAATTCTGGTTTTTGTTAACTTTCTCTCTTAGAACGTGGCAGGTTTTCTAATGTTTCTTTTGCCCTTCTGTGGGTTTCAATCACAATCGTGTCAATTATGTTGTTGCATATGCATCATTATGTCAACTATCAGGAACTGTGTCTATTTCTTCGACTTCAACATCAATTGAGCTTCCTTCCTTTTGCGATGTATCACTTTCGTCACTACTAATGTCTTGCTGCTCAGTTCTGCATGTTCTATCTTCAATCGAACTTGCATATAAAAATTCTGACTCACTAGACATGCGTAATTTGTCATCAAATTCAAAACATTCTTGATTCTTGTTTATTAATACCATTTTGCAGTTATTTTTCTCTGAGAGAACCTTCGGAGTCCACACTGGTTAATTGTGTTTTCTTCACCTCGATTACCTTAAATTAAGGATTATTCAAATTCGCAACCAAGTAGTCTAAAATTATACACTATTTTAAAGACATCTTCATAAAAGTACTGACAATAATACTATTATGGTCCTTTCGGCTTATTTCGCATCGCCTTTTAAACTGAAAATGCATTCAAACTATATTCAAAAATGATCGCGAAAATGCGTTAATTTAAGCGAAGCATTAGCTATCATTTTGTATAAGATTTTCGTAAAGCATACTATAATAAGAAATATAATATTGCAATTTGTAATAAAACGTATCCTGGAGCACTGAAAGTATCCATATTTTACTTAATCACACGCACGCACGCACGTACGAGCACACGCGCACCCGCCTCTACTCGGCGCCCCCACCCCGCGACCGCGCCCCGCCCGCACGTGCCACAGCCCGCCCGCTCACCCACCCACCCGTACACCCACCCACACAAATTCAAAAAATAGACTGTTTCGATTGGTTGCTAAATTTTGAATTGGATTGTCAAATAATTATATTAAAAATGTTGGCGACAATTTAATTCATCTGTCAAAAACAATACATTCTAGTATACGTTTTATCACTTTTACATCGGAAATACTGCAAATAGGTATGTTTCCAAGTGGATAAACTACATGTTGATCTGTTTCTATGGTAACGATAAGTTAAATTTTATCAGTAACCCTTAAAATATAGTTTATTATTTTTAATTGAATGATTCATTAAATTGTCTAACCAAATACCATTCGAGCTTGTGTTTATTCCCGGGACAAATTTTCATTTTGACAAAACTCAACCTTTGTTGCTTTTAGGTAATACGACTCTAGCAAATAACAAAAGGTAAAATTGCGACACCGCATTGCTGTCGTCAATTACCAAGCAACAAAGCTTTCGTTCCTTTTAAAATGAAAGTTTATCCGAATAAATAAAAATAAAAATCTTATGGTATTACCCCCGATTATTTTTTAAGCAATCCTATCAGCCAATAGTATCGAGCTAAAATTTCAAATCGACCAATAGCATCAAAATTATACTGACTATTTGCTAGTAGCTAATAACAGCGACAATTATTTCATGTTGTTTAATTCGATCTTTGTTTAAATAAGAAAAAGTCAGCATTGACGTGGTTGTTAAGGTAACGCAGTCATTTGTCTCAATATAAACATTAAAAATTCAGCATCGTCGTCATTGTTAAGTAGCATTTTGCTTTTGAGATTTGTCTAAAAGAAGGTAAGCGAATTGGTATAAACTCGAAGAAACTTTACAATTAGCCATCTTACAGACACAAACATGAGCGCAATGTGTGGTCAAAGTTCGACTGATTTAATACAAACAGCTGTCGAACAAACAACAACCAAAGAAAGCAGGAACACAATATGGAGACAGTTTTTAGACTTTTTCTTTGAACGTAATTATGAGTTAACTGCATCAACCGAGGTAAAACAGATCGCATACATTTTGGAGGACTAGGAATATAACATGTGCAAAAAAAAAATGGAGAAGACTATAAAACATTTGTTACCAAAACGTTGTTTAATGCAACCACAAAACTTATCCAGGTAAAATATTTCAGGGAATATAATACAAAAATTGATCTCTTCACTGACGTTGAATTCAAGGCGCGCGTGATTGTAAACGTAGAGAACTTCAACAAATCCCCGAAAAGAGAAAATCATCTTCTGCAGCTCTCAGGAAAAAATACTTAGAACAAATGATAGCAGCATGGGACGACAACTCCAAATGGCCTACAAAGCAAATTTTATGACACTGCTGGCTACGAGTTCGCATGGACAGGCGGAGATGCGACAAAAGCATTGGTGCAATATTTTAGAGAATAAATAGATCATTATGCAAATCATACTGGCAGGATAGAAAATAACCCAATACTTTCTAAAACCGCACAACCTGACAAGGAGCGTCACACAATCGTAATCAACAACTTAAGAAGAGACACTGTTTCGTCTTCATCTCAACGACATTGTACAATTACCGACAATAATTGCACCATTAATTACATTTGTGAACATTTTTGGTTATTTAATAAAGATACTTACATACTTGTTTAACATTTTGCGATATAGTTTAAAATCACGCCGAATTACACTTGTGGTAATAATTTTTTTTATAATTTTAACTAGATTAGCACTCATCTTTGTTGCTATTAAGATATCCAACTCGTGGACTTGGTCCACTCGTGAGATTTCTGTAGTAACTAGATTCGTGAATCTAGTTAAAATTATCAAAAAATTATCACCATTCATGTAATTACTGTTGATAATGCACACATCTTGCTAAATGCAATTAGTAATAATAATAAAGATCCCAAAAAAGAATGGACTAAGTGACCAACCATACACGTTTCACTCTAAACTTACCTGTATAAATAAAAATTAATTTCGTACCACTAAGAACTGAACAAAATAATACACTGAATGGAACACACAATTTTTGCCTCTAGAAATAGGCGACCGCGATAAAAAATTTGTTTACAATCTAATAAATGGAAACACAATAACATTATTCCCTACGGAAAATAAACTACAACGATAAAACATTAATTAATTGATTTTAGAACTTTACCGAGATATTGAACTAACGTTCATTCCAACAGAATGTATATTAGGCAATTATAATTTAAAATTTAGCGAAATGATTAAAAGAGGAAACGTAATTCTTTTAAAAATGTTTTAATGTTAAATGTAAAAAATTGGAATTTCCAATCTCCATAATAAAAGTTTACAATCATGAAACTCTCACGAAAAATGATTAGCATAAAATAAGGTATTCTTTTTTTGTCTGAAGTTCAGAAAGCGTAGTTAATGTTTTTATAATTTCGTGGAAATCGATTATTGTATTCACTGCCATATTTATTGGCTCGTGTAATTCAATTTTGTTTGGTTTATTATGTTTATTATTTTCGGCTAAATAATGTCAACTTTTAGACACAATAAATATAAAATTGTTTTGCGTGATATCAAATTCAAAACACTTGCATCGTAAATTGTTATAGAGTAGTTAAGTCTTAAAATGATCACATTCTTCTCTATTTAATTAATTTTTGTTTTGCATAAATTGCATACATAATAAATATCTTATTTAGGTCGATATTAATATTTTGTGCTTTGTAATGTGGTTAACGTTCATTTGCAAAAGTGAACCTCTAAAAGTAGAGGTCACCTATACTGCCAACGATTTCAAATCCCACAATGATAATGTACCTAATTTATTACATACAGTTCAATTAAAGGATTAAATTATAAATTGTGGGTAGATAATACATTAATTACATTACAACTAGTAACTATACTTATTAATAAACTAATTTCTTTACTAAAAGTTGCGGAGCACACAACAATTTAAATCGTAACAAATAAAGAAATAAACGAAAGACCAAACTTAACATGTTAGTGCGCATGGCGCACCCGTGCGTCTTTTCTGCCAGCCGGGCACGTGACGCACCGGTGCGTCTCAAGTATTCTCGCGCCTTTCCTACCAGTACCAACTTAGCACTTGTGGCAGTGAATCGTGTTGGTTTTAGCGCTTGTGGCAAAGGTATGTTGCGTTTATTTTCGGCGTCGCCTGTCGATTCAAGGTTTCTGGCACGAAATATAAGTAATTGTTTCAGATACTGCAAAAATGAATACTGCTGGCCCTTCTGGCGTTCGAAAGCGAAAAGTACAAATACGAAACCCTCAAAAACTGACAGAGAATGAACTTATTCGCATTTTAGAATACTCCGATTTCTCCAATGATGATATTGATGATGGCGACAGTGGTGCGTTTGTTCCTTCTGAGGACGAGTCATCATCATCTGAAGATGAAAGTAGGTGTTTCTATGGTAACTTTGTTGCAAAAGTAACCATATTATTTAATTTCAATTATAGACACAACTTTATTTGACACCAGTGACTTAACTGTTGATGCAGAGGATTCTACCCAAAACAATATTGGCGGTATTTGGAGCGAAACCTTTACAACATTGGAAGACATACAGTTCAATAAAACGCCGGGTATGCTTGTAGATATTAGTTCGAACGCTAGTCCATACGAATGCTTCCGATTGTTTGTGGATGAAAATTTGCTCGAACTGATAGTGACTGAGACAAACAAGTACGCTGAAACTGTCTTTCTTTCAAATGCTTCGTCTGAGCACTCTCGAATTACACGTTGGAAAAATATAACTAAAGACGAATTATTGAGGTTTCTTGGTCTTCTTTTTCATATGGGCACAATCAAGTGTAATGTCCTAAAGGACTATTGGAAAGCACATAGACTCTTCGTAACACCCTGTTTTGCAAAATTTATGAGTCGCGATCGCTTTTTTCTGATCATGCGGTGTCTCAACTTTGCCGAAAACCCTGCTGAGGGGGAGAAGCCTGCAGATCGTTTGTACAAGATTCGTCATGTACTCGAGTACTTTCAGAAGAAATTGTTTTCAATTTATTACCCAAATAAGAACTTATCTTTAGATGAGTCTTTGGAGGGGAAGGCTGATGTTTCGGCAGTATATCCAAAAGGCATAAATACGGTATTAAATTGTATATGCTGACAGAATCACACGGCCTTGTTTTGAACTTATTAGTTTATACTGGTGAAGCAAAAGCAAAAGTAGTAATGTGCCTAATGCGTAACTATCTCAATGCTGGCCATTGTCTATTTATGGACAATTTCTATAATAGCTTCAATTTAGCCAAGAGGTTGCTAGAAGCAGAAACATATTGTACTGGGACACTACGTCAAACAAGGAAGGAAAATCCTGCAAATATTGTCATAAAAAAATTACGCAAAGGTGAAACTAAGGCTGCTTACCGAGACAATATCATGATCGGAAAATGGAAAGATAAAAGAGAGGTACTTTATATATCTTCACAGTTTCCTAACAACTTTGTTGAAATATTAAACAAAAGGGAACAAGTTTGCACCAAACCTCTTCCTATCGCAGAGTATAACAAATTTATGAGTGGTATTGGCCGCATGGACCAGATTATGTCATACTACCCTTCTATTCGCAAAACGCTTCGCTGGAATTCAGAAACTTGGTATTCACCTCATACAATCGTTGCTGTATAATTCGTTCCTTCTATATAATAAAAAATCTCACAAGCGTTTATCATGCTACGACTTTCGTATGGCAATAATAGAAGAAATGCTTCCCGAAGAAGCAACTGTGATACCATCAAAATGCAAGCATACCACAAAAGTCGTTCATAATCATACTCCCCAGAAAATTGAAACTCGTGGTACCAAGGGAGGAAGAATAATGCGTAAGAAGTGCAAAGTATGCTAGAAGAATAAAATTAGAAAGGATTCTCCTTATTACTGCGCTCAATGCCCTGAAACACCCGCTTTGTGCATCGGGAAATGCTTTGATGAGTGGAACCAAGGCAAACGATAATATTTTTTCCAAATTATATATGTTATTTTCACGTTTGCTTGTTACGTATTTTTCGTTGTTTTGTTAACAACTGATGTATTTTATGGAGTATACTTTAATGCTCATTTTGTTACAAATATAGTTTATTTGCACTACCAAGTACACATACTACTATGACGCACGGGTGCGTCGCTGCGCACACTAGCCAAAACGATTTGAGCTGTACGCATGGCGCACCCGTGCGTCGTTCAATTAAAATGCCCAAATGTCTCTTTTTTGAGATTACCTTTAATAAAAATAATATATTATTAACAAATTTAAGCACATAGCAACAAAATAGATTTCCGTCTGTTGGCCATTTACGGCGCGCATTGAACGTGTTAAAGGAATGATCAATTTTCAAATTAGATTAAGTACTTGTGATGTTTCACCGATTGATATAAAGTTACTCGAGCCCCACATTCGGTGCCAATTTTGTGATCTATTTTTTTGTAATGCTCTTGTACAATGCACAACACTTCCTAAAATTTCTGTTAAATAAATTTTATTAAATAACTGTTACCCTAGCTAGCCGTTAATGATTGGGTATAAGTGTAAATTATTAATTAATTTGTTGTCAGTAATTGTGATTAAAATAATTACACCATATACTTGTAAATTGCTCAATACTTATTTCTATTCACAAATATTTATATATATATATATATATATATATATATATATATATATACCGCAAGTATGAACAATTTATTCCAACGATTTGCAGTGTATATTTTTTCTTATTGTAGATACACATTCAATACACTCAAATTCTGTTCTTTAACAGTTCAAATTTTGCTGCCTAACCTTTTTGACAATTCAAATTTTTTTTTTAAGCGAATAATCATATAAACAAAAATAATAATCATGGAAACTATTTTTTAAATAATGAACTAAATTCTAATTTATATTAATATATATATACAGGTATGGAGAAATATTATCGCGGGTCTGACTTATAATAAGTAAAACAAAGACAGTACAATCAGTTCACGTACTAAGTGAGATAGAATACACAACAAACTAAAAACGCTGATGCCATACATGCGTCTTTTGAGTAGGCTAGTATCAATGACACATTTAATTGTTACTGTCAACGAGAATTGAAAATCAGTGTTTTTGCGTCCCACACAATACTCATGTATTCCACTGAAGAAAAAATACAGATTATTATTCAGGAACAAGAAATAATGCCAATAATGGGCAGGTTTGCTTTTTCCTTTGAAAACCAATTCCATCAGAAAGTAGGTACAATTATTCGTACTGTTCTAAATTTGAAAGTTGTGGATGTTTAGATAATTGTAAAAAATGCAGTAGCATTGATGGTAATGATGGTGAGCATCCTGGTCGTTACTTAAACGAAGAGCGCGAACTCCAAGAAATTGCAGTTTGTAGATGTGTGTGTAAATAAGTTGCAAACTACACAAGAAAATACCCGAACTGAATTTTATCACAGATTGGTTACTGCCTTGCGCAAGGTGGAGGTCTCTTGGAAAATCTTATAAAGTAGAGTTTCGAAAAAAGTGTATTCCGTTCATTTTTAAAAATAGTTGGTTCTTCAATAAGAATTATAATGCTAAAGTTAAACCTTAAACTTAAGTTATACTATCAATGTAAATGTTAATGTTCTTGTTTATAGCTTTCGTATGTTTCATCTTGGTTCTTCTTAGGAGTAGTAATCGAACCATGTCATAAATTCGCAATTACAATACACTTCGATGTTTGAGGTATTATCATTTAATGTGTAAAGTGTAAAGTATTTACTTCATAGTTTCAAAGACACGCGACTTTTCAACACCATCTTATTTGCTTTTGTTTCGTTAGAAGTGTTGAAGCTAGATTGAAGGAGACTTAAGTAGTTCATATTTTGTGGCGACATGCAAATATGTACAAGTGGCAACATCGGTAAGATTATGTTTTTCTCACACTCATATAATGCTTATTGGGTTTTCTTCTAGCGTATTATAAGTCAGACCCGCAATAATGTTTTTCTATACCTGTATATACACACACACACACACGCACACGCCCACGGGCACAAGAACACGCACGCACGCACGCACGTACGCACGCACGCACCCACGCACACACGTCTTCTCATATAAAACAGTACATTAAATAAGGATGGTGAACATTTGTAGTACATTTGACGAAATCAACATACGGTATTGAATAAACAAATGTTGTAGAAAGAGTAACCGGGGGTCCCCTGATATCAATATCTGCTGCCCAAGAAGTAACTATAACAATAAGTGTTTAAAAAACGACCACGCAAGAAAACAAAATCTGACGATCTACCTGAAACATCCAAAATGGGCATAATATACAATATGTATGCACAAAGTGAGTAATATTTACCATTTTGAATTTTTAATTTTCACAAATGATTTATTCTTAGCGATCTTAAAAACCCTCAATACCCGACTTTCAAAAAAATTCTACACATTAAAGCAGTGTGCCACCGGCGGTTTTAAAAATTTTTTATTTAGATGTTTTACAAGTTAACAAAGTTGCAAAATTGATCATTAGCCGACAATACCTTAATTTTAGTCACATCGGATTTCAAACACGATAATCCCCCATTTTTGATCCGCCACTTTGAATTCTTTAATTTTGACAAATGATTTATACTGAGCGATCTTAAACACCACCATTCTCGACTTTAAAAAAATTGGTTGATAAATTAAATAAAGAGGATAATCCCCTATCTTTAATCCGCCATTTTGAATTTTTTAATTTTGACAAATGATTTATACTTAGCGATCTTGACAACCCAATACCACATTTTCAGAAACATCGGTTAATAAATTAAAAATGCACAATTTTGTGCCCTGAAAACGGCGCGCGTTATTATATATTTTTTTATTTTGAAATTATATAAAAAAGTATTAGTTTGTTTTTTTAATTATGTAACTTTTCAAAATTTGAAGCAATGAAGTTTTTTAATTTTCTAATTCCCTAAAAATGCCGCGTCACTGGTTACAATTTGCTCATTAACGAATTTGACCTTGATTTTATGGCAAAGAATTTTTGTAATTTCATATCGATAGCTTCAATGGTTAAAATGGTTCAAAACATATCCCCCCCTCACACACAGTCACACACACGCACACACGCACGCACGCACACACGCACGCATGCAAGTACACACACACACGCACGGACGCACCCACCCACGCATACACGCACACATGCACACACGCACAAACACACAGACACGAAATTTTTTTCTAAAAACTTGTTCCTTATCGATAGCTTTAATGTTTCAAAAGATATCGCGCCCACTCACACACAGACACACAATCAGACACCAGGTTTTCTTTTCTAAAAATCTGTTTTTCGTATTGTGTAGGCCACAAAACGTCGAGAAATGTAAAAAAAGTCTTTATACTTACGTATACGAGAAAGCAATATATTAATATATTAGTAGCAACTAAATATGCACTACTACTAGTAGTGTATGATTGGTACGTAACTGTATGCTGACCCCAGACGATTTCAAAAGATGTTATGTGATGAACCATTCTGTTTTTAATAAAAAAACAAGTGAGATATTGTAATCTAACTTTAAGTGAAAAAATTCTGCCTTCACTTTGGGCGACAAGTTTTGTAATGTAACGCTTGGCTAATGTACGTCCTCATATTAATGCTAAATTGTATCGATTCAACAAATGATAAAATCGTGATAATACGATTGGGTGCTAAATTTGTAATGGTCCTTCCTCGTTAAAAGAAACTAAATTAAACTTAATGTTCACCTTTCGTCCCCAGGTTGGGTGCCGATTTTGTAATGTTACAAGCCCCACAATGGAAAGCCAAATTTGTAAGTATCGTCTTAGAAATTAAGACTTAACGTGTTACTTAATTTCTTGTTGAAAGGAAGTATTTATTAAATTGAAATCTGTAATCTATACTGAAATTTATTAGAATGATTACTTACACAGGCTAGCCATTTATTATACAACATCATGTAATAATAATTCACATTCAATATAAATTGTTAAAATTTGACAAATAATAATTCAGTGGTCCTGAATTTATATTCAGCAAGCTAGCAAACTCAAAACTTATTTCCGATATCGAGTATTGCTAGTGATACAAGCTCATTTCTAATCGAAATTAACCATGATCAACTCTGATAAGGTATGTCAATTTGAATTGTGAATCGACCTTTATTAGTAATGTTTTTAAAGAATCAATTCATCAATAAACTTAACTGTAATTGAAGTTAGTATTGATTTTACTTCTAAATCATTTAATGTAATAAGAGTAAAGGTTGTTCAATCTACCTGTTAATATAACTAGTGTAAAGAATTTATCTCAGTTAGTCCAATTATATTAAACTCTGACGTTTAGTCATAAATACTTACAATTTATATTGATCTCTTTTAAATTTACTGTCAAAATTCGAGAATATCTATGCCACAATCAATTTAAATATGGCTGACAGCTCTATTCTCTACCACCAATTAAGTCAGTCCAAATACTCCTTTCCAACCTAATATCGAAGTACTATCTAATTTAATTTGCATTAAACTTAAATAATAAACTCCAAGGTACAAATCGACTACACCAATTTAAGTTCAACATTACATATAAGTGTAACAAATTTATTGTATAAAGTCAGAGATATAAACAATAACATCTTTTACATAATCCCATCATCCCTAAATCCAGCTATATTTAATCCAAATACATATAACATATTTACTGTACCAATAATTTTAATGAATATTATAAAAAAAAGAAAATGAAATATACTTTCAGCACGCTACCATTGACTTACTTCAATATTACATAACGCATAATAGATATTTATGTATTAAGGGCATAATCAAATTATGCCCGATGTAATATCTAATGTTTTATTTTATTTTGCACCATGAAACTGGAACAAAACATTAAAAAGATTCAGTATTTTCGGCAAGTTTTTAAATGCAAATGCAGTGAAATAAAGTCGACAGTAGGCTAATTTGTTGTTACTAAGATACTGTGATATTGCTATTATATATCATGTCATGTGTTTGCTGTCAATCATGCTGCTTAGCATCAATGACATTTCCGTGCTATAAAGACCACATTACGCCCGCATTTGGAGGCGTATAAAGAACATTATGGTGGCAAAATAAAATAAAGTACCTTTATGATTGCAGCGATAATCCACTGTTCCTTTTCCTTTTGGTTCATTTTAGGTTCCATCACAAGTATATATTCCAAAGTAAGTGTGGTACAACAATGTTTCAATCACCTTGAGCAACAACTGGTTTCTTGACAAACAAATTTATTTTCCTTTCAATACTTCGACATACGACTGTTTTTTTACTCGAATAACTATCAGTCTTACTTACATATATAAAATAAGTTATGGTATATTTGAACTACACTATTCATTTTGGAATACTATCGAAATTTAAGATGTAATTATTTAAAAAGTTCACATTAACCTTTTGTTCCAAGCTTAAATACGGTTTAACAAATCATTTAGCTTTTCAATTATAACCAAATAATTGTGGACCATATATCAATTCACCATTTACTTTTATATTATAAGTATAAATATAACATCTAATATATAATCACCAATACATTTCAGCAGCCTTATGTTTAAATTATTGCTGACAAAAACTTTTTGAAACTTTTTACAATTTCAAATTACAATAAGAAATATATGGTGTAGAACAACACACTACCTTTCAACCTACAAAATGGAAATTAAAAGAAATGAAATATTTTTTTTATGATAATTATGCAACTTCTTTTATAATAAGTTCATTACGAAAATAGGCAACATTGTAAAAACAAAAACAATAAGTTATACCAAATAAAAATTTAAAACTTCATCTCAGATAGAGGTTATAGATATCTAGAAACTAACTTTTATAAACCCGTTTCTATAAAAATATCGATAATACAGTTTAAGCATTTTCAATAATATATGTATTTAATGTTTACACTTATTTCTTTATATTAAGAAACTGTATGAAGAAAAGTTACGTAAAATTAAATTTTCTTTAAAAAATATGTGTATGCACATATTCTTACAAAATTAATCATTAATCAGATATTGACCTTTAGGAATTACAGTCCGCGCGGTCAAAGAATGCCTGAACGTTGGATGCGCATTCGTCCAAGTTCAAGTCTCTTAAGCGCGTACTTGTTAATTTAACAGTGAACCATTTTGTGTCCTATGTGAATTTTAAACTCATAATACTCAAATTTATTAGACAAATATGTATAAACAACAAATACTTTCACAATACATAGTAAAATAAATAAGTAGTTTTGCGGCGCATGTAATGCTAATGCTATTTGCTTAAATTCTCATTAAAGAAATCCTAATAGTTGACATTCCTTAGTATCATTAACAACAGATTAGCAAAGACACACAGACACACAGACACATAGACACACAGACACACAGACACGCAGGCACACTACACACAGACACACAGACATACAGACACACAGTCATACAGACACACAGACACACAGGCACATAGACACACAGACACACAGGCACACAGACACACAAACACTCAGACACACAGAGACAAAGACACACAGTCACACAGACACACAGACATACAGACACTAAGACACAGACTCACAGACACACCGACACAAAGACACACAGGCACACAGACACCAGCAAGGTCCGAAAGTCCTGTCACCCCCCCTTTTTTGTGTTATGATGCATACTTATATGTAATTTTTCTTTTCAGGAGATGGATACAAGTACGTATAGTGTGGAAGAACGTGTTTTGGCAAGTGCATGGGTTCATGAACCTGCACACTCCGGGAAAACCATGAGAGATGTGCAAGGGGATTTTGCGGCACGATTCAATAAAGAAGCGCCACCCAAGAGAAAAATACTGCGATGGCAACAGAAACTGTTCACAACTGGATCCGTTCTGGATGAAAAGAGGACAGGTCGACCATCAACACGACAAGAAACTTGTGCAGCAGTGGCGGATTCTGTGACCAGATCTCCCAAGAAATCATTGCAAAAATATTTTCTGAACTCAATTCCAAAAAACGATTATGCTGACACATGAAAAGATCTGGAATTAAAATGTTTTAAGCCAACATTCGTAAACAGTTGGACATTCGCAAGCAAGAACTTGCTCAAGATTACTCGATTTTGGAACCAGGGCAAAGTTTTTCTAGACGATAATACCAAATTTATACAATTGAAAGTATTTCTTTGGAGCAAAAAATCCAATTATTATAAGAGTTAGAATAATCACATGTTATGGTTGGCTAAATTTCAGTAAAGAAATCTATAGTTGCTATCTTGTATCATTAACAGATTAGCAAAGACAACAGACACTCTGAACATGATCACAGACACGAGACACGCAGGACAATTCCACAGACTTACAAAGACTGACACATTCTTATGACAGGCTCAACAACAGGCACATAGACACACGACACACGACACAGACACACAAACTGTCACAGAGAAAAGACACAGTCACACAGACACAGAATAAGAATCGCACATCGACTCACGCACATCGACACAAACCACAGGAGACACAGAAGGTCCGAAAGTCCTGCACCATTTTGTGTATGATGCATACTTATATGTAATTTTCTTTTCAGGAGATGGACACATACGTTAGTGTGGAAGAACGTTTGAAGGAAGTCATGACTTAAGGGAAAACCATTAGAAGGCAATTGCACGATTAAGAGGCCATCCAAGAGAAAATCTCGATGGCAACAGAAACTGTTCACAACTGGATCCGTTCTGGATGAAAGAGGTCAGTACGGACCATCAACACGACAGAAACTGTCAGCAGGGCATTCTGTGACCAGATTCAAGAAATCATTACAAAATATTTTCAATCAATTCACAAAACGATTATGTGACACACTTGAAAGATCGGACTTAAATGTAAGCAACTGGTGAAAAGTTGAGGACATTCAGGAAACTGAACTCAAGATGCTGAGTTTTGATGAATGATGGGAATTATTTGTTAGTAGATGTAATTTACATCTTGAATAGGTAATTTTATGGAAAGAAAAATTATTACATAGAAATATCCACAATTTTGGTTGGGCAAATTTCATAATATCTTAATAGCCTATTTTGTTTCATCAATTTATAAATATTCGGAATGTCATTAAGTTAAAGACTGAACATTCTTGATATTTCATAAACGATTAAACTGTTGTGTTCATTTGTAATTCAAATATAAAATTTATTATTTGTCAACATGGTTATTTTTTTTATTTTATAAATGTTTAAACGGTTACTGTTCCTATGTAATTCAAATAAATAAAATATTTTAAAATTTCTTGTGGTTTCGTGACGAATAATTGAAAACGCGACACCGACGCCACTGGTAATGCTTTCAGTCGCTATTGCGTTAACGAGTGCGGCCGAATGCACGAACATCCATGCGCGAAAATTCGTTCAGTAAAACCCTAGTAATCTATATTCAAAGCAAAATGCTTAAAATTTACACATTTCTTAAGATATCTCGGGATAGGAAAAAGATATCGACATGCGGTTCTCGCCATTGTGTTGCTAATATGGGCTATTTTTGTAATCTACGATTAAAGCTACATACTCCTATTTAGTATTTTCCAAAGAAAACTGAATTAAAAAAAGTAAATAAATACCGCCCTCTAGCGTACATGTTACTTACTAGGTTGTGTCGAAATTATTACTCTTACATCAGTGGAAAAAATTGTTTTCAACAAGACTAAGTTTGCAAATATCGATTAAGTAGAACCGGAATTACAGGCGTTTTTTTCATAATAAGGTTATAATAATAGGTAAATGGTATAAAATTTAATGATGGTGTAAATCAATGTTTTAAATCGTTCTCTAAACAAATCGTTAAAATAACTAGAGACACATACCATTCAGTAAAAGATAATGCCTTTGGCTCAGTAGGTAGATTAAATCAGGCCAGGTTCATGCTTTTGGATTTACTTCATTACCAACAAATTTCGGCTTAGATATTTTCACCTAACATCAAAATAGTAACTTCTAGGTAACAATAATAAAAATTATCTCGGACGCCAAGTTATTAATTTTATTATACTCGGAATAACTAAACCGAGGATACAATAAAGTATTCATCAAAATGTCAAAATAAAAGATATACAAATTATGTTTATTAAGCACTTAAATTTGGGATTATATAAAATATATCTTAAAACTAATGTTAATGGCCCCTTATCCTAATAAGTCATAGGGGTATAAATACCTGTTACAAAATTTTTGTACAACTTCTTGAGAACCTCTATTATAAGGAATGCGGAAATGTAAACCAAAGATGATGTAATCTTCGTATCAATGTTGCGCAATATATCGTATTTTCTATCTTTTACGTTGTAAAGTATACCAAAGTTGAAATTACCTCTTACAAATTTATATTCCTTGAAATTTGAATAATCCAAAATTTATCGCATTCTCTTGAAGGTTCAAATAAAAGGTGTGATCTAAATTTAGATCTGAATTAATTGCAAAATGCAATCATAAAATGAAAGCACCATTAAAAGTATAATTAAAATGGCGAATAAAAGTAAGTAAAAGTACCATTAAAAGTGTAAATCAAAGTGTAATCAAAAGTGCCTGCAAAAAGCAAACGTTTCAGATTTTAATATAATACGAGTTAACGGTGTTTTACCATTAAATCAATGGGACTTTACAGAAAACTTAGCTGGAAACCAAGCATGGCTTCTTGTTTGAAACAACGTACATCAGCAATGCTAAAAAAGACGCCCACTCTACCAGGTGATGTCGCGATGCGCGAGAAATATCTGCAGAAATTACTTCCACGTTATGGAAGTATAAACCTTTAAGAAAATATGCAACTTAAGTTACACCAAAATGTAATTTAAGTTGCCTACCACTAATAACCAAAAACCCTTTTTTTTATATTTTACAACTAAATGAACGAAGAACGTAAAAGATTCGTTACAAGGTTCCCACTCTCCCCCACCTCTTATTTGAAAAGATGAACTATAACTTGTGAAATCAAACATACGCAGAATTTTTAGAAGAACACAATGATCGTATTTTGAATGCCTCTGAGAGGAGAAATTTGTAAAATGTTTATTTTTTAATACTTATTCTTCAGTTACGCCCTCTGCGGTGTTCCTACAATTCTATAAATCATTTCCAGGTTTTTCTCCAGGTCACTTTTGTCGTAAAATGTTTTTTTATTGGGACACCCGGTACGTATGTATAGAATAGCTTTAAACAAATGAAATCACTAACAACATATATGTAAATATTAAATTTATAAAACATGGAGAACAAACGTAAAACATAAAATTTAATGTAGGTACATACATATGTATGGTAGTATATTATTCAACAAGCATATAATGATGGCTGTTATTCGCGCTTACGGCTCGTGTCATAAATCATCCAAGTGAATAACAGGCATTATATGCGAGTAGAATACTATACTTTGTCCACGACTACCAAATAATTTTCGCTACAATTAAGTACTACATATCTTAATTTTTAAATGAGTAACATTGAATTAATAACATTGATACAAAAGATTGAATTTCTGTCTAACAAGCAAGAAAAATTATTTGTTAACATTAATATTAATGTTTGTATTTACACAGTGTGCTAAGTTAAACGTAGGAATCGAACTTAAATCTACATTAATATTTTGTAAAAACACATAAAAACAATGTGCCATGCTCTTTCCATAGCAACAAGCGCAGCGACTTAATGTTTATGGCTTGCTCTGTTTTTTAATGTAAGTACATACAAAATCAGTATTGCAATGATATGAATTCATTATGCGCTAGTGAATAATATATTATTATTAAGGAAATACATGTATATGATCACCATATGGAGTAGTAGTGGACAAAAAACTTTAAACATTTGCAAGTAACATTATTAATATAAACGGACAAAAGACAAGTAAAAATATAAAATTATTATGTATAAGTGTACAGAAACTAAATTCAACAGTGATACATGTCAATTCTCACAAAACTCATCGAATAGTAACAAGTGCGGGTTACATATGCTTTACATATGCTTTTTAAATGATTTTTTTATTAATATTTATAATTTATATTATTTATTAATGACTGGCGGTAGCTTATTGTATATTTTAAGAGAGTTTCTTATGAATGATCTCTGCTATATTGAATTCTTGCTGAAATCTATTCTAAGTAAGTTATTTCTTGTCTTGTGCATGTGAAAAGCAGAGTTTTTGAAAAAATTATTCTTATGATTAAATGCAAATAAACAGCATTCGTGTATAAGTAAATATTATGAACATATTCTCCTTCAAGATCCCTTAGAAATCATCTACAGCTAGCTGATATTATTTTAAAAGTTTATTTTACAATCAGAGTTACTTACAAAATCAGCCAAATATTCGTGTTAAGTGTACCGCATAATTTTCCATTTTCTTCTGCTTACAATTTTTCATTGTTGGTTGCATAATCTACTAGCACCACTTGTTGTGCATGTGAGATACGGCGTACTCTCCGTCCAGTGATAATATGTCCATGGTTTTACTCCACATTTATAATTTTATAGTAAAGCTTATGTAAATATACATCATAATTTCACCCTAGGTAAAACCCATAAGTTACGCCATTGACTTTTGTACATTATTCTTATTAGGTATTCTCTAATTAATTGGTGTTTTTCTATTTTGTGGGTATAAATAATTATGTAACACATCTATACTTTTATTTACTTATTTCTATATTGCATTTAACCTAATGACATAATTATATCAATTCTAAACTTCATTACTACATCATCTAACGGTAATAAGTCGAGCCTGAATTTTGATAAGAGCCTAAATTATTTTGGGATATAATCCAAATAAGGACTACTATATGTACAACGTGTCCCATATAACATTTCAAGCATGGGGATCTCGCTTATTATAAAAGATACAGATTTGGTTAAATTAGATGAATTACTCCTAAGGATTAGTGAAATTGTAGGACACTTTCCAATTTCCAAATTTCCATGTATTTTAAGACTTATGCCAAGAAAAAGAAAAATGTCAAATTTCTTTTTCTTGTAATATCTTTTTTGTTATATTAGACATATAAATTTTATTTGCACTTTCTTAAGATATTTGTTATGCAGAATTTAAGTATCCATTTGGATTTTTTTTTGCACTTTCTATTTTTTAGTTTCAACCCCTAAATTAAATGTTTCTTATGGAACGACAAGTCGGCTTTGAAATAATTGATCGTGTTTTTTTATCCTCTTTACAATGATATAGCACATGTACTATCTATTTTTAAAAACAACAAAGAAAATTAAAAAAAAATGTATTTTATTAAAGACTCTAACAATAAGTAGGCCGTGAAACATGAGAAAACGACAAATAATAGATAACAACAAGAGTTAAGCAGGTAATAGTATTGGATATAATTATCCAATTATAAAAGATGTTCAAACAATTGACCATTCCGTTCTAAACATAATTGTGCCCTGCGTAGTATCGATGTAATTGCTGTGCGTAGTTTTTGGCGTTTAATACTACCAAAATGCTGCAAGAACAGCTTCACGAAGATCTTCGGCATTCTCAAATGTTTGCAC
This sequence comes from Vesta saturnalis, assembly GCA_036346205.1. Classification (NCBI taxonomy): domain Eukaryota; kingdom Metazoa; phylum Arthropoda; class Insecta; order Coleoptera; family Lampyridae; genus Vesta; species Vesta saturnalis. The sequence goes on along the minus strand of JARFJB010001017.1, from coordinate 1,354,431 downwards.
GTACACTCGATTTTTTACGTAGCCCCAAAGGAAAAAGTCCAAGGGCGTTAAGTCTGGAGATCTGGATGGCCATAAAATCGGCCCTCGATTACCAATCCATGAATTTGGAAACCGATTATTAAGATATTCGCTGATGATGTTTGAATTGTGGAGTGGGGCGCCATCTTGTTGGAAGCAGATATTAATATTCTCAATGAGTTTTAAATCATCAAGTTTATTTTCTAAATCAGTTTGTAGTAAATTCAAATACTTTTCACTATTTAATGTTTCGTTAAAAAATATGGGCCCAATAAGTTTAGCGCCTAAAATGCCACACCAGACGTTAAAACCAAATCTCACTTGATGCCGACTTTCCTTAACAACGTGAGGATTTTCACGGTCCCAAAAGTGAACATTGTGTCGATTGAAAAGGCCATTATTTGTAAATCTGCTTTCGTCAGACCACAAAATCGTAGCTGGAAAATTATCGTTATTCTCACATTGATTATCATACCATTGGCAAAATTGTAATCTTCTCCCCTGATCTCCACCTCTTAGTCCCTGCAGAATGGTGTACTTATACGGATGATACCTGTGATGTTTTAAAATTCTTTATGATGTAGTTTTCGAAATACCAGTGTTATGTTCAATTTCTCTAACAGATGCTGAAGGATTTTCAATAACTGATTGTAATACATTTAGTTCTGCATCTTCATTCCGTAATTTCGGATTTCTAGTAGGTTTTGAAAATGAACCATATTCTTTTAAATTAATTACCAAATTTCTGTACGTACGAGCACTGGGCTGCCTTCTTTCAGGATACAGCCTCGAGTACATCCGTTCAGCTTCTAAACTGTTTTTATGAGACAAGATGTAACAACACAACATATCAAACTTTTCAGTATTAGTAAATAAAGCCATGTTTGACACAAAAATATTCTGGAACGAATAATTTTTAAGTGACATTAAATTCGATTGTGTTTTTATGTTTCACGGTCTTTAATAAAATACATTTTTTTAAATTTTCTTTGTTGTTTTTAAAAATAGATAGTACATGTGCTATATCATTATAAAGAGGATAAAAAAACACGATCAATTATTTCCAAGCCGACTTGTCGTTCCACAAGAAAAATTTAATTTAGGGGTTGAAACTAAAAAATGGAAAGTGCAAATAAAAATCTAAATTGATATTTAAATTCTGCATAAAAAAATCTTAAGAAAGTGCAAATAAAATTTATATATCTAATACAACAAAAAAGATATTACAAGAAAAAGAAATTTGACATTTTTCTTTTTCTTGCCATAAGTCTTAAAATACATGGAAATTTGGAAATTGGAGAGTGTCCTATAATTTCACTAATCCTTAGGAGTAATTCACCTAATTTAACCAAATCTGTATCTTTTATAATAAGCGAGATCCCCATGCTGGAAATGTTATCTGGGACACGTTGTATATTGATTTTTCAACGAGCTTTTCTCGGAAGAAAAGTTTTTCTTTGTAATATCTAATTGCAACACATCAATCTGATTATCTGAAATTGTTTCAGGACTTTCTTCTGCACCTTTTCTCTACACATTTTCTGTACCACTGACTGAACATTATGATCACATCGTTTGTTCCTTTTGAAGGCCAAATAATGTCAACTTATTACGATTCTTACTGAAATTACATGGTTACTTTCTGGCTACGCTTACTGCAAATGTTGATTCCATCATTTATCGACTACTGATATAACTCTGGCTGTCGTCAGTCTCTTCGATTACATCGAAACAGGTTAGTCTACAATTGCACTCATTCCACCTGCCGATTATCAAGTCACTGAAACTTCATTAACTAGTTATGTAACAGCAATCCACTGCCGGTTTGCGCAAGTAGAAATTGTGTCGCTATAGTATTCAATGTAGTTGTTGCCGTTGAACTATTTGATTATCCGTATCAGTTGCAACTAAAATAGTGAAATTTGGTTAAACAAATCAATTCTACATTGAAAATTTACTAACTTATTTAACATTGGTATGAAAGAATTTTCAAAAAAGGTAAATAGTATGCGTTTGAGCTAGTGCTCTTGAAGTATTTTGTACTTACCTACTGAATTAATGTAACCTTGTTGATTTTTAACTTATTTATTGTGCTTGCCAAATACACAGACAATGTTAATTCGTACACGTCTAGATGCAAACTGTTCAGTTAATAAGTGGAAGTTGTTCATTGTTGTATATTAGGTAAAGGCGAAACATTTTTATCCGTACGTCGGAATTCTCCATGTGCAGTTTTCATTGTTACAACACGCACAACACCATATGGTCCTGAATGAATGTTTATCACACGACCTAAAGGTCAACACAGAGGTGGAGAATTCATGTCCTTGATTAAGCCCAACTGTCCTGTTTGGAGGTTGGTTGCAGAATTGGAGAACCATCTCTGACGTTGTTGTAATTCCCCTATATGTTCCTTGGACCATCGATGCCATGTGTTGCTGCATCATGTGAAGGTGTTGGTATCGAGACAATCGATTTGTAGGAACGCCTCTAACATCGGGTTCGGGCAATGAAGTCATTGCTCTCTCAATGAGAAAATGAGCTGGCGTAATTGGATAGGGGTCGTTAGGATTGGAACTAAGAGGTAACAACAGTCGCGAAATTCATACTCACTCGACTTGGATAAGAAGAGTTTGAAATTCTTCTAACACGAGTAAAATATTTTTCATCGTTCGTCGTAACTGAACCTTCATGCATTTTACGCCGGCTTTCCAAAGTCCCCCGAAATGTAGAGAATTTGCTGGAATGAATTTCCAATTCTTTGTAAAAAAAAACCGTCATTTTTATAATCAGTGTAGTAATACTATAAGTACTTCAAAATAATCAGGTTATACATCGATAATTTGTTGCATAATTACAAAGAGTGTTAATTTGACAGTTTATTCTGCCAAACTGACATGATTTGTAATTATGCAGGAGGCTTGAGATGTTTAACCCTAATTATAATTATTTGGAGGTACCAATTGTATTTATTGTGATTATTTTTTTGAGTAAACTTTAGCAAATGGAAACAATTTATTAGGTTAACTACATATTAGTACAGTAAAACGTCTAAATTGACGTCTCGTATAGTTTGTATGAACTACAGTAACTCTACTACTACAAACAGAGGCGAGAAGCAGCGATTACCTCCGCCCATCCGCCATTACGAGGCAACATTTTTGGCGGGTTTGTATTATTAGCACAGGAAATTCAAATGTTTGGTTTAAAATCGATTATTTTTGAGGCGTTTTAATGAAATATGATATTTTAATTTGGTGTTTGATGAAAAACCCGAGTAGCTGTGATAAAAAAAATCTCCGTTATAGGTACCTGGTGTTTGAAAAATTAATAATTATTTTATTATCGTTATACTAAGCATATAATGATGTTTTTTTTTAATGTTAGTTTGGTATAGATAAATCAGGGTCGCAAATAGACTTTACAGTTGCGTTACAGTATTTTAGCAGCTTTTTATAAAAAAAAATTTATGCTTGTTCTGAAAAACCATTTGTAATATTAAATGCTTATTTTAGTAAGTGATTGTTTAGAATAATGCTTATTAATGCAGCCTAAAGAACAAAACCAAGATAATGTGAGAAATGTATATTTGATTCACGTTATGAGTAGTACACGGGCACCATCCCCACTCCTTTTTTTTACGTCACAAGCCCCGCCCCTTTCACTTTTTTACACGCTCACGTGGGGGGCCGGTTTTTCCACCCTTATTTTTACATGCTTACGTGTAGGACGTGTATTTTCACCCCTATTTTTTACACACCCACGTGTGAGACCGTATTTTCAGCCCTATTTTTTACACACCCACGTGTGAGACCGTATTTTCAACCCTCTGTATCCCTAATTAAGATCTTTTGTAGCTGCTAACGTGAGAGCTGTATTTTAGGGTTAGCGTTGAGCTGAGGGTTTAGTGGTGGTTGAACTGGGGTATGGCTTGGCTTAGGGCGGGGGCTGGAGCTTAGGGGTGGTCTGGATAAGTCTAGAGTTTGGCCTTGGTGGTGGAGCTAGGTTGAGTCAGGTCTTGGTGGTGGAGCTAGGTCTTAGGGTTATTTCTGATGGTATTAAGGTCCTTCTGGTTGTAACCCTGGAGGCTGCACACGCATACAATAATTGTAATTAATAAGATATTATTATTTAGTCTATTGCTTTAAAAGGGTTAAATGATATTGGAGAAAACGTTTCTAATAAGGAGATGAGATAAGCAGATAGGATTAATCATGTGGGGAATTTGAATGACAGTAAAATTTAATTATAGAACACTTATTTTTATAGTCATAATTAAAAAAATCCTCAGTGAACTATAAAAATTACTGCCATTCTAATGAAACAAAAAAACATTTTTATTAAGTTAATTACATAACAGTTTGTCTTTTTCTAAAACGATTATTAAAACATAGTTTACCTGCATTGAAATAATATCTATCCGTCCGCTAAGAATGTTGTACGCCTTAATATTTTTAAAGAAACTTAATGCTTAGATGTTAACTGTAATTAAAAATCTGTAAATAAATAAAAGGATTAACACAACACATACCAGATCTGTAACGTTTTAAGGCACTGAGTGATGGTCACTGCTTTTGTGTTTTGTCAACTAAAACTTTCTAGTTGTGTAAAAACTAGCTATTGATTTTCCATCATTAGAATGTAAAATATACAATCTCATTGTCTTTATCATACTTACAGCAACATGCATTTACCTTTCTCTTAAAATAAATTGTTTTGAAAATATTCGTATACGGACACACAATTGTTTTATAAAAACCATATTAAGTGTTTGGAATGTTTAAAATTCCATAACATTTGTAGTAAGAAATTACTGTCACGTTTACTTTTAACTAATCACCGTGTAATTATATAGCTTTGTTAAATTTAATAGTCTAAAAACCAATATAATATAAATAATTTCTTTTAAAACACTAAATAATAAATTTATAACACGATTTTTAAAACACACATGCCGGAATTAAAAGAAAAAACAGTAGGTATTACGCAATTCTTAATTAAAAAGTAAGGTACTAAAAAATCTTTATTTATCAGAATAGAATGGTTGGATAACAGACATTAAACAATATTTTAATTATCTCATCATTTAGAATTAAACATGTAGTAAAAACTTATTTACAAAATCAATCATTGATAAACTATGTAATCTAAAATATAGAAACACTAAGACATAAAATCCACATACATCCGAATGATAATCCTGCAGAATTTTTTTATTGGATACGAAACATCGGGAATTCTTCTCTAGGAAGCGTAAATGATATCCTTGCGGTGCTCGTCCAAAGGAATCAAAATACTCCCGTTACCATTCTCGTCAATGTAGATAGCGGTCCAATGCTGACCTGGTTGTTTGCAGGATCCGTGTTTACGATAATTGCACACGGTCGAGGTGCGTGTTTCGGTAATTGATTAGAAGCACATACAAGCCGAAACACATTCTTCTTGTGGCTGGGGATCGATTTCAAGCATCTCAACACTTGTACCGCATACATCTTTGGAATTGGTATGTGTCCAGTCTTGTAGTAGTAATGCGTTTTCCAGCGCACACATAGGCTCAGTGATGTTATGGCTTAAACAGCTATACGCTTTTGCTTCCTTTTTCAACTGTTTAATCGACGGACAACCAGTCTCCTCCAGGTTTACTATAGGTTTGTTAAGAAATCTTAAAAACTGTTGTTTTTCACTACCCTTAACGTGAATCTTGTTAAATGGGCGCAACACTCTCATCAGCTCCTCACGGAAATTGTTGTAATGTACATGGCCCCACCACCATTTTAATCCATGATAATTATCTTCCATAAATTTTATCTGTCGTGACATGGATCCTGATATAAAGTAGCCTCGTGGTGGTTTTATCAGCATCAACGATAAACGACCGTGATCTGTAACCACGGCAATTTCTTTCGGTATGAATTCGTTGTTAACACCACTAAACCCTTGCATGTCCAAGTATGCGTCCATCTTCTATCGGCTGCTGCTGTACACTGAAGCTTGCAGGTTAGAGCTACCACTTTTAACAGCTAAAATCCACAACGACATTTCCGATGTTTATCGATCTCGATCACATTATCGAATTCTGCATACACCAAACAGTTAACGGTTACGGTGAGCGCTTCTTCAAACCCGACTTCCAGCCGAAGGGAGCCGTTTCTAACTAAATTCCAGTGCGTGCTAGCGTTTGCAGACAGGTCAGGTGTTAGGTCAAAGGCCATTAAACAGTAGCCGTTGGGGTAATCACTCTCGATATATCGTTACCTTCATTCAAAAATGAATACCCGTACCAGAGAATAAGGTGTGGTACGCTCTTACGTATAAACCATTAGCTGTAAAGTCCGGTTGTAAGGCCTTCGAAGGAATTTGTTGTCCGTCAATATATAATGACATGTAGTTAATATTGCAGTGATGAAAATTGAACGGGTTTGAGGGTAGTCACCGTTGAAGGCTTTACAAAGCCTACGATGCATCGTTTAGGTAACTGACCCAGGAAAACATTATCCAATGATTTTCGCTGTATGCCTGCAGGTATAGTTAACACTTTTACGTCGGTCCTTGTAACAGGATATTTTGCGGCTGTTGTTTCTAAAGCTTTAGCGTGCGCGATTAGAATAGTTGGATTGATCCGCATACGTCTCACCAGTAAACTAGCGTCTATAATTCGCGTCTTGTAATTTGAAGCGTGTGCCGCCATTAGACTAAAGGTATCTCTTGATCGTACAAATGTAGTCTTTAACTCAACACCACTTATGAGAAACTTTTCTTGATTAAACAAATCCGAGTGCACGTGACCAATCATCTCTATCTGTTTACCGGTAGCCGCAAGTGCTTGACGTTTCGAGAAACCGTTATTTGCGTTTCCCAATGATTCATCTGTCCAGCTGTATCATTGTGCCATAAGGTACATCCTAGATGTGAACTCTTGGCCTCCTTTCCATAATTTAGCAGCGTTTCGATATATGAACGGTAGGCGTAGGTGTTGTTTGGTTGTGACACCATCTTCTGATTTAAGTAAACCTCCACCTGTGAGAAAAGCGAATGCATCCAATTGTTTACCGGTGCTACAACATCAGCGTCTGTAAGTGCTGTATCATCATGCTTTAGAACTTTAGCTGTAATGTATAGCATAGTCTGACTTAAATCTATATAATCTTTCCATTTCCGGGGACTACAAATTCTATTGGGGCGTCATCACTCAGAGCTGATAAAGGTTTGTAAAATATCCATTCACCACTCTCGATACTTGTCTGCGTCGCTGGTAGAGCGAACAAATCCAATTCGGACTTGACGCATTCACACGATTGTGCATGTAGAAAAGCCATTATCTTGAAAATATATCGTCGTAAGCAGGCTTCTTCTTAGCAGCGTCTCAGTTGAGACTGATTATTATCGGCCAGACGTACTCTTTTATAACCCTAACCCTCCATCATTTTATCGATTTTCTCGTCGGCTTTACGCTTAAGGTTTCTACCTGCCTCGTCAAATCTTTCTTGAAACGAATCCTTAATAGGTCGATCCTCTATGACGTCACCAAGAATATTAGCACCTGTTCTAAGAGCTTCTTTACCAATAGCCTTTGCGCAGACTTAAATAACGGTATTATACTTCTAAATATACCGCCTAACCAGCTCCTATTCCATGACCGCGTTGATAGGGCACACCTCTGTAAATAGAGCCGATACCGTTACCGGCCTGATTCATGTAATATTGCTGGTAAGGGCAAACCATTATTGTACTTTCTTAAAGTGTAGCTTCAGGCACGACGTTCCAAACTCAAATGGCATTGCGCACCTGTATCTGTTTTTATATTAATCTCGATGTTTTCAAATTCCCGCGTCATTACCGGTATGTAGTGTGCAGGCGAGAAAACCACATCTTTATGACCCCATAAGCATAGTTTTCTGAAGTAATATTTATTATACGCATAAGCGGAGATAAAACATCACCACAACTTGCGGTTCAACGATGTCGCAATAAACAAACATCTCAGTTGGTAATCCTATCCATATACTAGCAGGGTGAGGGGGTATTGGTTCCATAGCCATGTTCTGATACGGTCGATAACCCAATTGTAAGGCTAGACGTTGTGAGAATCCGAATAGCGAGAGCCGAGTTTTTAATTTCGTAGTGACGCGTTTAGTTAGATTATGATACTCGATTGTTAGCAATTTACTTATTAGTACATGGTTATTTAGTTCGCTGATAATTTCTTCTATGCTGGCGTAATTTCCCGAAGCGAATCGTATCACGTACCAGCCATCTTCAATATAAATGATCTTCTCGTTGTCGAGTTGAAAATATTCTGCGGCCTTTTTAATATCGTTTCTAACATGTTCTCTCGTCAGGTGGCTCTGTTCTATAATAAATTAAATTATCTGTGCACTTACAGCGGCAAAAGAACATGGGTACTGAATTTCCGATATCCCTACAACCCACGAGCCCGTTAATCTTATTCGTTTTGGCAGTTGCGTAATAAAACTTGACGTCATATTACCTGTAAAATACGTCATAGAGCTATTAATCAATAAGGTAAGATAAAACTCCATTTTTATATATCTCTCAGCTGCGAAGCTAACACCCAGTTATTAAATTTGTCACTGTATCCACGCCACTTGACCAGGTATTGTTTATTTCGCCCACGGCCCTTCTCTGCTAGAATCTTATCAACTTTGAATAGAGTATCTTTATCAACCGCAACAACTTGCAATTCTTCTTCGTAAAAGGTGCCCTCAACAGGATCGTTATTAAGATAGATTATTCTATAAACTGGTGGTGTTTTTATTACCGTACTAATTGTAAAAACTTCCTCGCTCCAATTCGTTTCATATCCCTTCTCAAAGGTGTACTTAGTTCTGGCGATTCTGACATGCTCACCGACTTTATATTTAGGATGGCGTACTGGACCTAAACCTTTCGCCTACAGGTTATTCCACACTTCCAAAATGTTTTTATCGTTTACTGCCGCGGGGGCCATCTTTATACTTGAATGAGGACTATTGTTGTAGGCAATCACAAGTTTTTCGAGTACATCAATATACCTGTAGGAATTTTTGTAAGTGAAATAACGCCAAATCTTTGTTTTCAATGTTTTATTAAATCTTTCAACTACAGATGCTTTTACATCAGGGTTATTTGTTACATAGAAATTGATATTTTGTTTCTTGAAAAAGTTTTGCACTGCTCGCCACAAACTCTTTGCCTTTATCCGTCTGTAGATTTGCCGGGTATTGTCGCAATCCTTAAGAATATCCGCGAATGCTTCAATTACAGATGAGGCTGTCTTCGTTTTAAGTGCTCTCGCCCATGCCCTCTTGCTAAATACATCAATTACCGTTAGTATGTAATTGTATCCGCTATGTATCACAAAGATCCGCTTGCCACAATTCGTAAAGGTTACTCACAATATATTTATTTCGTGGAAACTTTTTCTGACCTGGTTTATGTACGTATAAGCTTCCTGTGCCTGCAGCCAGTTTTTACTTCACCATATCTACCCTTTACAGCATTAGTTAAAGGTGTTATACCAGCGAACCCTGCTGGGTGGGAGGGATCATAGTATACAGCATCCATGTTATGAACGCCACGAATCCCAATCTAGTGAAAGTCCTCTTCTTCTTTGAGAGATTCTTCTGGTGTTTCCGCGTTTCACTATCAGCATCGTAATTCTCACCTATAGTTGTGAGGGTCCGTTCAGCACTGGGTGATGCAGAAACATCATACCTTTGCGTATCTCCGATAAACGCTCGTGGTATATTTATCTCTTTAATGTACGTCGCAAACTGACGCCAACCGCCGGATTTGTGGTTTTCGTTTTCTTAACGTCTCGTGAACCAGATCGATAATGTTGGAATGTGGTATGATCTCGCCTTTTATTGTGACAGTGCCCTTTTATCCCAAAAACATCGCTGTTCGTATTCAGTATATGTAACAAATTCGCGCCTTTTCTTTATATGAAGGCGGAAGCGTTGATACTATCTCGTCGTCTGTCAGACCTTTGCGTTGCGGTAAATCTCTAATATCATCAGACAGCGTCACCGCTAATTGTTATACTGGTGGCTGACGTAACTGATTGGAAAAGTGTAGATACCTTTGAAGAACTTGGTTGTACTGCTGCCATTTGTCATGATCGGTCATTTTAGTTTTAAAACTTTATCCATATCGTTACCCAGCTGCGTTAAAATGTTGTTTTGTGTAACATCTGGTGCTGTAAGCGCTGTATAAAGTCCATCGGTAGAATAATCATCTTCTTCACAATGTGGTCCATGGTTATTGAAACAGATTACCCAGAATTCCGCCGAGTAATGGTCCTAACAGGAGTGGTAGAAATGCACCACCTTTCTGTACAAGAAACTGTTTCTTCTTTTTATAGATTCGCCTCGCTGCCCAGCGTCTTAAAGTGTGCTTATGTTGAGAGAGTCGCTGCTTCTGATCAACTGACAGAGGTACACGACCTTTTAAAATGTTATGTGCACACTCGCAAATACACTCTACCTGCTTACTATCCAAACATTTCAATAAAGCGTCACGTTGACTTTTACTTAATCTGGCTAATGCATGTAGGATATCAGTGTTCTCGATTAAACGTCAGCCATCATATATGATGTAATCTTTATGACTGTGAGACTTAAACCCTTTTTCGCTATATATACCTGGCAGATACCCTGAGGCCCGAATATGTTTGTTCTATAACGTAGCACATCCGGTGTATTCTGTTTTAAATCGAACAATAAATACCCGTGCGGGCTTGAGGTAGCATCTTGGTACGCTTCTAAAAATTTTGGATTGTCTGGCGAAATCTGTCTTGCTAAATGCTGTATCTGTGCTCTGTCACGTGGGTTCTTAACAAAATTATGTAATGTGCGTTGGGAGAAATATCGCGCTGTCCACGTCCCTGATGAAATATGTTCTGGTTAAGAAAACACACTTAGATTTCGATGATGACAACCCTTTGTAAAAATATCAACCACGGAGCCGTTAGTTTCACGCATTAGATCGTCAATTATTATTAAGACAGGTTTTTCCCCGTCAAACTGTTCCATATCAGGTAAACCCTTTTGAAACTCAACAGAGAGATCTTTGAATAAAGGCTGCCACTCACTGTAAAACCAGATAATTTTTTCAAAAGTTGTATCGCAAGCTGTTTTGATATTTTTTAGAAAATCAACGATAAAATACGATTTCACATCCCGACGGACCTGCAACTATAGCCGAAAAGGGTGCTTAAACTGACCTTCCATCTTGAATCGCTAAAACGATACTAACAGATACTCAGCCAAGAGCTTCGTTTAAATAGACAAATGCCTTGTGGGCAAATAGTTGTGTGAAGAAAAGAGAAGAGAGAGAAAGAAAAGAGAGAGAGAGAGAGAGAGAGAGAAGAGAGAGAGAAGAGAGAGAGAGAGGAGAAGAGAGAGAGAGAGAGAGAGAGAGAGAGAGAGAAAAGAGAGAGAGAGAGAGAGAGAGAGAAAAAAGAAAAAGAGAGAGAGAGAGAGAGAGAGAGAGAGAGAGAGAGAGAGAGAAGAAGAGAGAGAAGAGAGAGAGAGAGAGAGAGAACAGCTTTCTTACAAGATATAATTTAAAGAGCACAATTGCCCTCCGGTCTAAACTACCAGAAGGACCTTAATACCATCAGAAATAACCTAAGACCTAGCTCCACCACCAAGACCTGACTCCAACCCTAGCTCCACCACCAAGGCCAAACTCTAAGACTTATCCTTAGACCACCTAAGCTCCAGCCCCGCCCTAAGCCATACCCCAGTTCAACCACCACCCTAAACCTCAGCTCAAGCTAACCCTAAAATACAGCTCTACGTTAGCGCTACAAAAGATCTTAATTAGGGATACAGAGGGTTGAAAATACGGTCTCACACGTGGGTGTGTAAAAAAATAGGGCTGAAAATACGGTCTCACACGTGGGTGTGTAAAAAATAGGGGTGAAAATACACGTCCTACACGTAAGCGTGTAAAAATAAGGGTGGAAAATCCGGTCTCACACGTGGATGTGCAGAAATTAGGGTTGAAAATGCGGTCTCACACGTGGATGTGCAAAATAGGGTGAAAAATCCGGTCCCCACGTGGATGTGCGAAAATAGGTGAAAACACGTCCTACACGTAAGCGTGTAAAAATAAGGGTGGAAAACCGGCCCCACGTGAGCGTGTAAAAAGTGAAAGGGGGGCTTGTGACGTAAAAAAGGATATGGTGCCGTACTACTCGTTATGTCTACATATACCCAGTTCATACTAAATTCTATTTATTCTTACAGATACAGATAATAATCACTAATTACTTAATTACTAAAATTTACTAACATGGGTACAACGATAACGCTTTGCCCTTGAATTTAATGAATAAGATAAAATTTAAGACGAAACACAACACTAGGTTCATTTTTAACGTCTCGGTTTATTTAGTTCATAAATCATTTTCAAAATAAATGTACACAAGATGGTATGACAGTTAAATGTGACAATGTGACAAATTGTACTTTATAAATTTATGTTTATGAAAAAATTGAATATACTAACCCTAAAATGGCCTCCGTGTTACTGAAGCAATTTTAAGGTTACCGTATCCATCTGCGTATATAAAGATGGTTTTAGATGGGAGATTAACAAAGGAAATATTTAAATAACGCTTTAAAAATATTCATTTGTTACTCATTTGTAAATGCCGTTGAAACTCAATTTTAACAAGCTAGTTACTAGTAAAAAATTTACAGGTTAGAGACGAAAGTTGTTGATTTTTTACAAGTTAGAGACGATCGTACATTGTTCACATTGTATTGTATTAGTAAAATAATAAACAGCAAAATAAACAATAAGCGCCGTTGTCAGAGTAATAATTTCAAAGGTAACGAGACATTTTTCCAAGTGAACTGTTGTCAGTTTTACAAATTAGTAGCATTATTTACATTCGAAAATTGTGTGAAATTTGCATCATAAATGAGTAACAAATAAATTATATAACAATACACTCAAGATAACGGGTTTTGGCTCCTTCTGTCCGCCAGTAAAACCCTTTTTACTTTGCTAGTAATGTTATACTATAAAACGTTGCAAATAGGTTGTCAGAAAATATATTTTTTCAGAAAACTTTTTTATATATGTTTAAAATAACATGTAGAAATATTTTATGACAAATATGTTTCAAATGTGTAATAGTTATTTGTTATACAAGACGATAAAATATAATTTTATCGATGAGTGAAAATGTTATTGTTGAGCGACGAAGGAGCGAATGAATTAATTTTCACGAGTCGATAGTTGTATTTTATCGTCGTGTATAACATTCTATTTTTTCTATAGCAAATTTTTAACGCAAAATTAAAGAAATACTAATTGAGTTGGCCACGTTTTAAAATCTCAGTGGTATGGGTTGCTAGGGTTGACACTGAATAAAACAAAATTTTGTTTATTAGAATTTGTGGTTTATTCTATGTGCTTTCCTAAATACAGTGTATGTAAAAATGAGTGAAACCGATTTCGAACAAGCAAAACTTCCCTCAGATGTGGAAGAACAGGCGATGGAGGCAGTGGGAAAATTATTGTTCCAAAAATCGAGGTTGATATACCAAAAAGAATATACACGCTTTCAAAGGTGGAAAAGCGTAAAGAATATAAATAATGTGAGTTTAAAGGTACTTCTGGCATACTTTTCGGAAAAGCCAAAGAAAGTAAAGCCATCAACATTGTGGTCGTATTACTCGATGATAAAGTCTAAGCTGCTAGTGAATGAAAATTGTGACATTTCAAAGTAAATAATATGTCAAGTGTATGTACTCTGTCAAATAATTACACATAATGTTTTCAGATACAGTAAACTGATTACATTGCTGAAGAAGCTGAGTGATGGTTGTAAGTCTAAAAAGTCCAAAGTCTTTGAATCGGATGATGTTATGAGATTTTTACAAGAAGCTTCAGATGACGACTATCTGTTTGTGAAGGTAAAACGTTTAGAAACGTTGATCGAAAATCTGTCAATCGTCTCAGTTATTGACACAAAAACTAAGCAAGAACGCAAAAACGTGCCTCACAAAAAGTTCTTCTTCAACTATCGACAGAGAAAGTGTACAGTTCAACCTGTGGGAATAAATACCTTGTATAATATTCCTAAGAAAATTGCCGATTTTTTGAAATTACTAAATTCAGAAATATATTGTTTTCACCGCTCTGCAGCCACTATGCTGGCGAATTTTGTTGCTGACCTGATGGAAGTAAAGCGTATAGGGGGATGGAAGTCATCGTCCATCGCCGAAACTTATATAGAAGACTCAGTAGCGAAAACAATTGACGTATCAAAGAAAATACTCTGTGGAATAGAAAGTTCATGTAACTCTACGTCGTCTGTACGTTTTTAACATGAAAAAGGTTCTGTTCCAAAATTTGATATTTCTGGAAATGTAAATTGCAATATTGAAGTTATTAATAATGCAAATAAAATGAAAATAAGTAAGTTGATAACTATAATATATATATATATATATATATATATATATATATATATATATATATATATATATATATATATATATATATATATATATATATATATATATATATATATATATATATATATATATATATATATATATATATATATAAATTAAAAAATTAAAATACTTTATCTACCCTTGCTGTTACAGTTCATCTTTATCTACCCTTGCGGTCAAAGTGAAACTTGATCTACTGATTTGGGTTGGTCAAAGCACACTTTACCAATTGCTATAGAAAAAAATATTTATGAGAAAATGTTTTCATTCTAATATTTCAAAAATCACTCTGAAATGTTATTGTTTAATCTCACTTAGCGGCTTTACCGAAAATGGAGTTAACCCTTTTTTTATACCTACTACGCAACACAAAAGAACAAGATGTCATACAGGTTGCTATTGCGGCAAGGTCATAAAACACGTTCAATGTTCTTTAGTTAATATGATGCATCTTTGCAATTTTTACGTAGTAAAAGTACTAAAGTATTCATTCACGTTCCGTAGTTCGCGTTGTCGTCCAAGTTTAATCGTAAACGTTATCGTGTTTTTTTTTAATAGTGCCCCTTGGTGAAAAGCAGTTTTAATTCGAAAACTTTTGTTGAATCCGATTGATTAAAAAAAAGAAACGTACTTATATAATAATTCTAGTGAGTCTACATAGGTAGCAGTGAAGGGTTTAGCTTCATCAAGCAATCGGATAAGTAGAGTTAAATAATAAATACTAATGGGAAGTCTACATAAACATAACCTTAAAATTGTAGAATAATACTTTCATGGAATTTTACGAATTAAGCAAAAAGCCTTCATTATAAAATGCCAATGGACTACAACATGAACAAGAATATGCTTTCTTGGTTTTTTGTAGAGTGGTGCAGATACATAATGAACATTTTATATACCTAGTTGTGGTAGATATTTAGTATGTCATACTTATGCTTACTTCTTTGATGACACTGTTAACAATGTTTGATTTCAAAATTAAACCAAACTGCATACTGTGATGCCATTAGTAGCTGTAATTTAAAGCCCACTGCATTTATTTAATCAGATTGGTGTTACAGAGTAAAAATATAATACATAAAATGGCATATTATGAACCACAGAGATGTGTAAACCATCTGTACACAAGTCACTCTAATATAACATATCTACCTATAAAAATCAAAATTAATTTACCTACATTATAATAATATTGAGAGGGGACTTATTAACCAATACTTAACACACAATGAAAATCATGATATTTGCATTGAGATAAAGTGTAAAGGTGACACATAATATTATCAATCAACTTCATGCTTATCACCTGATTTATGAACAGGTGTAATTTCAGCTCCCTTATTCCTTAGTAATACTTCAATTTATTCATACATATTTTGAGATTAATATTACAGATATATCTTTTGTATATATATATATATATATATATATATATATACGTGTATTATGGTCCTTATTTGAAAAGTATTGTTTTAGTGCTCTAATCCAAAAGTATGACAAAAATAATTATGACGAAAAAAGTCGAAAAAACCGCAGTTGAATTTTAAATGATTTAACATGGGTTTTCCCTTTTTTATTAAACCAAGCGTTGAGCACTTGATTTCCATCGGTTCAAGATGAAACTTGATTAGGTTTTCGATATCGCTGAATCCAAATATCATGTGAAAACAGTTTTGACTCATGACAGCTGTCAAATTTTACCATCAATACATATACATATGTTGATAAGATGATGCAATCACTGTGTGTGTCTGTGTCTGTGTGTCCGTGTGTCCGTGTGTCCGTGTGTCCGTGTGTCCGTGTGTTGTGTCTGTGTGTCTGTCGAGTTTGTAACTATATTATAATTTAAGTATGATTTGAAACTTACAGATCTCATAATTAATTTTCACTTATATAACATTCAAAATCAAGTGTGTCGATTATTGCCTTTGACATTTTCATATTCACTTAATTGTTTTGACGTTAAATTGTAATTAGCATTCACAAAGTTCAATTTAATTATTAAAAGTGAGAAAATGGTTCGACTTTTAACCGAACAAAAATTTGATTTTGAGAATTAATAATTAGACATTAGATGATGTGTAAGTTTCAATAATAAATCGGACAACAATTGAAAATCAGCAAAATAGAGTTGAGGACGAAATGATGAACAGTTGCAACAATGATCCAAATTTTCTGAACCATGTAGTATTTTCAGATGAAGCTACGTTTCATTTAAATGGAAGAGTCAATAATTGTGACACTGGGTTAAACAATACACTGGATGGAAAGTGACATGTACCACAAAAACTGAACGTATGCAGGAATTGTTAATAGATTTTAGGACCATCCTTCAATGGCTCTCTAACGGTGCCAAGTATTTGAATTTTTAAGAACGATTTAGTTCCTGAGCAAATATTTTCAAATGCAGATATCAAACGACATCTGGTATCAGCAAGATGCACCTACAGCTATGATTTATTGGTCCGCAACTATTTAAACGAAATATTTCCAAACAGATGGATTAGAACATTTTTTTGAATGGCCTGCGCCATCAAGATCTTACGTTAGATTTCTTTTGTTATCTTAAAAGCAAGTGTTTGTGAACAGGCCTCATACTGAGGACTTAAAACAACGAATACAGTGAAATTCGAGCAATCACTGCAGAAACAATGAGAACCTTCTACAGAATTTCCATAACGGCTTGTCTGTGTCAAAGAAGTTCATGGACTACAATTCTCCTTAAAATTTTATTTTGTTCGTTTTGCTGAATTAAATGTTTTTGTATACTTCTGTTGAATTAAATGTAGTTTTGTTGGTTTTTTTGAATTAAATGTTCAGTTTTTAATGTTTATCGATGTGTTTTGTTGCAAGAATAGCGCAATTTTGGGACTTGAATCTTTGAATTGTGATACCACTTTTTTCTGGAAATTATCAACTGCAGTGCAATACTTTTACACATCGTCATTTTTAGAATTTCACCGCCTATCCAAATATGATGAAAAAACATATGTTTGCTATTTAAAAAAAGTTGCGATGACGTCATAGCTATTTTAAATATGGCGAAAACAAAGTTTCTGATGAGTTAAAATGTGCGTATTAAAAAATAAAAATCGACGATTTTTTCGGAAAATTATCACAGAAATTAATATTTCCAAGTTTCCATATTAAATGACCGCACTGTATAATTAGATAATAGTGTAATGAGTACTTTCTAACCTTATACAAATTTTCTTGGAATTTCGGACGATCCTCGCTATCATGTACAATAATATATTATCTGATTCAGTAAAGATGACGTCAACAAACAATTTGTACGTAACTAACAAAAGTAGAGCTGTCTCTTCATTTCTTAATAAATGAAATACTAAATTTAAAACAAAAACAAACTAATTACGTCACAAACGGTTTCTTTGTTGAAACTTGAAACGTTAACAAACGTCAGTTGGTTTGATAAAAAACACTTGCAGGTTGCATAGACAAAGACTTTTTTTTTGTATGTATTAATAGGTTGTAATTACAAGTATATATTTTTTAATATTTTATACGTACATAAGAAAGTGGGAAGTGAATATATTTTACAGACCTTATAGTGTGTGCCTTAATAAGTACGCCACTGACCTGTCGCTGTCAAGATGATTTATTACTCTCTGATATTATGGGAAGTACTATAGCCTTCTGCCAATTTCACGGAATGACATTCATTGCCATGCAAAGTATACATTGGAAACATTCATTATGATTTGAATTACCTGTAGAGAACCTACTCCATTTTACATAAAATATCTCACCGTCCAACCATTTTTTAATTAATTATCAGTCTGCGGTATTGATGGCAATTTTTGTAACAAAAGTCCAAAAATCTGGCCTGTACATGTTGTTATTTTAATCATTAGGTATTGTTTAACTTCAAACAATCTTTCTTATTTAATAGTTATTTAACGAACAAGTGTATTAATGAAGGCGATTAATAATCGAGATATTTTAATGCGTGGGTGAAGCGAACGCGTTAATGGTCGAAATTAATATAAGCGTTCGTTACATTATTTTTTCGTCGATCGCACTTACACTAAAATTTAGAAAATTCATTTTAAACTTGTTGTATGACAGAAGCTTTAATTTAACTTTTCATTTGTTTGACGTTAACAAATGTCGGTACTGACTAAAGCTCTAATTCTAATAAATATTTTATTTTATTAAATTAAATGACGTATTACAAAGTTAAAGAAACTAAGTACATCTATTTTTTTTAATTGCCCCCTAGATTTGGGGTGTTTTATTATTACACCAAAAGTATGTTGGTATTAAATGGCTCCCACTAACCTCAAATCTGATTGTATGTCAAAATAATTTAACAGTTCCCACACTTAATTGAAATGAATAGTAACCACGGATCACTATACAGGGTGTCCACAAACTCTGTTCACAAAAGAAAACTGCAGATTCTAAAGCTGATTTTATGCCGATTTAACGTAAATTACTTTAATACAAAAATACTTCCTAAGAGAGCTGGAGCTCTTGGAAGATGGCGCCCTAACATCGGTTTAATTCAAATATCTTCAAAATGGTTTGCCCTTTAAATGATAGTGTTCCGTACATTTATTTAGTGGAATATGCCCAATCGTATGGCGTGAATATGATTTTTTAGTTGTACTCATAAGCGGCTCGTTTGGGCGGAGCATTGGACAGTTTTTTATTTTTCAAAATTTTGCAATTTTAACATAAAATTGAATGATACTCTTGTCTGAAGTCGCTACGACGCACCGTTTTCGAAATAAATCGATTTGAACTTGTCATGTGTTAATCATACTTTTATAAAATTAACTAACGGATTCATTTACAATTATGAAAGATGGCTATGGAAAATAAATAAAATAACAATTACGTGAACGTCAAAATAACTAGTAAAGTTCATTCGTTTAACTTATCCCGATGACGTCATGTATACATTAAATCACGAAATGACCGTCGTCTGTAATTTAAAACAAAAATATGAGCACTGATACCAACCTTTCCACAGAACAACTTTCCTTTATTTGCTTATACGTTGATTGAGGTTACATACGCTCGCCGGTTGGTTTGTTTCTTCGTTTATTCATTCCTTCTTGAGTTAATATTGTAAAAGATCGGTTCTTTTCAGAACCACATTACTTTCTAGTGTTCATTCAAGGTAAAGATTAATTCGTTTTACAGAAAGAGATAACATTTATGTTTTCATTTGTAGCACATCAACATGCCTCGTAGGTCAATTACCGTAGACGAATTGATCCATAACTTAGTCGAATACTTTAATAAAGAAAAACAGAACAACGGGCCCTTATCACCATTAACAGCAGTGCATGCAAGGGTTAGCGATGCTTTGAAAATTGACACGAAAACTATTTCTAATACTTTACGACGACATCAAAATCAAGAAGAAAACAAGGAAAATGAACCTCAACGAAAAAGTCTAAAACAAAAGACATGGATCAACGACAAAAAGTGAAATCCGTACTACAATTTACAACATGTATATTAACCATGAACATGTTACATTAGATACGCTCTTAACAAAATTAAAGAAAGAGGTATCGTTGAGTGTAAAAGGACTAGCCTCTATCACGTTTTGTTGGACATTGATTTCATTTCAAGCAAACTTAACAATAGAAAAGCTCTTTGCGAAAAAACTTCAATAGCATCGATGAGGTTAAAATTTTGAGAAGTTACATCACTTATATGAAACAAGATATCTACAAGCAGTTCGTTTATCTCGACGAAACATGGATATTTGCAAAAGGAAGCAACAAAGAATATGGCAAGATTCCAGTTCAAAATGCTTTAAGAATCTTGGTGGGAAGGCAAACGTTATATAGTTCTACATGCTGGAACAGAAGATGGCTTTGTGGAAGGCAGAACTTATATTCTCTACAAATAGAAGCAGCGATTATCACGATTGCATGAATTCGGAAAACTTTGTTAAATGGTTAACAAATCAACTTTGCCAAACTTAACAAAGCCATCTATAATCATTATGGATAACGCTCCGTACCATTCACAAATTGTCAATCGCCAACCAACTACAAAATGGAAAAAGAAGAAATTACAGAGTGGCTTAGGGATAAAAATTACTCATGAAAAAGAAGCATTTAAAACGGAATTACTACATATAGCAAAGCTACATAAGGAAGAGAAACAATATTTGGTCGATAATATTATTAGAGAACATGGATACGAAATTTTACGCTTGCCTCCTTACCACTGTCAATTTAACCCAATAGAAATGGTATGTGGAATAAGCAAAACTTATTATGATAAACACATTGGAAGAGATGGTTATGGGGATGATAATGTCCAACAGATGTGGAAAGAAGCGTTAGAAACAGTTTCACCTTCAGTTTGGTTAAAAACGATTAAACGTGCAGAAGCTGAAATTCTAAAGTCTTGGGAACAAGAAAAAGTTTATGATGTCCAAGTAAATCCAATTATTATAAATCCAAACGATAACACAGATACAGAAGATGAAGTGTAGTGAACATTTAATTTCTTGTTTTTAATTGAATTCTTAACGCAAACAGTTTTCTCCAAAAATTTAATAATAATCTATAATAATTATAATAATAACATATAATGTATGTTATTGTACACTAAAACATTATAATTTATAACAATAAATTATTTTCAACACAGTCATGCTTAAATGTGAATGAACAAATTTACTTTTTATTACATTATGGTGTATTTTTTTTATGTACTCAATAAGTAAGAAACACTTGGTTATAATGTATTTGACACGATACTTTGAATAAGTTTAAAAAAGTGCTATAATTCAATTACATTAAATACACCAATAGTTTTGAATTGCAGTATAATAATCTTCTACACAAACAAGTGTATAAACACCGATGATTGAAATTATCATTCCGTATTTTGCAATTCGAATATTTTCTCAAAGCATAATGATTAGTAGCATTCCTAAAAATTCAATCTTTATGAATAAATCAAATAAATAACCACTAACTCACAAATTTGCAAATAGAATATATTGCAGAAGCTGAAATTCTAAAGTCTTGGGAACACGAAAAAGTTTATGGTGTCCAAGTCAATCCAATTATACACCCAAACGATAACACAGATACAGAAAATGAAATGTAGTGAATATTTAATTTCTTGTTTTTAATTGAATTCTTAACGCAAACAGTTTTCTCCAAAAACTTAATAATCTATAATAATTATAATAATAACATATAATGTATGTTATTGTACATTAACATTATAATTTATAACAATAATTTATTTTCAATACAGTCATGTTTAAATGTGAATGGACAAATTTACGTTTTATTACATTATTGGTTATATTGTGTTTGAAACGATACTTTGAATAAATTTAAAAAAGTACTATAATTCAATTACATTAAATACACCAATAATTGTGAATTGCAGTATAATAATCTTCTACACAAACAAGTGTATAAATAAACACCGATGACTGAAATTATCATTACGTATTTTGCAATTCGAATGTTTTCTCAAAGCATAATGATTAGTAGCGTTCCTAAAAAATTCAATCTCTATGAATAAATCAAATAAATAACCATTAACTCACAAATGTATTGCCGTCAAAGATATATAATCGCCACTTTTATGTAGAAAAGTATTGGAACAATTACTTCCTTTCTTTGGAAGAGTTCATTGGTCTTAACCTACAAATACCTATTTACAAAACTTTTGCAACATTTTAGAATATATAATAACTTACCAAAATTCATCTGCTACGTTTTAAGTTTTATTGAAAATAATATGCTTTTATGTGCGTATATCTACGATACGTAAATAAAACTTTTGTCTTTTATTTGCAAAATTATGACATTTATATTTATGTGAAGTAGTTAGACAAAATTTACATCGATTGGGGCTTGAACCTTGAGGGCGCAGTTGGTAGCGCGGTACTCTAGCAAAGTACAGGCCGTAGGTTCAAATCCTACTCGAGGTAAACTTTTTATTTATGTATTTAATAAAATTAATAATAATTTTTAGTTAAGTTAAAGTTGGTAATGTTGGTATCAAAACTGTTCGTATAAAAAAACTTAATTTGTTGTTAACGTTATCCTTGTTAGTTACTTGAGCTTATAAGAGCCATACAAAACGACACTCTTGGAATAATACGTTAGCTAATAGTGTACATTGTATTCAATATGTAGAAAAGGATAGTCATACACAAGTGCGCGTTTGATTCATCGATCAATCGGGATAAGTTAAACGAATGTCCTATATTACAGATACTAGTTGAGGTTAAAGTGCCAAATAAGTCAAATAAGTGAAAGATTTTTTATTGTTTAGTTACGTTACCGTAAATACAAAAAGTTGAATATTGTTAGAATGGTTTCGTTTAGTAACGAAGAATATGCCGATATGCATTTAGTGTACGGCCAAATGCAATGCAACGCTCGTGCAGCGGCACATAGATATGCAGATAAATTTCCAGGTATCCTGCACCTAAATCATTTACGCTTCTTCATCAAAGAATTAGGGAACCAGGATCGATAAATCCTAAAAATAATGAAACGGGAAGACATGCTGATGTAATGGACAAATTTCAGGATAATATTTTAATGGAAATTGAGTACAATCCTGAAATAAGCGTAAAAAGATTGGCTGCAATGTATCCCAATGTGTCAAAATCTTCTGTGTGGAACATTTTACATAAGAAAGGCTTGTATCCTTTTCATTTCAAAAAAGTCCAGGCCTTGCAAGCAGGTGATTTTCCTGCTCGTGTTGATTTTTCCAATTGTACGCAAAACAAATAAAATCAAGACTAAGATTTTTTTTCTAATATTTTGTTTTGTGATGAAGCCGCTTTTAAAAGAGATGGAATTTTTAATATGCACAATGCACACTATTACTCCTATGTTGATGGAAACCCTCATGCGATAAGGGAAAGTAAACATCAGGAAAGGTTTAGCATTAATGTATGGATAGGTGTTCTTGGTGATAATTTGCCTAATCGTTTAAACGGCGAAGAATATCTCAACTTTCTGCAAAATACTTTACCGGGTTTATTAGGTGATATTAATCTGAATATTCGGCGGAACTTGTGGTTTTACATGATGGTTGTCCGGCTCACTATAGCAGAACTGTTCGTACTTTTTTAGATAACAGTTACCGAGAGCGATGTATCAGAAGAGGCGGCCCGGTTGCTTGGCCAGCAAGGTCTCCAGATTTAAATCCTTGCGATTTTTATGTTTGGGGATATCTAAAATCAATGGTTCATTCCGAACCAATAGTAACACGCGATCAGATTTTGAAAAGAATTCAGGATGCTTGCGACGAATTTAGGAACAATAGGGGAATTTTTGCAAAAAGTCGCCAATCTTTACATAAACCAATAACTTTGTGCATAGAAACCGATGGTTGTCATGTGGAGCATCTTTCGTAGATTCAGTTTTGTGTTTCATACCTTCAGCTGTCATTTTGAATTTTTTTATTATTAATTGTGTCAGCAACATTTTTTTGTATTAAAAACGATTATTTTATACCCGAGTTTATTTCTTACTTTCTAAAGCAAAATTAATTTATGACATGAGAGCAGTTTGACGTTCACGCAATTGTTATTTTGTTTATTTTCCATAGCTATCTTTCATAATTGTAAATGAATTCGTTAATTAATTTTCTAAAAGTATGGTTAACACATGAAAAGTTCAAACCGATTTATTTCGAAAACAAAAAACTTATGAAAAACAATGTCCAATGCCCCGCTTAAATGAGCTGCTTATGAGTACAACTAAAAAATCATATTCACCCCATACGACTAAATAAATGTACAGAACGCTATCATTTAAAGGGAAACCATTTTGAAGATATTTGAATTAAACCGATGTTAGGGCGCCATCTTCCAAGAGTTCCATCTCTCTTAGGAAGTATTTTTGTATTAAGGTAGTTTACGTTAAATCGACATAAAATCAGCTCTAGAATCTTCAGTTTTCCTTTGTGAAAAGAGTTTGTGGACACCTTGTATAATAATAGAAGGAGCCTATTGAATTTTGAGTGAAGAAGTAGGGTTCCGCCATATTATAAGTCACCCATACATTTATTCAGGGATGTCTCTCAATTGCAATAAAAGTTTTTCATTAAATTTCACAAAATAATTTGATACAACTAAAAAAAATCCTCATTTTTAATTTTTAAAAAATAGGCAACATATGTCGGTTATGTGAAAATAAATTAATCAAATTTGACGTTAGTGAAAAATATTACATCAACTTTGTAAAAACAACTTCCAAATTTAGGGGGCAAATAAAAAAAATATAGATAGGTATACAAATCACATATTATTGTTGCTATGGTATTAAAATTGTGCATCATTCATTAAAGTATATCATTAATGTACGATTTTGTATGCATGGTTGAAACTCATAAATAAACGATCGACGAAAAAAATATTTAATGAAATTCCAGTGGTGTGTTAATAATGTTAATATTGTGGTTAAGGATTTGGCTTTGGCAATACCTAGCAATATGCGTGAAAGTCTAAAGATATTTTTCCTTATACGGTAAACAACTTTATTATTTATAACAATTATTTGCTTATACATAACTAACATTAATGAGGCACTTGTTATTGTAAAAAATAGCCATATAATCACCGACTAATTGGATAATACACATACAGGTATGTTGCGTAGTACCTTAACTAAGGTTACTTTCGATATGTATACTTCTATATTTATTTAAATTTCAAAATTGGTTATTTTATTATATCCGGTTTATATTTAATAACACACGCCACGCTAACGTTTTAAAAACTAAAACCTTTATAATAAAATAAAAGATTAATATCTACAACAAAATTTAATTTTTACATCGCATTAGATAAATTTGTTTAAATTTTAATGGTAATGCAGAACTAAAAGGTAAAGAACAAAACGTAAATTTATTACACGTTATTAAAATACCATTAAACTGATATATCTAAGTAATAAGTTTTAAAAATATTGAAATATGAGTAGCGTATGAATATTGTGGGTTCATAATGATGTTTAATAAAACAAAACAATAAACATTGATGTATGTTCACTTTAACAATATGATCACTCTATGATTAGATTTATTTTGACTAGCATCAGTAACACTTTTCTTTTTTTTTTTCAACAGAAATAGAACTTAAATAAAGATTTTGAATATGGCAAATTTAAACTGGGATGCAATAAGACAAAATTATAAAAAATATTTTTGTCTATCGTAAGGTGACCATTTATGTAAGAAGGAAATAGGGTGATAGTCGCATTACTCGAAGAGTCTAAGGGCTACCAAATACTCCTCAATCAGGGGAAGGAAAGGGGAAATTTCTTTTAAATTAGATACGGAATTATGAGTCTAAGTAACAAATGCAATAGCTATTCATGGTATAAGTGGATAAAGACAAATTTTTTCCACGAAAGAATAGATAGCGCACGAGGCGAAACTGAGTGTGATATTGTTTTTTGAGTGGATAGAATTTCTTTATTCAGGTGTATCACACAATATTTTTTCCAATTTCGCAGAAGTTACAAAAAAATTTATGCACTTTTGATTCCTATAACAGAGAAAAAAATTTCTGTGTGGTACATTGTGAGGTGGTAAATTTTTGTACTTCTTGTAAATTTCTATTAAATCAACTTGACAGTCTTCATTGATAATTGTAAATGTGCGTTTCTTATTTGTTTTAGTGTCCGGGAGCGATGTTATTAGAACAGGTTCCTTCTCATCAATATCATCAACTCAAATTTTGTGTATTTAGTCAATTCTACATCCTTCAGCTACACCCATAATTAATACTACCTATAATGAATGAAAACTAAGGAATATGTATTCCAAGAATGATTTATGAAACCTGAAATCTGTCTTTTTATAAAAGCGATGTGTCTTGAAAACCTGAAAAACTCCAAAATAGTTAAATCTAATTTAGAGTATTTAGATTTACTTACCTGGATATACCAATATTTTTATTTATGGACAGCGTTGCTATCAGCATTGAGCAACGACACCACAAAGTGGACACCTTTACTTTCTTCGATTTTTCAAAGAAATACGCTAGCAGTACCTCCTAGTTATCATTTTCAAAATCCTTTATTGTCTTCCATTCACAAAATGTTTTGTACTTCTTTTCATAAACTAATTTTGATTTCTCTAGCAATAAATTGGACACTGTAGTTGCAGCTTCATTAAGAATATCTTGTGGTATGTTTTTTTCGGTAGTAGAATGAGGTCAGCAACCTCGGGTGTAGTTTTGAATTCCAGCCCTGGAAGGTAGGCAATTGCAGACACGTTTATTAATTGAAATTGTATTCCAGTAAGGGGGCCCTTATACTGTTTTATAAGTCAGGTATAGGACGCCGGACCATGCTCTCGGACCTTCGCCCCCTTGTTAAAAGACGCAAATTAATCAAATTAATTAATCGACCAATCAAAACAGCCGAATCATATAAAACCAAATCAATCAATCTCGATCAAATCAATTAATCAAATCAATTTCAGACAAATTACTTTCGATCAAATCAAACAATAAGATCGACCTCAATCAAACAAGTAACCAAATCAGTCAAATCAATCAATCTCAATCAAATCAAACAAGAAGCTGAGCTAACAATTTTTCATAATCTTCAGGTAACGATTCTCCCACTGTATATACCTAGCTCCTATGAGCGACCGCTTAGTTTGTATATAAGGCTAACCGACACTCAGAGTGACTGCACCGGCGTGGGAAAACAGTCGATCATCCGCAAATCAATCTCAATCAACTCAATCTCAGCCAAATCAATTAACCCTATCAATCCAATCAAATCATAAATTCCAGTTTGCAGAAACCAGCTTACAATTCAAAAATACTGGTTTGGTTTAACTTACAGCTTGCTAAAATCAACTATAATTCAAAAATACCAAATTGATTTAACTTACAACTTGCAAAGCCAACTCTCAATTCAAAAATACCGGCTTGAATTAGCTTCAAGCGTGCAAAAAAGCAACCTTAAAAACACACACACTCACGCACGCACGCTCACCCACGCACGCACACACGCTCACACACTTCTATACATGTCTTCAGCATTGCTGTCAATTTGCGAACAATTTTAGGTTAGGTCAATATATGTAAAATATTAGGTTAGATTAATACACGCAGAATTTTAGGTTAGGTTAATACACGTACAATATTGGTTAGATCAATAAACGCGAGGTTTTAGGTTAGGTCAATGAGGGCGCGCGAGCATTGACCTACCAATTCGGTATTTTTAAATTGTGGGTCGATTTTTTGCAGGCTGCAGTTACATAACTGGGAAACACAGAAAATAATTACTTTACATTAATGATTACGGGAAACCGTTAAGTACTTTATACTGTTCGTTGAGCGTTGGGTAAAATGAAACAGAATTCTATAGTTGCCTTACGAAATGAAATCGGTGTTAGTTTCAAATCACATGTGTATTACCAAGTTTGGAACTGAAAGTCAGCTTGTTTACTTGCCCCCAGGCACTTGTCCATTTTCAGTAAAGACTTAGTGCGTTCAATCTTGTTTATAAATCTAGGGCCTCTTTTGACAGATGTATTTCCGATAAGACAGCCCTTGCATGTAAAATAGTGTAGAAACCTGACTTCAAGTTTGGTTATATTTGATATTGTATAGGTATTTTTTCTAATTTAACTGTAAAACGTATCTTTATCACTCGACAGTGTTACACGCTAATTTGAGTGCTATTATTATTATTATGGTTGTCTAATGATAATGATGAGCCCTGGGTAAAACAAAATACAGGGTCCAATAGTTGCCTTAATAGATGAAATCGGTGTTAATTTCAAATCACATGTGTGTTATCAAAATTGGAAGTGAAAGTCAGCTTATTTATTTGTCC
Source organism: Vesta saturnalis (assembly GCA_036346205.1). Lineage (NCBI taxonomy): Eukaryota > Metazoa > Arthropoda > Insecta > Coleoptera > Lampyridae > Vesta > Vesta saturnalis. Next base: position 1,326,092 of record JARFJB010001017.1, on the reverse strand, counting down.
CCAGGCATTTGTTCATTTTCAAAAGCAAAATAGTGCGTTCAAGCTTGTTTATAAATCTAGGGCCCTTTTGATTTCGAGTTTGGTTATATTTATTATTGTATAGGAATTTTTACTAATTTAACTGTAAAACGTATTTTTATTACTATGCAAAACGCGGTAATAGTGTTGTACTTATTTTTGATATTCGTATATTAACAGCAATGTCGAAGGTTATCTCATAAGACAGGCATAGGAGCGTTTTGGTGCGTGCGTGAGTGTGTGTTTGTGCTTGTGTTTTTTTAAGGTTCCTTTTTTGCACGCTGTAAGCGAATTTCAGCCGATATTGTTGAATTGATGGCTTTGCAATCTGTAAGTGTAATCAATTTGGTATTTTGAATTGTAGTTGGTTTTAGCAAGCTATAAGTTAAACCAAAACCAGTATTTTTGAATTGTAGGCTGGTTTTCGCGAACTGTAAGTTATGATTTGATTGATTGATTTGATTGAAATTGATCTGATTGTTTGATTTGATCGAGAGTGATTTGCTTAATTGATTTGATTTGATTAATTGATTTGTTTGATTTTATCGAGATTAATTGATTTGGTTTGATATGCTTCGGCTGATTTGATTGGTCGATTAATTGATTTGATTAATTTCCCTCTTTTGACAAGGGGCGAAGGTACGAGAACAAGTTCCGGCGTCCTATACCTGTCTTATGAGTTAGTATAAGGGTTCCCTTACTAGAATACAATTTCAAATTTCTCACCAAAAACAAAAATGGCCTCCAAGATGGCCGACAAAGTTTAATTATGACTCATAATTAAAAGAAAATTGATAAAGTTCCGGAGTACTATACAGAGGGCGAAGACCCGAGAGGAAATTCCGAAGGCCTCTACGTATCTTATGAGATAGCATGATGGTCCCCTTATTATAATACTATTTCAAATTTCCCGCCAAAACAAAATGGCCGACAAAATTTAATTATGAACCATAATTAAAATCAAAATGCTGATACAATTTAATTATGACTCACAACTGGTCGAATTAAAAACAAAATAAAGAGGGTCTGTAACAGAGGGGCGAAGATATTGGAACAAGTTCCGGCGTCCTACACCTGTCTTATGAGATGGTATGAGACCCTCCTTGGCAGGAGGGTGGCTGTGGAGCTGGCTGTATTTAAATGTGTGCTACTCTAGCGTTTCCATAAGTTTTTCAGGTCTGTGGACCATCGTATACAACAATTTAACGAGTAAAGGTGTTTCAATGCGTTCTTTAGGACCTACAGACAAAACAAGCAATTTAATATTCATTTAGGAAAACGATTTAAAAATTACTATGTTATGTGATGATGAGATTGATTTAAAAAATAAAATCATTTTTGTTTTGTGGTAATTGACATCGATTTGATTTGATTAGTCAGAGCACGGAGTCTGAGGGCAGCCTAATGCCCAATGAATTACGATGTATTAAAACGAATTAAGACGAATTAAGATGAAATAAGAAGAATCTCTCCTTTTCCCATCACTTTTAATTATGACGTGATGATAATACTGACAAAAGGGCCCTAATTACAGGGCGGGGACCATAAACCCGTCATCAAGGGTTGAAAATGTCGCCTGAAAAGAAGCCGGTAATTAAGACACGTGTCTGCGGTGTCTAGCCTCCAGGGGCTGGAATTCAAAACTACACCGGAGGTTTCTGACCTCATTCTACTTCCGGTTTATCTGGCATTGCAAACACGCTTACAGTTTCTAAATCCGCAAAATTTGTCACCTGTTTATAAACAAGTCATTCATAGCACCATATATTTCAAAGGTAACGCGAATTTTATTTTATTTTACTTTATTCATGTTGTCAATGGCAGGGTGAATAAAAGTGTTACTGTAAATATTTTATTTATTTGATTAGACGATTGTTTTAATAATGTGATTTGACATAAAACATGACTATTTTATTAATAGGAATTGAAAAAAGGTTGTTCGTGTTAAGTTTTAGACATTCATGTCATAATTCAAGTGTCAAAAAAATGTCTAATTCTTTATTTTACTTCGGTTTTTAAAAGTACATAGTCAATAAAATACCTGGGCGATCTTGGAGATACCTAAAACATTCAAGAAAATTCATTTCACAATCAAGTTTTGTCATTAAAAGTCCATTGTTTGTCAATAGAAACAGAAACCTCTTTACACTCTTTTATTTTTGACTGGTTACTGGTTGTATATTTGTTAAATATTATAAAAGGTTCCGAATCATCTATGTGAATGTCAGGGTGTTGTTTTTGAAAAACAGTTAATGAGCTGTCACGTGCGTGCATGATTCTATCGAGTATTTGTTGTTAGTTTCAAAATATAAGATGTTCGTTAGTACCCGATGTTTATAATGTAGCATAGTCCAGGAAAGCTGATAAAGATAAAGCATAAATTTTGGAAACTCTTGTTTAGTGACATATTCTTGCGTGTTTGAAGATATCTGGAATTATTACAAATGACAATAGGATTTAGTATCCCAATTTTGAGAACGAAATATAGTTTTGGTTTGTTTGCCAGTGTTAGATTGAAGTTTTAAATTATGATTTGGGTTACAGGTTGACATCGGTAGATAGTGAAATCCCTTTTACTATTTTAGTTGTGAGTTGATTAGTTCCTTTGTAAATAATGTTTGTCGTATGTTCTTAAATTTCGTTAATTATAGTCATTCTCACTAATCTGCGTCATTGGAAAATTACATGTGTATTAAAATTGTTACTTTATATTGAAATGTATTGCAGAAAAGCATATATTGCAGGTTTAAAAACGTGTTGGCGATCAGACAGGTTGACGAGAATTGTTCGATAAATTTTGGTCTTCAAACAAAGAGTTTAGCTTCTAGATATGAGACTTTAAGGTCCAGTGTTGAAAGGATAGCATCCACGAAGGGGATATCGGTTTCATTGGTAACAGTGCAGGTTGTTTTTATGATGTAATTTTCTCGCCTGGCTTCCGAAATTTCAGTTCGTTTTTGGCTCGTGTTAAAATTTAACTAATAAATTGGTATAATTGGTTGGCTGGGATAAAAATCCAATGTGGCGAAAATTGAAAGATTTGTATGTTAGTTCTAGTTTAGATGTAGTAGTCATAAATCTAGTTAGCGCGGCCAGTAAAAGTACAAAGCGCGTTAGCGTTCAAATGGGGAATGGTGTTACAGAATCCATGTTGAAAGAATATCCGTTAGGGGTAGTTTTCCCCGCCCACCCTATTGGGGATATTGATCAGATTTAACCAGCACGAGATTAGCATATCGTTAAGTGTCGTTTGTCCGGAGGGACATCGTTAAGCATCCTTAAAAGAGGGTTTGGGTATTAGAACCTAGTGCCTTCCCTTACTTTTGAATTAAAGTCGCCTATTGTGCGGAGGAAACAAAACGTCCATTCTTAAACATTAAGCTATTCAGGTTCACGGTCTGCTAATAATTAGAAAACTCGCTGTATATAGGTCGCTTAATTTAGTCTGTGTAATTATAACTTGCGTGCAAGAAATCTGTACATAATTAATTATAATACCCGACCTCAGTGTAAATAAGTTTTTTTATTCAATTATATTAACCAAGTGGCACAGTAATCAAGTAGCTCACGTTGA